>OY856410.1:1544668755-1545268755 GCA_963693085.1 Alisma plantago-aquatica
CTCATATAGTCATGGATATTAGGGTGAAAATAAACTTTTTAAGACGCAGATTCCTGCCTCGCCCTACGCCTCATCTTACTCGCTGTCCTAACCTACTTTTGCGGGTCTTAGGGCACATTTTCATTGTATTAATGTTTAAATTCAGTTTTCGTGTCTACGATGTGTGTCAAATTTCATCTTTATGTAGGATTTAATTTTCTTGATGCACATTTTTAAATGTCATGGTTTGCGCTTTTATTCAGCTTCTGTTTTTGGAGTTGTGCTATGAATGATAATCATTACTCTTTTGAAGATTTAGCTATGGCATTCAATTGAAATTATAGATCCTCTGTGTTAAACTTATTCAGTCATTTTTTTTTGTCATTAGTGTTTGTTAGAAATTATAAGAAACGCAACTTGATTATAATTTCATACCATAATATAAATGTATTTGAGGGAGTGACCATAATACATGTATACATACACATACACATCATCATCATCATCTAAGCCTCAGTCCCAACTATGTTGGGGTCGGCTACATGGATCCTTCGTTTCCATTCAGCTCTATCATGGGCCATATTCTGGTTAAGATGTAGAGATTCAAAATCTTTCTTTATAAGCTCAACCCAAGTTAATTTAGCCCTTCCTCTTCTTATATTTATTGTGCTTAACTCAATAGCATTGTTTCGTATAGACGCATTAGTCAGTATGTGTTGCACATGTATGTACCATCTGAGTCGACCCTCGCGCAACTTGTCCTCAATGTGTATGTATACATGTATACATACACATACAACTACAAAATACATGTTATAATTATTGCACGTTGAGAGTCCTCCCCAGCTATTCGGTTTCTTCTGGCTATGCCTCATGATGGAATCTGGATTTTCCTCATGACGGCGTAGGTTCTTTTACCACATTATTATGCCCGAAGCAGGTCTCTTTTGACTTGGTGTATCAGATCTACAACGGTGCTCTACTACCCCGTCATTGGTTGCTTTAGATCTGTTGATCTCTGCTGCTGAGTTTTATTGTTGCTGCACCGGCTGCCTTTCCTTCTACTTCTACTTCAGATCTATTCACCATGGCCTCTGTTTAGCCGCCCCATTCCATGTGTGTTACCACAGTTAAACTCGACGGCTCCAATTATCATCTCTGGTCGGCCTCCTTTGTCTTGTATGTCAAAGCATAAGGCTGTCATTCTCATGTCACTACTAAACCTCTCGCTGCCCTTGCTGCTACAGTAGATGAGAAAAGCAAGCAAGCTTATGCATGATGGTCCAAAGACGACTCCGGGGTTATGTCCTGGATTCTTAAAAGCATCGAGCCGCGGATCAGCCAGTCGTTACTTTGTCTTCATGATGCTAAGGCAATGTGGGATCAACTATGTCACGTATATTCTCATCAACAGAATCCCAATAGAGTTTTTGAAATTTTCAAAACTCTAGCCAAGGAATTTTCCTCTAACACTCATGTTGAAGACTTCTGCAATCAATGCTCTGCCCTCTAGAATGAATATGAAATTTATCGCCCCTTGACATTCGACATCAAAGAAGCCCAGAAGCATCGCAATGAACTACAACTATTCCAATTTCTGGCTGTCCTTCCTGCTTCCTTCTCTAGGGTGGTCGACCAGATTCTATCCAGTGACCCACTACCTACTCTTTGAGACGTCCTCAAGCGGGTTCAAAGACTTCCATCTATGACCTCCACTTCTACAATCGAACACCTGGCTCTGGCTGTTCGCACCACTGAATATGATCGTGGACGAGGACGCGGTCGTAGTCGTGGAGGACGTCTCCCTCCAAACGATGGTCGCACATCTTCTACTGCTCCCGCTACTGGTCGTGAACAATCTGTTAGTCCCCGCTTCTACAACTTCTGTGGCCACGACAATCACAATGAGACCGATGTTGGATCAAGCACGGGAAACCTACTTGGGCAAACCAAGCATCCGCAGAGACTTCCAGTGATACTACACCTGAACAGCCATATGCTACGCCTTCAATTGAGTGGCTTCGCTCAGGGTTCAAGAAATTCTTTCAAGAACGCATGACTCAGCTTCCCTCTACGTCTGTTGCTGGATCTTCTGCCTTGCTAGCCTCTCCTTCTGCTGGTAACAATAAATGGTGCATTGACTGTGGTACATACTTGTCAAGGCGGCCAGTCGGTCACCTTTCCTGGCTGGGTGACTGGCCGACTAATCGTCGACCAGTCGACTAGTCGGTCGCCCAATCGTAGGCATAATATATACATAATATTACTTAAGTACATATAGTTATATGCAATATATTATATAAATCCACTAAGATAAGCATATATCCAAGCATATAATAATCCATATTTGGTAATAATGTCATAAAACACCACAAACTATTTGCAATGAAGACGATTTAATGTATTAGAGTTCAACAAGTATAATTAGAAATAGAAGAGTGGCATACCATTGTTAAATTCTGACTTTTTGTACTTGCTAAATTGTTATAACTATAAACTATAATAAACTAGTGCAGTGTGAATGAAATTGATATTCAAATCAAATGAGGGTAAAAAAACAAAAATAGTCAAACATAAAAAAAAACTAAAAGCCCATATGTGACTAAGCAGCCGCCCAGTCGGGTATTGGGCCGACCAGTCGGGCTAGTCGGTCGACCAGTCGGCCTGGGCGGGCGACAAGCCGCAACCCAATTTAGGCGGTTGGCTAGTCGGTACCCCTCCCAGCGGCCAGTCGACAACTAATCGCCGACTAGTCTGCCGCCTCAACAAGTATGCTCTGGTACATCGGTTCATATGGCCGGTGACATCAACATATTTTTTGCCCTTAATAAAACCACATAGATTCCACCTGTTACTGTCGTTGATGGTTCTAAAACTTCTGTTCATGGCATAGGCACTGTTCCATTGTCTCAAAAGTTGCATCTAAAATTTGTTTTATGTATCCCAAAATTTCGTGTTAATTTTTCTTTCTGTCGGTAAGATTGTAAAAAATCTTTAGTGCTCCATGAAATTTGATCCTTCTAGTTGTGTCTTGAAGGATCTCCGCACGAAGACAAGGATTGGTTCGGTCCATGAGTGACCAGACGGACTCTACTATCTGGATGGACCACCATCGGCGTCTACTCTTTTGTCGACATCAGTAACGGGACTCTAGTGGCACTACTGGCTTGGTCACCCCTCTGTAGCAAAGTTGAAGCATTAATTTCATGCTTTATCCAAAAAAAACCTTTTCTTTTGAATCTTGTCAGTTGGGTAAACAAACTCGGATTGTGTTTCCCACTAGGAAAGATATTGGTTCTAAATCCATTTTTTATATTGTTCATGCGGATATTTGGGGTCCATGTTCTATTCCTAGCCATTTTGGAGTTAAATACTTTCTGACCTTTATTGATGATTACACGTGCTACTTGGTTTTTTTTACTAAAAGATCGCAGCACGTTTTGGATCATATTAGTGTTTTTTTCTCTAAAATACAGACACAATTCAGCAAAGCCATTAAGATTTTATGCACTGATAATGCCCTTGAATTTATGCAAAAATCGGTGACATCTTTTTGTTCTGTCCGTGGCACCCTACACCAAACTACCTGCCCCTACAGTCCACAACGAAATGGAGTTGCTGAAAGAAAAAACATGTGTTGTGCAGGCGCCCGCCTAGGTGGCGCCTGGGCGCTTAAGGCAGCCCGCCTCAACCTGGGCACCTAGCCCCCTAATTGACCAAAGTTGTTGCCTAAGGCCTTTTAAGGCCCAAATTAAGCCAATTCAAGGCAAATTTAGCAAAAATCAGATCTGAATTTGATCAAATTGAGTCATTTTATGGTTAAATTGGGTCTGATTTATCCCAAACTGGGTCAATTTCGGGTAAACTAGGCCTGATTTGGAGGAATACATGCCTGATTTTGGGGAATTAGGTCTAATTTGGGGGAATTATGTCTGATTTGGTTATGTAAGGCCTCGTTTAGATCAACATAGGGAAATTTAGGGTTAGTTAGGTTTGATTTGGTCATGTTATGCAAATTAGGTTTGATTTTTAGGCCAAATTATGTCACATTTGAGCAGATTAGGTCTGATTTGGGGAAAACAAATCTGATTTCGGGGAAATGGTCTGATATGGTGAGATTAGGTCTAATTTGGCCAAATTAGATATTGTTTTGGGGAAATTAGGTCTAATTGGATCATAATATACAAAATTAGGTTTTATTTAGGCCAAATCATGTCAAAATTGGGCACATTAGGTCTAATTTAGGGGAAACAAGTATGATTTGGGGGGAATTGCTCTAAATTGGATGAGGTCTTATTTGGCCAAATTTGGTCTCATTTAGGTGAATATATGGAAATTCATGGAAATTGGGATTGTGATTAGGTCATGGTATACAAAATTAGGTCTGGTTTAGGCAAAAATTAGGGTAAAATAGGTCAAATTTGATCAAATTTGGATCAAATGAGCTCAAATTAGGGCCACTCAGTTCCAATTTAGGTCTTCTTAATTTTTCTTTAGCCTATATTCTACATAATAGTATTATACATGTTTTGGCTACAAACATTATACATGTTTAGCTTTCTTATTTCCATATACATTTTGTTTAGGTAAAACTTCCACAATTCAATCAATATCTAATGATTTTGTTGCTTTCTTCATACGTTGCTAGCACATTGATTGCATATTTATCATGTAAATTTATTTGTAAGGATTGTATTTTTCAGAAATTTTACATATATCTGTTAAAATAAAAAATATATAAAAAGCCTGGAAACGCCTGGGCCTCCGCCTGGGCGCTTGGGCTGTTTGGGCGTCCCTCTAGAACGCCTGGACGCCTATACAACCATGGAAAAAACCACCACTTATTAAAAGTTGCTCGCACTTCTTCATTATAAAATTCCTCACTGTTTCTGGCAAGAGGTTGTTTCTACGGCGTGCTATCTTATCAATCGCATGCCATCTTTTGTTTTGCACAATCAAATTCCTTACAACATTCTTTTTCCTGATGCTCAACTTTTCTGTCCCCCCCCCCCTGTTTTTGGGTGTACCTGCTTTGTCAAAAACCTACGCCTAGGGCTAACAAAACCGGATCCTAGCTCCACCAAGTGTATTTTTCTGGGATATTCTAGGACCCAGAAAGGTTATCGATGTTTTGATCCTATTCTAAAACAATGGTTCGTGAGTGCTGATATAGCATTTTGTGAGCATATGTCATTTACACTGATGATGGAGCATCACTCCCCAGTGATATGTTGGCACCCATGTTGTCTGATGTTGTCGAGATTTTGCCATCTTCTGAACTGCTTGAAGCCCGACCTCTGCAAGTGTACAAGCGAAGAAACAACACAAGTAGTCCCTCCATGGCCCCTCCACAACCAATTCCTCCTACGGATGATCATACAACCACTGAGGTAACTTCTGACTAGCATTTATTTGCCTATCAGTCATTGCAAAGGTGTTAGTTCCTGCACGAAACATCTTATTAGCCATTTCTGCTCATCTTCTAATCTGACTAACAGTTTTGCGTGCTTCACTTCAACTATCTCTGTTGTCTCTATTCCAAAGACAACTGCAGAAGCTCTTCTTATTCCTACATGGAAACATGCGATGGAACATGAAATGCAGGCACTCTCTAATCGCAAGACGTGGGAGCTTATGGATCGTCCTCCTTCCTGCCCTGCTATTGGATGTCGCTGGGTCTTCACCATTAAAATATCAACCAAACGGTACAATCGAGCGGCTGAAAGCTCGTCTTGTGACAAAGGGTTATACACAAACATATGGTGTGGACTACTTTGAAACCTTTTCTCCTGTAGCCCGGTTAAATCTTGTTCAAATTCTAATTTTTGTTGTTGTCAACAAAGAATGGCCCCTATTTCAGTTAGATGTCAAAAATGCATTTCTTTATGGAGACTTGCAGGAAGAGGTCAGGGTTTATTGCTCAGGGGGAGTCCTCGCAAGTTTGTAAATTGAGAAAGGCCATCTACGGCCTAAAGCAGAGCCCTCGTGCTTGGTTCAACAAGCTTAGTTAGATCTTAGTAACTTTTGGCTTTCGTCGTTCCCATTCAGATCATTTTGTGTTTATCCACAAAACTGAGGCAGGGCTAGTCATTCTTATTGTCTATGTTGATGATATTATCTTATCTGGCAGTGATACCTTGGGCATTCAGGCTACTAAAACTTACTTGGAAAAACACTTTGTCACCAAAGATCTCAGAAAGCTGAGATATTTTTTAGGCATTAAGGTATCCAGATCATCTATAGGGTTGTGTTTTTCCCAACAGAAATGTCCTTGATCTTTTGCAGGAAACTGGTATGCTTGATTGTAAACCAGCCAACACCCCTCTTGACCCAAATATGGATTGGGACGATGAAGACTCTCCCCCTTGTGCTGATCACCACCAATTCAGAAGAGTTGTTGGCAAGTTTATTTATCTCACTATCACAAGAGCTGACCAAACTGCTGTTGTAGGATTCATAAGCAGGTATCCTAACAAACCACGACCGTATCATTGGGACGGTGTGTGTCACATCTTGCGCTATCTCAAAAGCTCTCCGGAAAAAGGCTTATTATATAAAAAGCACGGCCATTGCAATCTCTCAGGTTTTTCAGATATTGACTATGCAGGTTGTCGATCTGATCGTAAATGTAAATTTGGCTATTGCACAATTGTGGGTGGCAATCTAGTTACTTGGCGAAGCAAAAACCAGACTGTAGTAGCCAAGTTCAGTGCAGAGGCAGAATATCGAGCCATGGCCCATACTACATGTGAACTTTTGTGGGTCCAGAATCTTCTCAAGGAGTTTGACATATCCTATTCTAGTCCTATATTGATGTTTTGTGACAACAAGGCTTCTATTTTTATTGCGAGCAACCCAACATTTCATGAAAGGACCAAACATATCGAGGTCGTTTGCCACTTTATCCGCGAGACTGTTCTTTCTGGTCGTATCTGTACCATGGTATTAAAAAATCCGCCTTGAGGCTCTCGAGGCTATCCTAAGTACGCCTCGAGGCTTACACCTCATTGTCCCGGACTGAGGCTTTGAGGCTTAGCTAAGGCGCACGCCTCGGTTATGGATGCTAATGTCTTACGTTACCATCCAATTTTTTTACTTTTAAGATTATTACAAACGTTTAGTAAAAGTTTTTAATTAATTGTTGTCGTAGTTACTTATCATTTTCTTATAATTGAATTTATCACTATTATTCTATGAGTGAGATCTTTCAATCTTTAAGGTTAAATTTGTCTTTGTTTGCTACCTTTTTTATTTACTATGTCGGTAAATTTCATTTCATTGTTAAGTAATTTCGGTTCCTTGTTCCTAATAATTCTTAAATGGATATTATATTACAATCATTGATACTCATTATTTGCTACATGTTTATTATAGTATTGTAGTAGTCTTTGATCTCTATTTAATCTTATTAAGTTACAGAAATCACTTCTATTTAGTCTTGGGTTTGCTTGTATATACATATTTATGTTTTACACACACATATACATAATATATATACACACACATATATACACATGTATGCATATAATATATATGTATGTATATACATTTAAATATTTAATAATTTATCAACGCCTCGTACATATTTCAATGCTTACGCCTCAAACGCCTCGCCTCTTTGAGAGAAAAACGCCTCGTTACGCCTCACGCACTTTAAAATCTTGATTTGTACTCCATATCTCAGCACTGAGCAACAAGTAGCAGACATCACCAAAATTCTTGCAAAAGCTCGCTTCCAGACTTTAGTAGACAAGTTGGGCATGTTCGACATCTGCACTCCAGCTTGAGGGGGGAGTATAGAGATATGTTTATGTTTCACTGAGTGTCATGTGCCTAGCATGTGCCTCACTTATGTTTTTACTAGTGTGGTTTAGTCCCATATTGCTCATCTTTGTTTTTGTATCTCCTCTCTTATCCTATATATGAGAATGCATTGTAAACCTTTTTACACATCCAATACATTTCTCTTCAACCTTCTATATAAATAAATGTTTATGATAACCAGGGCGATGTTTGTTAAAACCTAGTCATATTAGTTATCTAGGAAACGTTGTCAATTCAGTAATGTATACATGCTTATTATTAATATTAGCAAGTAACAAGTCTGTACTTTGAACAGCCTATTATATTTCAGATTTTAGAAAACGAAATAATGGTGTGATATTTGATTTAGATTTGATAATACTCTTGAAGCATGAATTTCGTAGTAACCCTTTTCTTGTTCCTGATATTATTGTTAATTAGAATTTATTAAACGTGTAATTGGCTAGTTCTAGAAAACGGGAAGCGAGCAGCAGAACCTCCTAGGGTGCTTTAGCGCGAAGAGGTTTTTAAAGTGGCATGTTTCAAAAAAAAGTGGCAACATATAAAAAGGCGTGGAAATTATATTTTGTAAATACTAGAAAGGTTAATTAGGGGGCAACTTGTAAGCTTCACAATGTTCATTAGAGGATGACCATCTAAATGTTGTTGGAGTAATTAGGTATCAGGATACAGGAGTCTAAACATTCAGAACATCTGAAGTTGCATAGCATGTAAGCTTCAAAAATAGAAAATATCTAGTTCATAGTCATCACAAATATGAATATGTCCAGGAATGTTATACAGATCTCATATTTTTTAACGCCGACTAGGCGACACCTAGGCAGCAAGCCGCTCAGGTATTGCGCCTTGTTTCTTTGTCAACCATGCTAGCATTAGAAACCTTAGGCAAGGGTGTGGAAGAGGTGTAGATAGAGAAAAAGGGCATGTGATGTTTGGTGTTGGACATCTGCGTAACTGTGTTGATGGCCAGCACCACTAGCACTGGCTTGCTACTGGTGTTGAATGTCTTGGTAGGCTAGAAGACAGGGCTTCAAATACTACTTTGTGCATCTAGTTCCTGTTTTGGCAAGAAGGTTACTACTGACTACTACTTGCTCTACAGTTGTATTACTTGTTAGCTTTGAAAGTGGTTGTGTATGATGGTTTATTACTAAGGAAACGATGTCAGCAATGAAGTCTGTATGAAGTGGAGGAAAGAAAGCAGAATGGGAGAGTGTTTTCAAATGCTTCATGGGTGGTCAATGGACCGCTTTCATGTGTAGCCACCTCATCAGGGCAACATTATCAACAGAGGCAGATAAAGAAGCAAGTTCAAGTCAAAAAATTAGAGTGGTTTCTTGAAAAATGGGCTCTTTGACAAAGAAATCTTTGGAGATAGTGTCATGATTAGATGAAAAAGCAGTATAGCTTGATTGCAGGAAGCCAAGTGGACAAAGGAACAGTGTAGAGAGATTTGAGTTACAGGATACAAGATATGGCATACTATGTATTGACAAAGATAGAAATGGTGTGGGAATTACTGTTGATAAGATGTTGAAAGATGATGTTGTCAAGGCCACAAGGATGGGTGGTACAACCAAAGCAATTAAGCTAGTCGCAGGGGAACAATTTTTAACATTATTAGTGCTTATCCCCCCAAGATGGCCTACAGAGGAGGCTAAGAAGCAATCGAAGGATACCATGGATGAGTTGATGCAAGGAATGCCAATAGAGGAGAAAGATCATTACTTGGATTGATTTAAATGGCTATGTGGGTAGTAGAAATGTTGGTTATGAGAGAATCCATGGCGGTTTTGGGCATGTAGCGGAATTGGAGAAGGGAAAGAGGATATTAGATTTTGCAGTTACTTATGATAAGGTTTCAGCACACCCAATTCAAGAAAAGAGATTCTGTTTTGATTATTTTCACAAGTAGGTGCAATTGTAACAAAATTGATTACTTCCTTACAAGACGGGTGGATCGAAATAGTTTGCAAGGACTATAAAGTGACCCCTGGCAAACAACCCGCCACCCAAATAAGTTGATGGTTTCGGATATTAACATAAAGATAAGCAAACATAACATAAGACAAAACAAAAGGATGAAGTGGTGGAATTTTAAAGGGGAAAACAAACTGCAGTTTGTGATAAACTTATCAACGAGGGCACTTCGAACTCAGATTTTAATGTTAACAATATGTGGCATAATATGAGCTTCTGCGCAACAAGAATTGCTAAAGAGTTTTAAGGGAGTCTAAAGGATGTCGACCGCCATAGAAAGAGACTTAGTGGTGAATGAAGAAGCTCAGAAGGCTATTAAACTAAAAAGGGAGATTTATAGGAGCTTGTCCAAAATCTCGAGATGATGCAACTTTTCAAAGATACAAGCTAGTAAAAAAAGAAGCTAAGAAAGTTGTTCAAGAGGCCATCTGGATACTTTTAAGATATATTATAAGGTGTTGGAAACGGAAAAAGATATATATGAGACGGCTAGTATAAGGGAAATGAAAGGAAGAGACTTGAGTGAAGTAAAATGCACTAAGAAGATGGTAAACAATTGGTAAAGGGTGATGATATTAAGAACCAAGGGAAATGCTACATTTATAAGATATTCAATGGGAATACTATAAACAATGTAAAAGACTTATGTGACATGAACGCAGGAGATATCACTTACACACAAAAAGATTCACTATATGAGGTCAAGAATGCTTTGAAAAATAGATAAAGGGAAATATATGTGGGTTTGACGATATTCCTATTGAGTATGGAACAAGGAACGAAATATCGTAAAAATTGGCAAAACTTTTCTCAAAATTTTGATTTCGACACCATTCGATGTGATATTCGAATTCATGAAATTCATTAGAAGAGATTATGCAAGAAATTACTAGCATGAAAGCACTCACTCGTAATAGCGTACCGATAGGATCACAAATATCTGATGGGTATACCGCCAAATTTCATAAAATACAGCCAATTTTTTACAAAATTTACCGGTATACCGACAGATTTGCCGATTTTAGCATGTTCGAGCATGTTTTTTGTTGTTTGAGAGGAGAAAATGGGGGAACAAGGGGGATTTGGATAACTAGGGTTCAAATAAGAATATGCCTTCATAATTTCAACCATTTCTCTCATTTGAACCTCATCTATCTTAATGAAAATATAAATTCATCCAAGAGAAGCCTTAAATTTGTGAAGATCCCTCAATCTGCTTCTTTATATATCTTCCCAGTTGTATGTCATCATAGATCTACAACACTATCATAATATACATTATAATCATAATTATATTCATAAATACGCCATTAAATACAAGTACAATTTGCAAGGTTTTTAATGGTAAGCTAATTACTATACATATGTTCTTAATGCTAGTACATTTAGCACACAAAAGAATGCCTAGATCATCATTAGCATTATTACCATTCAAGTCCAAAAATAGCTCATTGCAAGGGCTTTTAATACCCAAACCCAGAAATGGTCAGGAAACAGAAGTGTGGCGTTATACTATCTCTCTTATTTTCACAAGTTGAGGACATAACTGACACACAAAAAGAGTGGGCCAGCTGGACATACTACCGCAGATGTGTCCAATGTTGCCTTCCTTGTCATTAATACTGATGTCAAGGCAACACTATCACTAAGCTTGTTGTTGCAGTACACCGCAACCCGAAAGTTGCCGATGATCTCCTCTCTCCCGTAGTCCCTTGCAGAATCCTTAGTGTGGGCATTAGACCAAAATGCAGTTACTACCTTCAAATACCACGACAAGGATTTGGGCATCAGGCCTACTGTCCAAGCATCCAAAGGGAAAGTCCAACTTATATAATAGAAACCATCCATCCAAGGAGCCCTTGTAACTATAATTGTAAAAGAGATATTCTAACAAAATTAAAGAACTTCAGATATGCTAAAAACAGGAAGAACCCCCTTTTTAGAATTTATATGGTATATGGTACAAACAAGCAGAAAGAAAAGCAGTGTACCTTGTAGCTATAATATCCAGCAGCATACCCACCTAAGGCAATATTAACAAAAAGCTCATAAGAAAAAATGCAAGTGTCTAATTATTCTTCATAAAAGAGTATTAACACTGCATACCTCCGAAAATATGGTTAAAACTACAAAGAAACCTATCCTCTGGAAGCAATGGAATGACTTGGGTCTTTTGTCCAACTTTTCTATCAACATCATATATTGTTTCTGAACCACCTGGAATGTATTTTGAATGGAGTTCCAAATCTGTACTAGCAAAGCGAATCTGAAACAATCATGGGCTCAAATTTTAAGTTTGTACTACTAATATTTGAAATGTGCAAATAGAGGGAATAGCAAAGATGTCCATGGCTCTTAATGTTATCATGAAATGACTGATGCAACTATATGATAAGAAGAGAAGATATACCATTACTGAGGGTTTTATCATAATAATATGCAAATGAACACACGATATTACTGCATTAGTACTCAGATCGCAGAGACTGATCGCAGCTGAAAGCATGCATTTAACGTATGCAGTCTATACCGTGTCCTATTGGCTAAAAGATATATAGCGAAAAAATAATAGCAGAGAAAAAGGCGTCTTATGCATAGTTCTAGTGAACAGTACAATAATGTATGCCTCACATACCTGGCGAAGACTCTGTGAACCAGCTCGGAAAGTCCTTGCGGCAACAATCCTCTGATAGACAGCCTCAGGGAGAGGTTCTCCAGTTTCATAATGTTTTGCAATGCCCATCAGGGTGTCCCTAATAATCAGAAAAGCAGTACCAAAAAATGATATGAAAATGTGACTACAATATATTGTCGAATCACATTAAATCTTAAAAAATACTTCAGATAGTCATTTGCACAGCATTTACTAGATAGTGTTCATAGAATGATAGCATAAATTTGATCTAAGAAAGAAATTAAGGTCAAGCTCAAAAATCATGCAATCCCGATGGTAAATTATTAGAGACATGGGTATGGTGGAACCATGGAAGCAAAATGTCAAGACAGCTAGGTGGTGGCGTATCCTGGCTGGGTGCCTAGAAGAGCTAGGGAGCCTAGGCGCATGGCATAGTTTTATTTCTGCATTAGTATAAGTATAGTATATAGCATATGTTACATATATAAGATAATTTATGGGTTTATTTTAAGTTGAACACCCTAAGTAGTCATGTAAGAGAGCACCACAGGCCTATAAACGCATGAAAAGCACTTGGACATGTCCAAGAGATGTTAAAAATGCTTACACAAAAAACAATTCAGGAAAAAAATAGTCGTGTCCGTGCATTGTAACAAAAGTCTATGACATTTAGGAAAAAATGGCGATTTTTCCCGAATTTATAGGCTCCGGAAATGGTCTGCACAAATAATACATTGTTCGCAGATTTTTTGCGACTTTTCATAATCTTTTCCGCTTTTTCACAATATATATTAACACACATGTCCGGCATATGTTAGCCACAAAATGGCGTCCATAGTCACATATTTGGTGTTCGGGATACGTCCGGCTAGCTGAAAAATTGGTATATGCAGATTTTATAGGAAATTTGACTAAAAACTATAAAACTGCAGAAAAAGTACAATCAACTATGATATATGTGTATAGTATGTATATATATATATATATATATATATATATATATATATATATATATATATATATATATCTGTGTGTGTGTGTGTGTTAGTGTGCAATTACATGTGTGTTACTATATATCTGTAATATATATGTGTTTATGTGCATAGTAACAAAAGTCTCTGAATTTTATGAAAAATCGGCTATTTTTCATGATTTATAGGCTCCCGAATTTTCACCACGATTAATATGTCAATCGCCGATTTTTCGCGACTTTTCAAGATTTTTCCCGCTTTTTCGCGATTTATATGATTTTTCACGATTCTTCGGGACTTTTTCTCGTTTTTTCTCTTTTTAAGTTAATTGCTCTTTTTTTACCAAACCATGTACGGAGAACTCCTAATACACACTAAACCTCCAACCCCAACTCTCCCGACAGTCCATTGTTACTATTCAACTATTCTTTAATTCTTTTACTATTTTTTTCACTCAATAAGATTGAATGTCTAGTGACCTTAGTAGGTACATTAGTATATGATATGTATGTATGTATACATACATAGATATCTATATATCCATACATATATATGCATATATATGCATATATGTGTATATATGTACATGTATATATATATATATATATATATATATATATATATATATGTGTGTGTGTACATATAGCCGACCTATTCTCGATTATTTCCGAATAGTTGACCCAACTTTGACCAAAATATATCGATTTTTTCACCACTTTTTCCGATTTTTTTGGAATTCCGATTTTTTCCGAGCAACCGAAAAGTTGTCAAATCCCAAATTTGTCACTATGTTTATATTATATTATATTATATTATATATATATATAATTATATATATATAGACAGAGAGAGAGTCGGGCTAGAATACACTCGAGTGTATTCGGAGCAGAATACACTCAAGTAGTTTTTCATGATGCAATATCATTTTCAAAAATCTAATCTGTTGATCTTCTTAAACATCTTTTGAATAGCTCATATATAAAATTTGAGCCCATTTGGATATTTATAGGTCAATAAAATTAGTTTTGTGCGTAGATTTTGTTGCCCTCGGATGAGTGACCTACACTCAATCAAATGATCTCAAAATTCTTGTGTAGGCTAATTATAATATGGCAATGAAGATCAATGGTTTGAATTTTATAAAAAAATAGTTTTGATATGCAAACACAACTTGAGTGTAGTGTGTGATCCGTACACAATTTTATCTTGATTATTCAGCTTTTGGATAGATGCATGATTCATGTGACGCCTTCACCATTGTATTGTACCAAACATATAAATGATTTGAGCTCGAATGTGTAGTGGACAATTGATGTATGGTACTCATGTTTTATTTGTAGAAAATCATGCACATAACTGCGATTTTTTTAATGTTTGGTAGCAACGTTTAAAAATGTTTGAACTAATTAGGAGTTGTAATTGACAATATGGTGGATTATTTTGGTCTATTACAACAATAAAAGATCATTATTAACCAACTTGATTCAACGAGTGACTGGAAATAACAACGACCATTCACGTTAACTATATTTATGTGGCATATACAACTGCGACTACATTGCTTTCCAATAAAAGTTTGTCTCCGTCAGGAATTAGAAGTCAAAACGATTTGAAACATCTAGCACCGATGTCCAATGATTAAATTAAACATTACATTGCTCAAACTATGAGTCTCTAGCAGATACAATTATATGGGTAAAGTCAATATTTGAGAAACAGAAAACACCAGAAAAGTACAGACTGGTTGTCTATTTCAGAGACGACCAACAAGAGAAATTTAAGTAAGTCAAAATTCATCTGATTCATGAGGTACAAAATAACCTTTAGGAATTATGGCATTCAACGTACGAAAAATTATGCAGCTTCATATTCAACTATATCAAGCCAAGTTTCTGACTTCAGAGTCTAGGCGGAAATAACAACATCTATAGAAAACAAATCTCTGCGATAACAGACAAAAGATGCACTAGAGATATCCTCTCCTCGCTCTCCACAAACATTAGTGTTGAAACATGTCATATACCAACGTATAAATGTGAGTTTCACAGCTAAAAAAGGGATCAGGACATCATGTTTGGAGTAAAACATACATCCAATAAAGTGTGTTAATTTGAATCCAGTAGAAGTGAAATTCAACAACTGTCAACATACAACTGCCATCTGCTTGCATACAACAATTCAGAGAGTTTATCAGCACTTATCTGAATCGAGCAAGTATTTCCAGGTGAGGGCCTGAATGAAAGTTTGTTGAAAGACAGGGTAGGCGTCTGGGTAGGGAGATATCTAGAAAGAAAGTTTGACTCGTAATCTTTTGCAAAAAACAAAGGGCTGTTTGTAACTAGATCTGTCGCATACGTCTTGGAAAACCTCCTACCTCCTTCCGACATAGCTGCTGGGTAGGATGAGTCGATGCCAGTCCGATGATGTGCAGGAGATGGGTAAGAGAAAGTAAGAATGGTGGACGATTGGCAAAGGAGAAGTGTGAAAGGGGGAAGGACATTAACGAAGAAAGAGGGGAGAGACTGGGAGGCCATACCATGCGATTTTCAGAACGTAATTGGAGCTTTGACACAGCAAGAAGCGAGGGAGATGGCTACATTGCAGCATTTCTTCATTTGATGTTTAAAAAATTAGCAACGCCTGTGTTGGTGTCTCTTTGACACTGGCATCTATAAGTGAAACACCGCGGGGATAGATGGGTACTACTTAACTCCGGCAACAGCTGCAGACCGAGAACTATTTTGCTCCTCGCCTGTGCTGATGTTGACTGACTATATGTCGCCACCAAAGATGTCCTTAAGATCTTTCATAGGCTACTCCGTCGTCACAAGTCTTTCTTGTTGGCTCACTGCGCCTGATGGAGAGACGGCGAGAGAGACATGGCGAATTCGTGAATAGGAGAAACGGCGAGAGGACTAGCAGCGTGATAGAAGAAGAAGCAGAGAGAACGGGATCAAGCAAAGAGAGAGAAAGAAGGGTTCACGTAGAGTGAGACGACAGGAAAGCAGGTGTGAGTGGGGTCAGTTAACTTTGCAACTTCACGGACGTTAAGTCCGGCTGTCAGTGGTCTTTTTTGGAAGTGATCAGATCTAGATCTAATGGCTAGAAACCTGAGTGTATTGGGGGCATAATACACTCAAGTGTATTCTATCCTCTCTCTCTCTCTCTCTCTCTCTCTCTCTCTCTCTCTCTATATATATATATATATATATATATATATATATATATATATATATATATCCTAGTTATAGTATGACAACGAAGATCAACGGTTTACATTTTGCAAAAAATAGCATTGATATGCAAACACACTTTAGTGTATCCGTGCGATCCGTACACTCGAGTGTATTCTAGCCTGACTCTATATATATATATATATATATATATATATATCACACACACATATTTCTATCCTCTCTCTCTCTCTCTCTCTCTATATATATATATATATATATATATATCACACACACATATATATATAAATAAATTACACAAACCTCTCTCTCTCTCTCTCTCTCTCTCTCTCTCTATATATATATATATATATATATATATATATATCACACACACACACACATATATATACATATATATTACACAAACATATATAGTGCTTAAATAAATATCTTCATATATAATATATAGTATACATATACACACATATATACACATACACACATAAGTAACCAACTAAGAGAAGAAAATAATCAAAAAATGGATTGTAGCATAAAATGTCAATAATAAGAGAATAAAACGTATGATTACGTAATTGGGAGTTATTCAGTCATAACATACGATTCAGAGGAACTATCATTTCTGAATCGCCTAATATTTTTGACACTAATGATGGCTATAATCCAATAGAGAAAATGCCAAAATTCCTCATACAATGATATAGCAATACACTTCAATATTTCTCTTTCACATGAAGCACTTATAAAAATCTAAATTTTAAGGTTTAAAATCATGCCCAATTCTCCAAGCATCCTTTTGCGGATTGTATTGAACAAAATCATGGGCAAGATTATTAATTATCAAATGACTCAATATATCTTTTACAGTGGCATGACAGTAGGCATATATATCCATTGTATGTCATGTGTTTATATAATTTGAGGTTTCTTGATAGGGGATTCATCTAACTCAAGCTTAATAGTGTTGCCCATAAATTGCACATCAAACTGATAAGTGCACATTCAATAACTCACATGATAAAGGCACCACTAATGGCCAAAGGGTGATTTCCAAACTTATGATGTAGGTTTCTCCCTCCCTTTGGCGGAAACTTGAGTTTGTCTGCATTCTTATATTAACAACATCCCAATTTTATCCACCTCTGTTGATTTAGCTAGGTACATTATTTTCAAAAGCGGTCTAGGTGCTTGGTTAAGCACCCAAGACATTTGCGTCTAATTTGGGCCTTAGCGATTGACGTTGGGTGCCTACTTTTGCCACTTAGCCCGCATTGCAAACCATTTTTTAGGAATGTGGTCTTCCTTCATCACTATTTGGTTACATAAAAAATCCAACCACATCAATTTAGCAATTTCTACTATGCATGGAACAAAATTTCAATTAAAATTGCAGAATTTAAATTGAAATTTCATTTTTTTCAGTCGGACATCAAAACGTGTGATAGGACATGGAAACACACAAAATGCAGTAAATGGGACGTAATTTCGCAAAACTTTTGAACCTAGGTGTGAAATTCCTATCCCTAGACCATCTATACATTACCTTCTTCAATTTCTACACTTTTATAGAGATCTAGAGAAGTACTTCAAAAATAACAAAAAAAAATCTTAGATCTATGTATAAATGTCCCATGTATCCTAGTTAAATGCTAACACTTAGACTTATACAAGTTATAGTTCGTAAGTTTGTAGCTTGTAACTGTAAGTTTTAAATTCTAAGTTGTAAATTGAAGTTTTTAACAGTCTAACTGTCTAGCAGACTTGACATTTCTGTTCATTTGTGCACTTTCTCATCAAGACATGGATCCCTATTATATAGTCTAGTTTGTTTATTTCTAAACATCGTGTTGGCAAAATTTCATAACTTAATTCCTTCATTTTGCCATTGAAATTCTGTTAAAATTGTTTAGCTTCCTTCACTTACAAATGTGGGAGACCCCCTCCACATATCCAATATGAAATATCATTGCATATTTGAGTAGATCTTGACGTTCAGATTGTTCTAGTCAATTTTCACGATTTAATTCACTTATTTAGTTGTCGAAATCGTTAGGGCTGCAATTTGCTGATTATGTTCATTTGTACACTCACTCATCAAGACATGGATCCCTATTATATTGTCTAGTTTGTTTATTTCTCAACATCGTGTTTGCAAAATTCCATAACTTAATTCCTTCATTTTGCCATCAAAATTCTGTTCCAATTGTTTAGGTTCCTTCACTTAAAATGTGGGGGAACCACCCCCCCCACTAGGCCTAGCAGAAATACTGCAACCCGACCCGACCCGGCCGGACCCGACCCAACCCGAAAATCGGGTTTTTTGAGTTCGAAATAAGGTCTGGGTTTACGTCAGGCAGACCCGAATCGGGTCTTTTAACTCTGGGTCGGGCCCAGGTTTGCCCAGCAAAATCTAAGGACCCGAGGGACCCGAGTGTGGAGCAGCGGAAGAGTATCGGCCCGAGAGTAACATATGTGTGGCTTGTGCCCTAGCTACATACTTCCCTTGCCGCTCAGTTACTCCTCAGCGTCCTCGCTTGTTTGTGAGTTGCGGCTGCACAACGGCTGCTCAACTCAAACCCTAGGTTACCCCGTCTTCCCTGCCTCTCTCTCGCTCAAGCTCATCAACCTAAACCTAGCCGCCGCAAGGTCAGAAACCCTAAGGAGCTGGAGATCGCGATTGGGACAGTGACCCTGCAAGGAGATGAAGAAGATACCTAGCCGCCACAAGGTCAGCAACCTAAGGAGCTGGAGATCGCGATTGGGACAGCGGCCCTGCAAGGAGATGAAGAAGATATCGAGACCAACAAGGAGATCTAGAGATCGAGATGTTGGTAGTTGATCGTCACTTCCTGCTCCTCAATGGTGCGCATCTTTGTATGTGCGAGATCAGGATCGTGTCTGCTTCCTCTTCACCTCTCCGGTCTCCAGGTTTGTACCCATTTACGCCTCTGATATCCGTTTTCGTATCTCCCCCTTTTCGCTAGAGCTCTGCTCCCTCTTTTCATCTTGCTACGCATGCTGACAATCCACTGTGTTCCTTGCTACATGATCTATATATATTAGATGCATCCCTTCTCCCACCCGCCGCCGCACTCCTATATCTCCTCACTTATCCCCCCGGAAGCTCCTCTTCCTCTAGCTGCATCCTTTCTCCTCTCGCTGACGCTCCTATATCTCCTTAGTCAACCTCGATGCAGTAATTATTTTCTAATAGATCAATGTAACTGTTCTTACGAACTGTATTGACCGTATCCTGCTTCTTCACCACGCTCAGATCTGCCTATCGCCCGTCACGCGTGTTGCTCAACTGCTTCTAAGATCGATTAGTACCTCCTATGTTTACTTGTTTCTCCCCATAATTAATCTATCTACGATCCGTAGTTTATTTTATTCAAAGTGCCACACTTTTGAGCTATATTGACTGACAGTATGAAACGAAACCAATAACAAGATCAGATGTAAAGTAGCCTCCTTTTTGTTGCCCATTATCGTGGCTTTATTTGTTGTTATGTGTCCTGTGGGGTTTCTTGAACATGGTTTCTCATTAATGATGACGAGAGATGACAATAATAGTACAAATGCTCTGGGTGTTGCTTGTTTGGATGTGTGAGTTGTATAATCTGATAGCTGCATTGTCTGCTGCATTGTCTGTATAAACGTTGGATAATCAATATAATGTATCTGTATAAATGTTGGATAATCATACCCGTTTCAGACTTTTAGTTTTTGGATAACTAGCATAACGTTGGATAATCATGTAGGTTTGTTACTCTTCTTTCAGGAACGAAGAACTAACCAAGTTTGTTTGACAAAATAAATTATTCCTGCAAGAGAGTGGCCAAGGGTTATCCATGATAACTAAACTGTTGAAAATGCATCTCTGGAGTAGCCGAAGAGTTCATTTTTCTTTGTATTTTGGTAGCATGCGTTTGTAGCCGGAGATGTTAGTGTAAATAGTTGAAAACTTCTCTGGTTCATTGTCGTCTACTTTGGTAGACTAGTTTGTGGTTGGAGATTCATTTTGCACATTTTGGTTGGTCTTGTATACATTTCAATATTTTCTGAAGAATACATTTCAATATTTTTGAGTAATGGTTGGCTAATTTTAGTTCTCTATTTCTTGAATATGGTTGGTGATATGTGACCCCAAATGTTTGGTTGAATTGAAACGTAGTGATGTGAATGAAAGAACAAAAAGTATGATCCACTGTCCTTGCTAGATGTGTTTGAGTTAATGAGAAATTAATGTCTAATTTGGATGCAGGATGCATGAAATCTTAAATTTGTTGTTAATTTTGCCTACATGTGACTGTAATTTGGATGCAGGATGCATGAAGTCTTAAATTTGTTGTTAATTTTGCCTACATGTGACTGGATTTTTGCTGAGTATCAAAAAAGTCAAAAAGTTGAGTGCAGTTGCAAATATTGTGTTTGTGTTTGTACAAACTGCCAAATGGACGGTTCGAAATTAAAAATATGTTGATGAAAGATACAGACATAACATCAAAATTCTGACATAGTTAAACAGTACATCGTTAGTAGAGGGAAGGTCGGGTCAAAAATGGGTCCAGCCTTTTGGGCCGGCCCGAAATGGGACAGGCAAATACTGGACAAAAAATGATATCCGGGTATTTCGGGTCTGGTCGGGTCTACACTTTCGGGTTGGGCAAAATTGGGTCGGGTAAATTTCGGGTCCTTTTTGTAAAAAAAATTCGGGTCGGGTCGGGTCGGGTCTCGGGTCGGGTCCGAGAAACCCGGCCCATTGCCAGGCCTACCCCCCACACATATCTAATATGAAATATTATTGCATATTTGAGTCGAACTTGGCGTTTAGATCGTTCTGGTACATTTTCATGACTTAATTCGCTTTTTTGGTTGTCGAAATCGTTAGGGCTGTCAAATAAGCTTTAAAATTGGTCGAAATTTTTTTTTGGGCCATCAAATAAGCTTTAAAATTGGACATGAAATTCCTTGCTACTATGCACCCAACTATATGATGAGGCATCAAATTATTTGAATAAAAAATAAAGAACATACATTTATACATAGATATCACTTATATGAAGTTAAGTATTTGAAATGAAATGAAGATCATGTATTCTACATCGTTGCATGTAATTAACGTATGGGCTAACAATTGAACAATGTATTGCGGAATATATGATTATTTTGCCTTCCTAGATTTATTAAGTATCAATTAAAAATTGTATAGTTGGCAGTGTGGAAAGTAAAAACTTATTTATGTCCCCAGAAACTTAGTTGTCCACCTTCTAAAAAAAAACCACCCACTTATATGTCCTAGCGGTTAAGCTTCTACAAGGTATTTGCTTGCCCCCCTCCCATGCGTCCTCTTCAAGGCCATCTACTTGAGGTTTAGGAGGAGGACCTCCGCTCTGTGTTGCTTGAGAAAAGGGGTAGAGTATCTACATAAGGTACATAAAATGAGATTGCAACTTAGAAGTTAGAACTCCTTCTATCCGATTTGACAAGTTTAGCACTATCTTCTAGCAATTTGAATTTTCTCAAAGATCTAGCAAAGGTCTCGTTGTTTGAGTTGTGGACATGGAATGAGGTTTCGTCGAAATCATCGAAATTTCGCTCGAAATTTCGATTTCAATGCTATCTGGTACCAAAACGTGCGACAGTTTCGATTTCGATGAGTTTCGCAAAATTTTGACGATTTCGATGAATTTCGCCAAATTTCGATGAATTTCACCAAATTTCGATGAAAATTTCGATAATTGCAATCCTTGTTGTTATTGTTGATTTTTGAAGAGGAGCAAAGGGGGATTGGGGTCATTTCACCATTTAGTACTCATACATAGTATATACTTATAGTATATCATAATTGCATTGCATTTCCCTAATATTTTCTATTCAAATTATTAAATACTTATGCGATGCATGCTATTTTAGTTTCTGCAATGTGGATGACATGTATCCTAGTGGTGATTTATTAGACAATGAGGGTGTTAGGAAGCCAACCACACCAACAAATGATGATTTAGCTTGGAAACATTGCACTAGTATTCTTGGGACCAATGAAATGGTTGACTATTGAGTCAATATCAGCAACAAACTATAAACCCAAGTAAAATGTGTGGGATGCCCTACATATCCAATATTTGATATTATAACACAAACAAGTACATGCATGTATATAGCTCATACTTACAAAATTGCATAACTTAATTCCTACATTTTGTCATCGAAATCATTCATCGAAATCCTCAAGAAACAGGACAGTTCCCTTACCTCCCACATGAAGGACCCCCTCCCTAACCTACCCCCACATAAAATTGTATTGCATAAAATGATGCATTTAGGTGTAGAGATCACACCTGTAAAATTTCATAAATTAATTCATTCATTTTGGCGTCGAAACGGGCACGATTGCATTTATCGAAATTTCTGTCGAAATTTCCATAAATTTTGATTTCCATGTTGTCGAAACGGTATCGAAATCGGATACCTTGTTCCTTGGTTGTGGACACCTCAATTTTGGAATCCACTGGCATAACAAAAGACAAGAAAATTATTTTAGAGACAGTCACATATATAGAATTTGGAATTTGTCTGGGTGGGATGAAAAGTTGTGGTTCTGAAATCAGAAAGTCAACAAAAATCCAGTAAAGGTTAGGGAAAGGTGCAGTCATCTATCCGTAAGAAATATCATATACAACACGGAGTTAATTAAAATGTGTACATCACATTTTATAACCAAACAGGTAAATGAACCGGGGTGAGGTCACAGGTTCAACCGATGGTTGGCCTGGTGTAAGCATGGCATCATATATAATTTTAGAATGTCAAACATGTGACAAATCAAGGTAAACTTTAAAAATACAAGAAAATTCATAGGAATGATACACAATCAATTATGTATCGACCACCACCACTCCTATACCAAAGCTATTGTTAGAAAGAACCAATTTAGCCAAATTTGTTAATAGTAGACCTGTAAATGGATATTCGAAATCTGCATATTCGATTCGTATTCGAGTTCGAAATTAAGAAAAAAAATCCGTATCCGGCAGCTATCCGTTCAGATTCGGATATCGAATTTATTATCCGGATATTTTCGGATCGAATTTCGGATATGCTACTATTCGCTCCGAAAAATATCCGCATTCGACAATATATACATACATGTTAGTAGAAGTGTACTAAAATTAAAGCTAGATATATTACGCACGTAATGTTACAGTTGTAGCGGGCGCGCAGTGGGACTGGTGTCCGCTTGGCCCTGCGGCGCAGAACAAGCAAAGAAGGAACCAAGTCTGTGGTTCAGTTCATTTTTCATTTTTTTATCAATCACTAACCCTAGGGATATAAACAGTCCCGATTTCACTCTTTACCCTCACACACTGCTCCACTTCCTTGCTCCTTTCCATTTCGTGTGCCACAATCCCTAGCGGCGACTAGGTTGCAAAAATGCCATCCTTCTTAGCATCATCATGTTGCCGCTAGAGCTGTGCTCATCTAGAGTAGTGTGACGCCCGACGTCTTCTTCCGTGTACAAGTTCTTGGTGTGGTTGGTCAATGTCCAGTCAGGTAAAATATGGATCTTCAACAAGGTTAGAGATGGGAAACTTCGATTCAAATGACCTTCATACGGTAAACACAATTTCCGGGTGACGCAAGTAGGGCGAGTCAACAAGTAGACAATGGTAAAGCAAGCATCAGCCAAAAGGCGTGGTGTGCGGTTGGACGCTGCGAGGCCTGCGATCAACGTTACTCTCCAGATCTTTGACAAGTAATATGGGTGTTTCTTCCTCCCATCGATTTTCATTAGGTTTGTTTCAATTTTCCCCTATTTCTTTTTGGCTCTGACTGCAGATCACTAAAGAAGCATAATCATTGGAAGTCCTACACCATAGATCAGTAACGTGCTGGTCCTACTACTCTAGTTTTAACAAGATTCGAGTTTTCATGCCTTTGAAATTATTGTAAGATTATTTTCTGTTAGATTATTTTGTGTTGCATATGTGTGTTCTTGGCTTTGAACGGTGGATATCCGCAGAGTCAGAGCACTAGACTTCCGTACCCAAAAGGTAGATATTTTGTTAATTGCCTTTATGAGCTACTAACTTATTTCATGTAGCGTCAACATTTTTCTTTGAAACATACTTACAATTAGTTTGTGTATGATGCAACCCATTTTTTTGTTTTAATTGGTTTCTAGCTATATGTATAGGTGGGAGTTTATTTGGAGCTCTTTGACTGCATATGAGAATAACTTCTTCCAGCTGCATGTCGTCCCAACTCCCAGGCAGAAATATGAAATGCAAGATGATAACCTGCCCATACACTTCTGTAATTAGGCGTTTTTCTAGTGATGTACATGTGTGCGTTTGTGTTGAAATTATGTATGGGGTCTACTGATCTTGTAAGATTATGTTGTGAATCATGTTGTGCAAACAACTCATGAATGAATAATCAGAATTTTCTTCACTATCGATCTCCAATCCGTTATCATCCTTCTTCGTGGGTCTTCTGTGAATAGCTAAAAATTGCATTTTTATATATCACATTTGTTGCGATTGTGTTGGGTCTGAATCATTAAAATGAATCTTAATGATATAAAGATAAATGTGTATAGTAAAGAAAAGTGAACTGCTTGTTCTACCATTGCAACTACCTTGGAGGAAAATTAAATAATCACCGTACTTACAATTCTAAATAACAATACTAGGAATACTAAAAAAACTCTTGAATTCAGATACTATCCGAATTCGAATTTTAAGTTTCGGATTTGAATTCGGTTAGTTTTTTAAGATTCGACGGATATCGATTTGAATATCGGATCGGATGAAAGAAATCGGATTCGAATATCGGATATGCATATATCTGATTCGAATTCGATCCGTTTACAGGCCTAGTTAATAGGTTAATTTCTATATGGGCTTAAGTGTCTCGCTCCATACAGCTTTACTTGAGTCCCAAATATGTAGCATTTCCCCCTTTCTCCTATATATAGGACAGGGGTATGTCATAATCAATCAAGAAAGTTTCCCTCCTTTCTCATGCGGGCAGCAGCCATCTCTTCTTGGCTTGGTCGGTCGCCCGTCGGGCATCTTCTCGACCTCTATGGTTTTTGCTCTCCTTCTTTCATATAGAAATTCATCTACGCTTACTCGATTCATAGTCAAAGGCAGTCACTACATCTCATCGTGGTCGCCACCCTCGAGTCACGTTGTCGCTTCCTTGAGGTTGTCTTCCAGGTCATGTGCAAGCGTTGTTCATCGCAGCCATATTCAAACGTCGTTTGCCCCATGTGATCTCCAACGTCTATTGAATTCCAAAACGTTGTTGCCTCAAACCTATCAAGGGTTAGTGTCATCCTGGACATCTCCTACACAGACGCAGCAACAATGAAAGCCTCCACCACATCCTGAGGTGACTTCCCATGACGTCTTTCACTGCACGGCACGTTTTCCCGTCCTGATCAGTTCGTTGTCAAGCAAGGGGTTATGTATCAAACTCGCATCATCCATTGTCACAAGTGACGGTGTTAATTCTCAATAACTGTTCTGGTGCGTCTTCCCAAAGTTTTCTCCTTGACGGCGTAAATCCCCATCCAGATCTTGAGTCAGTGACACTGGACACGACGTGTCATCTAACCAACACGGTGTGTCGCAGTCCAGAATCATCCAGTGGGGCAGGGATTTTATTCATATTGAAAGTTACATGGGGTATCAAAATTTTACACAGCGTGTTGACGGAAGTTTGTTTCACGTCTTCGGCATCTTACACGGCGTCTTGAAGGAAGATTGTTTGTCTCTGATATCTTATAATGCGTGTTGGGTGTTCAAATGGTGTGTCGGCGGAAAAATATTTCTCATCTTCGACACTGTACACGTGTCACTTTTCCACATAGCATGTTGTTAGGAGCCTATCATCTTCGACAAAAAGATCCACATGCCATGTCAGTACACCACACAATCTATCCAAAGAGGAATGTCTCTAATTCCAATGCCAAGATCATCAAAAAACACAGTGTGTCGATCAATGACAATGTGTCCTCTTCAGACACAATGTGCCACTATACAGACACAACATGTTCCATTACAGTTAAAGTCATGACATCCTCCAAAAAATTTCATGTAAACTCTCTCTTGTCTATCATTTTTGGCTCAATAAGTTCTCTCATGTTGCACATTGACTCCGGTTATCAGTTTCTCTTCTCGACATACTACACCTCTCGTTTTAAATTTCCATTTCCGGCTTTCCCACTCCTCGTGTCTTTTTCCACGTCTTGGGGGTCATGTTCCTCTTTTCCACACCAACTACTCTTTCTCTTTGTAGTTGGCGTGTGGAGGGATGTAGAAGAGAGAGAGAGAGAGAGAGTATGAGAAGAGTATGAGGAGAGCATGAGAGAGAATATGAGCAGAAGATGAGAGATGATATTCCAGGTTGTCATGATGCTTCGTATTCTTCAGCACATCTGATCTTCCGATGTCTTTATGGTGCATAATTCACTAAGCATCACTTTATATGTGAGTTGGCTAATGGCTATATGCGCTAATTCCAGTTGGCCACCACTTTCAGATTGAAGGATCTCAAGTACAACATTGACACCAAGCTTTACGTGTTTGTACTGCATTATCTACGTCAAGACAGAGCTTGTTGCGCTTATTCCTACCCACTGTACTAAAAAATGGCCCAGGGGAGGCGCTTAAGCAGCCGCTTAATTTAGCCCATAAGCGCCCGATTAATCGTTTTGAAGAAAACCGCCTGTTTTTTGTCCGCTTCACCCACTTTTTGCCTGCTTTTTTTTTATCTACTGAAAGCATGTAACATTAATTAATTACATGGTCCAAGTAGTGTTGACTATAATATATGAAACTTGTATGCATTAAGTGTTCTATGATATACCTAGTCCTAATTTAGAATTCATACTTTGTGTGTAAGCCCTAACGATAGGGTACTTCTGTAATGTATCTAAGTAAATATCATATTACTCTGTTATACTTCTAAAGCATAATTTATTTTACTGATTTCCTTGCTACTTTCAGTGATTACTGATCGCTACTACTGGTTAGCATTACTTGATTCCTAATAAAGTATTAAACCAATAATTCATAGTTTGTTATTTACAATATTACTGATCTGCTTGCTAATTTTAGTGATTAGAAATATTTAGTAGTAGTAAAGTACTGATTAATACTTAGTTCATTACTGATTTGCTGATTAAATATGTATAAAAGTTCCTTAGAAATATAATTTTTATATACATACGTGTAATTTTGTATAAAATATATATGAATTCCGGCACCCGCTTTTTCAAAAATTGCCAGCCTGCCGCTTAATCGGTTACAAGGTGTTGTCTGCACGCCTCCCGCTTTCCGCTTTTTAATACATTGTTCCTACCTCTTGTGGACTCGATGTTAATGATATTTCAGTTGATAATTCTCCTTGCATTCTCATGAGACAAATGGTTGCTTCTTCACATCAGATTTCTCAAAAGCTTGTCAATTTCTAGCTTGCAAATTATGTATCTGCAAGGTTGATTATTCATCCATATTTTATCTTCAATGAGCTACTTTAGTTGTCTTCACCGAGTTGCATCTGTTGTTTTTAAGTGTTGAGATGGCACTTCTACTGATCTACTTGGGTTTCTCCTTGATGGTGCCTTCATTCCTATCAAGCCCCTAAGAAACATGCGCACGATTTATGAAACCAATATGACAGCCATCAGCACCTCGTCTAGTTTGTGTTCGTGCCATATTATGCACGTCTATGGTCTACTAAGCTAACTCCAGTTGGCTACAATTCTCAGACGATTTGAAGGTAACGTTGTCGCTACATCGACTTTGTGCTTCGCATACTGTGTTAAGTATGTGGGTTGTGTTGACTGCGCTAATACCACTCGCAGATTTCTCTTCACTGAAGATGGCATGGACATGGTGTTTTTATCGCCTGCTCCAAATTGATGGTGGTGAGTTTTTGTTGTGGCATTTGGATTCCATTTATCAAATGTTCTTCATTCCAGATGCATTTCAAAATATCATCTCCAAAGCTTGAGTATTTCCAACATGTAGAACACAACTCAAAAGAGTGGTCATCATATTTTTAGTTAGAAAGAATTGTTTAAGAGGAGTCACAATTTTTGTATGGGGAGTGAAATTTTTATCCTCTTATTGGGTTTTGTAAGTCCAAGCTAGGACGTGTTTCACTCATGTTTCAGCAGGAGGGGGAGTGTTAGAAAGTATTATTGGCCTATTTAGTTAATAGGTTAATTTGTATATGGGCTAAAGTGTCTCGCCCCATATATCCTTACTTGAGTCCCAAGTCCAAATGTTTACCCCTTTTCACCTATATATAGGACAAGGGTGTGTGGTCTATTAATCAATCAAGAAAGTTTCCCTCACACTTTTCAACAAACATCAACTAAGGTTCTCAAATCAAGTAAATCATCCATGATCCATCAAACAAGCTTTCTAGAGTCGAGATCAAATGAACAAATCTCAAACAAACAAAAGTCACTACAAAACGGGAGAATTCAAGAAGCAAATGCAATACTTTTAACTTCAAATCAAAGAAAGATTTAATAAAAGAAACAGTTATCCGTTAATAGACTGGTAGCAGATTACCATCATGCATACACACACATATAATGCTGTATAAGTAGAATTACATGCATACTTTAATAAGTAGGTTAGTTAAAGAATAGGAGGGCCACTGGATAGACTGGAGTAGAAAACAGCAACATCAGCAACCCACAGCACAACAACAAAGTTGCAGCTCAAATGTTTGCAGTGACCAAGAAGCAATAGCAGGTATCAGCAACGATATAGGAGCACCAAGGCAACCAACATAGACTGCCACTATTATTAGAGAGGAGAAAAATAAGGAGAGAAAAGAAGGGAATTGACGAGTGGAGGAACAAAAGGAGAAGAGCAAGAAGAAGAGACGTCTACCAGAAAGTTTAGCAGCAAGTGCAAAGAGAAGTGACAGGAAACCACACTACGCAACAGTGGAAATTGGCAGCAAGACAAGGCTGCTTAATCAGCAGTGACGACAATTGGGTTAGTGATGGCAGCCAGATTTTGTGGTGGCGGCGGTATGAGACAAATTTTTTGGACTAGTACATGATCTTGGGATTTGTTCTCAAGCGAGACGTAAGCTCAATGTATTGGAACACATTTTCCTCATGAGCCCAGTCCCATCAGACCCTAATACAACGAGTTGAGTAGATGGAGGACCTAGTGAGTATAGGACTTTCCTTGGCCAAAAATTGGTCATCAACTTGAACATGCAAATATCAGATAACCAATCATTATGAATGATATGGAAAGATCATTTCCAGTTTCTCTCATTTGGCTATGAAAACCTGAGACTAACCCTTGTATGCTATGTCCATATTGGTGATTCCTCATCCGATTGCCTAAACCAGATATTTTCCCAACTAATCCTTATTCTTAAAGATTCTCCAGGAAAGGGCTTTGTAACATCTATCTAAACGAAGTAAGGACATTCTATTATGCCTTCTCCCCATTCCCGATGTAGCACGGACAAATCTATCTTCAACGGGTGCCCCGACTACCAGTGAATTAAAAAACGGAATCAGCCAAGACCCTCATCCGCCTAATTTAGCCCCTAAGCGCCCGGTTAAGCGTTTTGAACATAATCGCCCGCTTTTTGCCAGCCTCACCCGCTTTTTTTCCGTTTTTTCCCGCTTTGTTTAAAAATACTAATGTAAGCACCTAACATTAATTAAATACATACTCCAAGTAGTGTCGACTATAATATATGAAACTTGTCTACATTAAATGTTCTATAATATAGCTAATCCTAATTTAGAATGCATACTTTGTGTGTAAGCTGTAATAATTGGGTACTGCTGTAATGCATCTAAGTAAATATCATATTGCTCTATTATACTTCTAAATGCATGATTAGTTTTACTGATTTCCTTGCTGCTTTCAGTTATTAATGATTGGTACTACTGGTTAGTATTACTTTAGTGATAACTTTAAATTAATAATTCATAGTTTGTTATTTACAATTACTGATCTGCTTGCTGATTTTGGTGATTAGAGACACTGATTAATAGTAAAGTATTGATGAATACTTAGTTAATTACTGATTTGCTGATTAGATATGTATAGAAGCTCTTTAGAAATATATTTTTATATACACGTACATGTAATTTTGTATAAAAATATATAAATTTAGACACCCGCTTTTTCAAAAATCGCCCGCCTACCGCTAAATCGGTTACATGGTGTTGTCTGCACGCCTCCCGCTTCCCGCTTTCTGATACCTTGCCGACTACTTATTTCTAGGAGTTATTCCTACAATTTTCCTATGTCACTTATCTTTACCTCTCTAGCAAATGTCGTTAAATCTTGTCCACTTTTGATGCATTTAGGACTATTTCTTAAGAAGAAGAAATCTACAACCTATGTGCACCCATAGAATAAGCAACTCGCTGGAAGGAAGACTCTTGACGTAAGGGATAGAAGGAAGGTTCTTTACGAGAGTAGTTTATCTCGAGGTTAGAGTTACATACTGCCTTATACTCTCATATGAGCGCACATCTAATTGAAATCTGGTAATAGAAGGACTTGACTTGATCATGCTACCCAATATATTAGTCTCGAATGGTTCGTTCCAATACCAGTTCTGCAAGTAGTAAACATGTAATCCTTCTTTATTATAGTATGTCTTCCCTTGTCTCCGTTTGCGCCTTCTATCTATCTGTTCTTGGAAAGATTTCATAAAGCCAAAGTGTAGTAAGGTCAGTAGAAAGCAACAAATGATCCGCTGATGAGTTATACTCTCATACTGCCTTATACTCTCATATGAGCGCACATCTAATTGAAATCTGGTAATAGAAGGACTTGACTTGATCATGCTACCCAATATATTAGTCTCGAATGGTTCGTTCCAATACCAGTTTTTCAAGTAGTAAACATGTAATCCTTCTTTATTATAGTATGTCTTCCCTTGTCTCCGTTTGCGCCTTCTATCTATCTGTGCTTGGAAAGATTTCATAAAGCCAAAGTGTAGTAAGGTCGGTAGAAAGCAACAAATGATCCACTGATGGTATCGAGAGAGTTGGAGACGAGGTGGTGACATCCCACACACATGAGAAGGGTTTAGGGTAATGGGATTTATGTTTTTGGGGGTTCAGGAGCATTTGCACCACACATGGTGGAATTAAACAAGGCCACAGTGCCCACTCGGTAGGTTGGTTAATAAAAAGGACATGTTCACCAGCTTTTGCCCAGTTCAAGCATTTTTACGGGTCTCTAGCCAAATCAAACCACCACAGCCACCAGTTCCCAGTTCAACCTGTTGAACCGGCCAATTAGGTGTGGTCCTAGCAACCATGTATACATGTGTGTATGTTTATTCAGGTGAATGTGTTAATATTTCGTGTGTTGTGCTTCTGATAAGTACTTGGCCTAAGCCCTACAAGTCTTACAAACAAATTGTATTTCTAACATTTATGAGTGTGTCAAATTATGGACAAATGACCATATCTTCCCTTTTCAACACTCCGACAGAAATTCAGAATAATGGTTCAATAAGTCAAAGCCTGACTTGAGTTGGTGATGGGTTGTCATCCAGATTAGATCTGCAGAACGGAAAAAATAGGTGGTTGGCTGCTTTTGGGACCCGTGGCTAGCAAGATCACGATGACATGAGGACCACTAAAAGTAAGGAAGTGCTTCTACAAGTTTGGGCCTAAAGATTGGTAATGGAGATCCTAATGAATAAAATCTAATACTAATTATCAAGACCTAAACTAATCTAAAATAATTAATAAAAAGGAATAATGTTCATCAAAAGATTTCATTCCTCAAGTCTGATTTTCTGAGAGCATTACCAAGACTATATAGGTGTTTAAACCCAACTCACTACACAACTAACCAATGTGGGACTAAACCACAAGCTTTACAAAACAAACTGGGAAAATATCAAATAACCCCTTAAATGCAAGGAAACTGATAAAACATTATAAAACTACTAAAAAGACTATTTAAAAGGCTATGCTCATCCTACATCACCATATAACCATGACTTCACCTTATTGATTGATAGGTTTATCAAATGTTAAGTCCATTCTAATTACATGTTCTCAAAAATCTACTTGTATCTAAATTTGATATTGAAAGATAAGTCACATGAGTTCGAAAGGAAACTCATTGTTTTTACTGTAATGAATTTATTTTCATACATTCTTTACGTCTTAATTTTTTTCTATATTTTAAACATTTTGCTGCTTGTGTATTATCCTTTTAGTATTGTTAGAGTTAATAAGATAATTTATTAATGGGATTAAGTGTCTCAGCCCATATAGCCTTCCCCGAATCCCAAGTTTGTAATATTTCTCCCTTGCTCCTATATATATGACAAGGGTGTGTCATCTAATTCAATACAACACAAGTGAGTTTTCCCCTCACGCCTTTTAACATGGTATCAGAGCATGACTTGGGGACTTAACCCTGGCCGTCGGCTCCACTTCCTTCTCTCGACACTCACTTTGGCCCTAGCCGCTGCCTGCCTCTCTATCCTAGAGAGCAACCGAGAGAGCCTCCACCTGCAGGCAACTGCCGTCTCTCCATGGCTTAGGTCAGTTGTCCGCCAAGCAACATCCCGACCCCCATGGTCGTTTCTCATCTTCTTTCAAAGAGATCTTCATCTATTCACCGACGCCACCTTTCCTGACTATCAGCGCTTCCTCGTATCTCTAGACGATGTTAATTCCCGTCCAGACTTGTTTGTCGTCTCTACCCTAAGGTTGTCCACCTGGTTATATTTCAAACAATGTTCATCCCAACATCATCTATCGTCGTTTGCCCCTGAGATCTCCTCCATCGTCGAAGCAACAAAGAAGGCATAGTAGTAGTGGAGCCGCCTAGTTCTTCCTTTGATCCTAGACAATGTTAATTCCAGTCCAGATCTATTTGTGGTCTAACAAGGGAGCCGCCGTCATCTCCCTGTGGCTATTGTCATCCTAGAAGCCTCCACTAATTCCATGGACGTCTTCCCTAGACGATGCCAATTCATGTCCAGATTTGACCTTAGTCTAGCAAAGGGTTGTTGTTGCCTCAAATCCACATGATCCAGTGTCACATGTGACTGAGCTAATTCCCATTACCCCTCGAAGCGTCTTCCCGGGGTTCTGCTCTCCTTGACAATGCTAATTCCCATACAAATCGTGCATTAGTCACCGCCGACAAGCCATGTTGTCCAACCGACACGAGTTGTCGCAGTCCAGAAATCATCTCGATGGCACAGAGTTTCAGTCGCATCTCAACTTACACGACGTGTCATTTTCCAACACAATGTGTTGACAAAAGTTTGTTTCACGCCTACACGACGTGTGATTTGCAACACGACATGTTGGTGGAAATTTGTTTCACGCCTCTGACATCCTACGCGGCGTGTTAGAATTTCCACACGGAGTGTTGTTGGGAGCCTGTCACCTTTGACCAAAATAGTTACACGGCGTGTCAGGTCTTGACATGTCGTGTCATAAGCAGTCTATCTACTTCCAATTCAAGTTATGACATCCTCCATAGTTCTTTTTCTCCTTCAATACCTAAAGATAATTGTGTCCTCTTTTCTTGATCTCCTCCAATTCCTAAGGACCAGACAAATCTCGTATTCTAGTCAAGAAAAGATCCATTTGATTTGTCTATCCATATCTTATATTTGAGTTGTTTTGCATGTTGATTCCATTTATCAGTTTCTCCTCTACATACTATACATTTTGTTTTACACAATGTTTTAAAAATCGGCTCAGGCGGCCGCTTAAGCGGCCGCTTAAGCGTCGTGCGGCACTGGACGATTAAAAAGGGGTATCAGCGGCTGCTGGGCGGATTTGAATAAAGCGCCCGCTTATCACCCGCCTAAGCCGCTTTTTTCCCGCCTTGCGCTTTTTTTTTTGCGGCCGCTTGGGCCCGATTTTTGGTAGAGCGGCCAAAGGCTGGCCCATTAGTGGCTGGCCCACTTACTGCTGGCCCACAAGGGTTAAAACTTAAAACAAACTGTTGCATGCACACGACGGTTCCAGTCTTTTTTCCGCCTTGCAAACAGAACCCGACGGTCGTCTTTTCCGCTTCCCTTGCTTCTTGCGGCAACTTGCGGCAACTGTATGCCTCCAAGGAGACCATTGCGGAACATCCAAAGACCATAGCGGCAGTTTAGCACCTGTTCTGGAGGAAAATCTCCTGTTTTCATCCTCCGGTGGCTGTTGTTTGGGAGGGAGCCGGCGCCTGCTCCTGTCCAGTGGAAGATTGGACGTTGCCGAGAAGTTCAGGCTCCTTCTAGGAGGATCGTGCGGCCTTGTTCTGCTGCAGTAGAAGCCGTTAAATCTCAAGTAAGTCTTTTGTTCCTTTTTTTTTGTTGTTTGCTTGATTCCTCCACCCTTTCCTCCTGGCGGCAGTCCTGTTTTTTTCATTTTTTTTTACTGGTCAGTACTCACGTTTTATTTCAGGTGATGTGTTTGTTATACATGTACGCCTAGTAAAATAGTAATACATATACACTACTTTCTACGCCTATATTATACATTACGCCACTAATATTTTTAATTTATAGTTTTATACAATACTATCTTACTGCTGTACGCATATTTCTGTACATCTGCAATATACATGGACACATTATATTTTATATGTATTCAATACAATAAATGCTTTACCTTATAATAATATAGTAGTACACTATACTAGTAATATACAATATATATCTTCTACTGTTCTCCTGTTTATATGTTATACTTGTTACTTAATTACGTACTAGTTTATTATATATTTCATGGGTAACATGATGATGTTTTATGTGTATATTGCTGCCCTGCCTTATACTTGCTGATTTTTATATTGATTATTTGGTGTAGATGGCTGATAATGTTGTACCTCCGGCCGAAGAAATCCCGCAACATGGTGCTACTACTACCAACATGCGATCATCTGACCCGGGATGGAAGTATTGTGATGTTCCCGACCCTGATAGAAAAGAGCGGTTGAGATGTGTATTCTGCAAACACACATCAACTGGTGGCATTTTTAGATTGAAGAAGCATCTTGCGTGTAGGAGGGGAGATGTTGATGCATGCATGAGGGTACCAGCAGAAGTGAAGAGGGAGATTTGTGAGTATTTAGATAATATGGCAGCAAAAAAGGCTAAGAGGATACAAGAGCTGAATGATGCCAGGGAGCAGGTGAATATTAGGGAACGGTCTGATGATGAGGAGGTTGTTGTGCTTTGTGGTAGCGGCGCAAATGCAAAGAAACCTCGGGTGGTGGGTCAGATTGACACTTTTTTTAGAAGAAATCCAGAAGATGTTGTCAAAGACAGAAGGCTATCAAAGCAAGAAAGCATCAATAACAAGCTTAAGAAAGAGGAAAGAAAGAAAACTCTACAATTTATAGCACGATGGTTTTACCAAGCCAGTAAGTAGTTTTAATATTTATTCAAACCCACCCTTCAATTCTTCTTTATTGTATTATTTGTAAAGTCTACATTTGACCTTACATAATCATTCTAGGTATACCCATGAATACTGTGACACTGGAGAGTTTCAACGTAATGTTAGAGGCAGTTGGGCAGTTCGGTCCAGGATTGCAAGGACCTTCAATCCACGAGTTGCGCGAGCCTCTATTGAGGAATGAAGTGGAAATGATTAAGCAGTCATTGGAGGCGCACAGGGAGGAATGGAGGATCAGTGGATGCTCTATTATGACTGATGCTTGGACTGATAGAAGGGGAAGAAGCATCATGAACCTCTGTGTCAACTGTAAAAGAGGCACAAGCTTTTTGAGGGCAATTGATGCATCTGCCGATATCCACAATGCTGAGTTTATTTTCAAGCTGGTGGACAGTTGCATTGAGGAAGTTGGGGCGGAGAATGTTGTACAGGTAGTTACTGAAATATGTACTTGAATATTGTTGCATTTTCTTTAACATAGCATTTCTAAAGTACTAAAATAATGTTACATGAACAATGCAGGTTGTCACTGACAATGCCGCATCAAATCTGGCTGCTAGTAGGCTTCTAAAAGACAAGAGGCCGGGGATATTCTGGACTCCCTGCGCTGCACATTGTATTGATCTTATGTTGGAGGCGATTGGGCAATTACCTAGGGTGAAGAATATGATTCAGAAGAGTAGGAAGTTGGTGATCTTCATCTACAGTCACCATAGCACCCTAAGTCTGATGAGAAAGTTCACCAATGGTGACTTGGTGAGACCTGGAGTGACACGATTTGCCACTGCATATCTTAGCTTGCAGAGTTTGCTAGACAAAAGAAATGAACTTAGGAGCATGTTTTGCTCTTCTGAGTGGGAAGCATGCAAGTATGCAAGCACAGGAGAGGGGCAGCGATTTGCTAACATGGTAACAAATCCCACATTTTGGCACGGGATGGTGTCAGTAGTGAATATCTTTAAGCCATTGGTTAATGTATTACGACTTGTTGATAGTGAGAAGAAACCTACCATGGGGTTTATATATGCCGCTATGCTTAATGCTGAAAAGGAGTTGACAGCCAATTTGAGTAGTAGTGATCCTTTATTCTTGAAGAAGGTCATGGACATTGTTAATGAGAAATGGGACAAAAGACTGCATCGTCCCTTACATGTGGCAGGTAACTTAAGTTGTAATTTTCATTTTTTATTTTTATTTTTTTATCTGATACTAATGTATTATTTTAATCATTGTAGGCTACTACTTGAACCCCTATTACTATTGGGCTGATCCAGATATAAATAGCACACAGTGTGTCATGAGGGGTCTAATGGAATGCGTGGATATCTTTTTCCCTGAAATGGAGATCCAGGATAAGATTGTTCTTGAGAAGGAGATGCCCGCGTATAGGAATGCTAAGGATGCATTTGGGAAACCAAATGCCATTAGACAAAGATCTAGTTCTGACTTGGACCCTGGTAAATTGTCAACCGCTTTCTTGCTTACATTACCCATGGTCACCACTTTGTAATAAATTAATTGAATACTTTATTGATTTCTTAAAATTAGTGGAATGGTGGACCAATCATGGATACGAAACTCCGCATTTGCAAAAGATGGCAATCAGAATTCTTAACCTGACATGTACATCTTCTGGGTGTGAACGGAATTGGAGTACGTTCGAGATGGTAATTTACCTCCCTACTTGTAGTCTTGATCATTCAATATTTGTGCATAACACATTAAGTCATCAACTAAATCTTTTGTATTTAACTATTTATCTAGATTCACACCAAGAAGAGGAATCGGCTAGATGTGCAACGACTAAACGACCTGGTTTATGTGCAATTCAATTCAAAGTTGAAATATAAAAAGGAACATCGTGAATCAGAGAAGGATCCTTTAGAGTCAGATTATCTAGATAAGGCAAAGGACTGGATTACAGACCTTAATCCAGAGGAAGATGAGGTATACCCAGGTGCTGGATTGACATGGGGACAAGTGGCTGAAGCATCTGGAGTTGCAGAAAGAGTTTATACTAGAACCAGAAGACATGGGCAGCCCACCCCTCCCATCCAACCCACCCCTCCTGTCCAACCCACCCCTCCTGGTGCACAAAGTGATAGAGAAGATTTTGAGCCAGAGCAATTCACAAGAAGGAATATATTTGACGGCTACTCCAGTGCAGAGGACATTGAGGGAGATTATTAGGGACTAGGAAATAGGGTTATGAATTATGATCATCTTTCTACAGGAGCAGTAATGACATTGTAGAACTAGAAACTTTGTTTTTTTGGCTGCTTGGACATACTTGTTGATTATGTTGTTTTGGATGTTTTATCATCTATGTTTTGATTTTGTTGTTTGCATGTCCTATCTTTTAATTATTATCGGTACTAGTGTTTTGAATTTTCTATCTTTTGAAAGTTCGTATAGGCTTTTCGATTTCAGAAATAATCATGTGAAAAATTGTGAATAATGCATGAATACTGTACTAATTGTTTCTTGTTTCATGCATTTTCATGTGGGCACATTACTTCCCTTATCCAAATGGCTGTCTACTCATATGATGCTGCTCATGCTCCATGTAAAGGTAACAACTAAATTCAGTATCTATATTTGTTCATTGCTGAAATTGTTTATTAACTCTTAATTGGTGTTAGATATATTAACTTTAATTGAATAAACATGTTTATTTGCTGTTATATATCTTTAATTTCTGAATCTATCAACTCTTAATATCTATTACATATATTAACTTTAAAGCTTTAATATGTTTAGTTATGTAAAACAGTCACAAACATTATATTATATATGTATTAATGTCTATAAAATGTGAAACATTATCTAAAAAATTGAGTATCCGCTTTTTAATTAAGCGCCCGCTTAATCGCCCGCTTGGCGATTAATCTTCTACAAGGTCCCGTCCGCACGCTTCCCGCTTTGCGCTTTTTAAAACCTTGGTTTTACATTGTCCTTTCCCACCCTCCCCCCTTAATGTGTGCGTCTCTTTCCTCATACGAGAGATCATATGTCTCCTTTCCACACCACCTACTCATTCTCTTTGTATTTGGTGTGGGGAGGATATAGAGGAGAGAGAGAGTATGAGAGAGAGCATGAGGAGAGAGATGAGAATGATATATTTCAATCTATCATCATGGAGCTTCATATTCTTTAGCACATCTTCTCTTTCAATGTCTTTGTGGCGCCGCATCATCCCCACTAAGCATCGTTTTACATGTGAGTTGGCTATCTGCGCAAATTCCATTTGGCCACCTCTTTCGGACGATGTTGAAGGATCTTAATTGCAGGATTGACACTAAACTTTTCAATTTCATACCTCACTATGTACGTTAAGACAAGAGTTGTTGCGTTAATTTCGGGCTCGTGCTTCCTTCTTTGGTGTAAATGAGTATTCTCATGATACAGATGGTTGCTTCTTCACATCAGAAGCTAGTTAATTTCTAGCATGTGCATTGTGTATCTACAAGGATTCATCTAGATTTATCTTCGTCGGGCTACTTTGGTTACGTCTCCGAGTTGCATTTGTTGACATGGCTCTTCTGCTGATCTTCTTGAGTTTCTCCTTGATGGTGCATTCCTATCAAGCCCCCCAAGGTTGCACTAGATTCATGGAACCAGTTTGCCAACCATCAACACCTTGACCAGCTCATATTCATGCCACGTTGCGCACAGCTGTGGTCTTCTGTGCTGATTTCAGTTGGCTGCACTTCTCGGATGATTTGAAGGTACCTCTATTGTTGCATCGATATAGTGCCTCGGTGTTTGTGCCATGTTATGTACGTGGTATGTGTTGACTGTGTACTTATACCAGTCACACATTCCTCTCCAGTGAAGATGGCATGTCGGGGTACTTTTGGATCATCTGCTCCTGTTTGATTATGATGAGATTTTACAATGACGTTTGGATTCCAATTATCAGGTATTTTTCCATATGCACTTCAAAAGGACCTTCTCCAAAGCTCGTGTGTTTCCAGCTTGCAGAACACAAGGGGTGTCATCATATCTTTTAGTTAGGAAGTACTATTCAAGGGGGAGTTACAATTTTTGTATGGGGAGTGATCGTTTTATGTTTATCGACTAATCGAATCACGTAAGTCTAAACTTGGACATGAGTTTCATCCATGATCTAGCTTGATGGGGAGTGTTAGAGAATAAGTATTAGCCTATATAGTTAATAGGATATTATGTTAATGGGCTAAAGTGTCTTGGCCCATACAGCCTTCCTTGAGTCCCAAATCTGTAAAATTTCCCCCCTCACTCCTATATATAGGACAGGGGTGTGCCATCTAATACAATACAACAAGTGAGTTTTCCCCTCCTACCTTTCAACATGTAGTATATGATTTTTTTTGCTTTCTTGCTCTATACTTTAGTTTATTACTGATGTTGAGTGAGGAAGTATATGTCCTCAAAATTACACTTGCTAGTTATGTAATTTTTTGTCCACACATAATATTAAAGGTGTTAACAATTACTAAGAAGTGACTCCTTTTAACACAAGGTGATGATTTGCAACCCACCTTCCAGTGTGTACTTGTATAGACTAAGACGTGTCAGTATAAATGTCTGCAAATCAGTCTTAATACAAATGTGTGCAACTCAGTCTAAGTCTCTAGATTGATAATTCCAAGCTACTACTCAAGCTGGACTTGTGATGCTCAATGTCTAGAGTGACCATATATATGACTATCTGTGGTCCAAATGGGCTTTGGCCATAGTTTTTTAGGCGCCTAGGTGGTGGCTGTCCCTAGATGGACGCCCAACCCGCTCAGGTCGACTAGGCAGACGCCCAGGCGGTTTTTTTCACACAAAATTATACATATGTATATATATATATATATATATATATATATATATATATATATGGACTATATTATGTACATACCTATGCATGTATGTATGTATTACTTATCCATCCTGTTAAAGTGTTTGTATTAGTCTATTAGTTAAATAGGCTAATTAGTTTAGTGGGCCTTTATATTCCGGCCCGTCTAGTTTAGATTACTTGGGACACAAGTCTCAAGGTTTCTCCCTTGCTCCTATATATAGGACAGGGGTGTCCAGTCTTATATCAATCTATTCCTATTCAATCAATCTTTTATATTTTAACACATCCCTTCCAAATTTATGAAATAACACTTTTTATAAGTCATTAAGTCTATAACCTGTAAAGAAAATGAGACAAATTCAATACCAAAAAGAGACAACAATTAAGTAAATAAGTATACTATAGAAGAGTTTCTAGAGTGGAATTAATAAAATGTTGAAAGACATACTTGATGGTTCAACGATCTTTTAAATGTAAATATCAGTAGCAGGGCTGTAATACTGAATACGGAAAATTATATAATAGAAAAGGTATGAGATGATCAGATGAATAAGAAAAGGTGCAAGACATAGTTCCAACTTCCAATGAAGTACTATGATAATAGTGAATCAAAATAGAAGACTCTGGTTTTAGAACTACTTCCTTTGGGTTTAAGTAAACTAAAAAAATTATTAAATGGGCCACCCCTCTAGGTTTCGGGTCGCCAAGGCGGACTAGGCGGATGCCTAGCCGCCCAGTCGGCCCAGGCGAACGCCAAAAAAGAGTATTCTGGTAAGCGGCTAGCTGGGCGGATCCCTCTTGAACGACTGGCCGGCTAGGCGGCGCCCAGGCCACCACCTCAACAACTATGGCTTTGGCTTATAGAAAAGCATTCAGGTCTATGACCAATTGATGTAGGATGAGCATCGCCTTTTAAATAGTCTTTTTAGTAGTTTTATAATGTTTTATCAGTTTCCTTGCATTTTAGGGGTTATTTGATATTTTCCCAATTTGTCTTGTAAAGCTTGTGGCTTAGTCCCACAATGGTTAGTTGTGTAGTGAGTTGGGTATAAACACCTATATATCGTCTTTGTAATGCTCTCAGAATATCAGACTTGATGAATGAAATCTTTTGATGAATATTATTCCTTTTGATTAGTTATTTTACATTAGTTTAGATCTCGATAATTAGTATTAGATTTTATTCATTAGGATCTCCATTATATGGTCTCAAGCAATAAATGAACTGAATCACTGATACAAACCGATTAATTTGTCTGATTGACTAGGTGTCAAAACAATGCACAACTGAATACAGACGAATTGCCTTGTTTGAGATATGTTTATGACCAAAAAGATTCAAACAGCTCAAGAGCAGATTGGGTGTTAAAGAGCAAAAAAAAAAGCAACAAAGGTCTTAATTAGATCTTCATTTAAAGGGTAGGATATACATACTACTTTTAATATAAGAAGTGTATGCTAAAGCTTAAGGGAAAGTATCCTTTTTTTACACAAAAATTTTCCATTTCCGCAATCATACTTGACAAGATGCATAGTGCCTAAGCATCGAGGCGCCCCATGGGGATGGGGCATGGCCTATGCCTTGACTTCTATGTGCTTTGACTTTTTCATTGGTTTTTAACCTCATATATGAGCATTGTAGCCCCTTTTAAGGTCATATAATTCTAACAGAGAAGTGTTGTCCATGGTAGAAACAAAACGGTTCTAGTTCTAGGCTTTATACCATTAATATCCAGTTTTTGATGTACAATAGTATGCGCCTTGAATTTATTTCTCTTATTGGATTTGATCTAGGGGCATATTTTGAGGACCATTTATAAAAAAGATGTATATATCAATGTATATCATCACAGTAAATGTTTATGTGAGGGAAAATGTTTATATTAAAAAAAAAATATGCACGTAAAAGAAACAGAATGGTCTGAAATTAAAGTAACTTTAGGCCCCCTGAGTGATCTAGGCGCATATAGGCATCAGAACAAGTATGTTTGTAATATGACAAAAGTAAAAATTACGGAGCAACCATCACCAAATGTAGTGCAGTCAGTTTCAGCTGCATGTTGTGACATTTTAATATTAGAATATTATTGTTTAGGTGGAGATGACTGTGAAAGAAAATTATAAAACAAAAGAGGTGCAGAATATCAGAATACCAAACCCATCTTTACCAAAACAGCATGTCAAAATTAGTGTTGCTCCATAGATACATTTGTACAGAAATGCCAGGAATAGCTATTGTGGCAATATAACATGTGAAATCTCCTAGTTTTACAAAATAATTAATGCTTGTCAACATCACATCATACCCATGATTTAATATCCATGTCAATGCTTCTTGTTCAAAAGTGACCATAAGAGAAATTACGAATATTTTATCACAAAATCTTATAGAGAAAATCCAGTTCAGGGCTGACAGAAATACCTATGATAACACCAATTCTCCATGAACTGAGATGGCAGCTCGACAGCATCCCACTCAATACCGCGAATACCAGCAACAAGACCTTCATCTTGTTCTGTAAGCATATGTTGAAGTGCATGCCCAAATTCGTGGAAAACAGTCTCAACCTAGAAAAGGTACTTCATTAGTAATGTTAATAAATCGAGGAAACAAGGTGCAGTGTTTGAAAAGAAAAAGTTCAAATGGAGATCTCCATATACAAAATAAGACTTAAATTTTTTATTTACAAATTATATAATACTGGCGTACTTAAATTCTGAAATTTATCAATTGGCATAGTCCTTCAAATAGCATACGTACCCTAAAAACTAAACCCTGAAGAGTTGAACAAGAATACAATTGTAAAGCTTTCATTAAGGTGCTTAAACTACCTCACGGAATGTCATAAGACTAGGTTTATTTCCAACAGGTGGTGTCTGATTGCAGACCATATGAGCAACAGGCAATCTAACTGCATTACCATCTCGAGCCAGCACACGACTACGAGACACAACTTCATCCATCCATGCCCCACCACGTTTTTCAGAAGGCCTGGAATAGGGATCAAAGTAGAAGTATGCAATTGGTTTTGCTGATAAATCTTTGACACAATAAAATCTGACGTCATTATTCCAAACCTGAAGAAAATTTACTTGTCAGATGATATAAAACGTTTCTTAAACACTGCTACTATTAAGACAATATATGGATATATGTACTTGTCATCACAGAAAAACATGCTTAGTAAGCAATGCTTCACTTGCTTGGATTATGTGTAATTGTACTCAGAACTTACAGGGGCCAATCCATCAGCCGGTTCGATTTGGATATCAAAGAGTGCATTTGCAAGACTGAAAAGGCCATCCATGACCTTTGGCAAGGAGAAGAAAGGGCGGAGCTCCTCCTGCATAAAGTAGACAGAATGAGATCCCAAGCAATCTATGGGACATTCACTGCATCCTATAAACAGTTGATTCCATAATTCCAACCTTTAGATCTGTGTGATTTAGCAGCAAAAGATAATTGTCTGTCACTATACCCAACTAAATATAAAAGAGAGAAATAGACGGGAAACTAAACTAAAGAGAAACATAAGCAAAACAGATATACATCTCAATGCTCCCCCTTAACTGGAGTGTACATGTCAATCATACCCAGCTTGTTACATAAATCCTTGATTTATTTTCCTATGAGTGCTTTGGTGAAAAAATCAGCAGTGTGGTCTTCAGACTAACAAGAGGTGTGGCAATCTTGCCACCCCTAACACCATCTCTAATAAAATGGCTGTTGCGTAGAAAGTCGGAGCACAGCCTCCAATGTGGATCTGCTCCTTTTTTATATTAAGAGGGTATACAAAAAAAATTACACAAATAGCTCACAAAGGACAACAATATTGACGCAGCAGAAAATTAAAGATAACTAAAGAAATGTCACTTATCCTTTTGTTCTAACACCTCCCCACCCAAGGTGGAGTACACACATCATGCTTCCCAGCTTGCAATCATATATCTAAAATCAGTAGGTAGGAGTGGGTTGGTGAAGATAGCAGCAACTTGCTCTCCAATCCTCATGTGAGGAGTCTTCGCCCTCTCGTGAAAACTTTAACTACTAGCGATAAGTGAAGCTGTCTGATTGTCACACATCAAAGTGGCAGGAGTCTCCACATGTATCCTAACTCGGAGGGAACAGAAAAACTCAATGTTGTTCATGGCAAAATGGGCCATAGCCATGTATTCGGCCTCAATGCTAGAACAAGCCACTACACTTTGCTTTTTACTCTTCCAAGTGACAAGGTGAGACTCTAGAAAAATACAATATCCGAAGTAGACCACCTGTCCTTGGCATCACCAGCCCAGTCTCCATCAGTGTAGCGAATAACCTAAAGGGTAGAAATGGGCAGACTACTACCACAATATGTAAGACCTCTGTCAGGGACTCCTTTTAAATATCTCAAGATACCACATTCTGCTACCTAATGAGTCAAGTAATGACTACTCTTTGGTATGCTTTGTATTGGCTGACCACCCCAACTGCATATGAGATATCAGGACGTGTCACTGATGAATTAATTTTCCAACAACTCTCCTACATAAAGAAGGATCATGAAAAGCATCATCCTTGTCAGAATCACTTTAGCATAATAGTCCATGGGTGTAGAGCAGGTTTAAACTCAAGCATAGTAGTTTCACCTAGTACATCCAAGAGATATTTCCTCTTAGAGATTTGTATACCCTTCTTGGAACACAACACTTCTAGGAAAAAAAACCAAAATGGTACACTTTGACAAAAATAATTCCGGCTATAGTACCTCCGTGAAAATAATTCTCACAATAGCCCACTTTCTAGAGAAAACGCCACCTGAATTGGCTTTTTTCTGGTCAAAGTTGCGAAAACGCCATTGCATCTGGAGTTTTTAATAAAAAATTAGAAGAAGAAAAAACAAAGGGAAAGTGTCAAATAAGTTGGCGTTTTCACCCCAAATGTGTTGGGTGAAAGCGCCAACATATTTGGCGTTTTTCCTTTGTTTTTTTTTTCATTTTTGACTAAAAGCTTCGAAGACAATGGCTTTTCACATGTTTGATCACAAAAATGCCAATTCAGGTAGCGTTTTCTTTAGAAAGTGGGCTGTTTTGGGAATTATTTTCACAGAGGTGCTATAGTCAGAATTTTTTTATCAAAGTGTACTAGTTTGGGTTATTTTCCACACTTCTATCGCACGTAAGTATGATAGCTGGCCAAGATCTTTTGTACAAAACTGAGTTTGAAGCCAGATTTTGAATCTAGAAATACTCTCATTGTCATCTCCAACATGGACTATGTGATGTAGGACGAGCACAACCTTTTAAATGGTCTTTTAAGTAGTTTTATAATGTTTTACTAGTTTCCTTGTGTTTTACTAGTCATCTGATATTTTCCCAGTTTGTCTTGCAAAGCCCGTGGTTTAGTCACACATTGGCTAGTTGTCTGGTGAGTTGGGTTTAAACACCTATATATAGTCTTTGTACTGCTCTCTGAAAATTATAATTGATGAATGAAATCTTTTTTATGAATATTTTTCTCCTATTTATTAGCTATTTTAGATTAGTTTATATCTTGATAATTAGTTTTAGATTTTATTCATTAAGTTCTCCATTAAGTGGTATCAAAGCATCTAACCCTAATTCTCATTCGGGTTTAGATCATGAGTGCTCTTCTTGTTCGCCTTCTGACGGTTGTCGTTCCCAGTGCAGTTCTTTACGACGGATGCCACTCCATTACTGAGTAGCCGCCAATTCGTCTCTCTGCAATTCGGCTTCCGTCAACAACATCACCACTGAGTTCGTCTCCCGGCAGTTCTCCTCTCTATCTCCCGCTTCAGCCCGTCAACACCACGCTCGCATCCACACAAGTACACTTTCGACCTGGCAACAGAAACGCCTTGCTAATCACAGTCGTCTTCCGCTAATTCTGCCTCACGCATCCTGCTTCAGCCCATCAACAGCTTTCCACAAATCCCTCATTGATCCAACGATCTCCCCTCCATCAACCGCACGCGATCATCACGCAATCCCGGTGTTGCCACTTCCACAAACCTCCCTACCGCCCCTTGCCTTCTTTTATTTCCATCGGCCTTTTCCTGCCCCCTCCCGTCTTCTGTCCCTCTCAGACTCTCACCCAGCCAACCCCGCCCAGCAACAACACCAACACGGACTCCACCCACCCGTCATTCACTCCATAAATCCACTTTCATCAATCCACCGTCACCTAGCCGCTTTGGCTTTCCTTCCGACTCCACCGTCCCGATAAACGTCACCAAGCCCAATTCCTGTCGCAAACCAATCACGCTAATCATGTAATACATCTTTTCTAGTAACGTCACGCCAACACCTCAGCCTTCCTTGCCTTTCACAACATACAACAGCCAAACCAAAACCCCACTCCCGCATAACCCCGATCCATAGTCCAATTCTGTCGCAAACCCATCTTTCTGTGCCTATCCCTCCCACCTCCACCGCCAGGCCTCTACCTTGCACCCCTGCAGCCGCCAACCTTCCTTGTCGTCCGCATTCCCAGTCGCAAGCCACAAGAAGGCGGCCACCAGCAGCAACACCTAGCAAGTTGTTGTCAGCAAAGTCAGTCTCCATTAGCAATCGCTTCTTAGGGCAACAAGCCTTGCATGGACTTCCGGCACTAGCAACATATGATGGTTGCCCAACCACCGCTTTCACGGAGTATGTGATACGTCCAACTACAACAACAACAGCCTCTATAGTTAGAGTATCAGCATTTAGATCTGGTATGCATTATTCTCGAGATGTTGTGCCACGGTATGGTAATCTTTTTACGTTTTGGACTTTGCATCCACTGCAAGTGGCAATATGAGTATTCACGAATCTACCTCGGTGATTACCTCTATTGTCAAAGATGTTATGGAGCTTTCTATGCTATTGAGGTACAATCTCGGCTCTTTGTGCCTTGTTCGACACCTTCCAGGCAGTACATATATCCTGCAAAAATAGACACAAGATATACCGTACCACAAGGGGGCTACGCCCCTCTTACCCCCCCCCCCCCAAGCAACATGGCGGGAACCTTTTAAATGGTCTTTTAAGTAGTTTTTATATTGTTTTATCAGTTTATTTGTGTTTTAGGAGTTATTTGATATTTTCCCAGTTTGTCTTGTAAAAAGCATGTGGTTTATTCCCACATTGGCTAGTTGTCTAGTGAGTTGGGTTTAAACACCTATATATAGTCTTTGTAATGCTCTCTGAAAATCAGACTTGATAAATGAAATCTTTTTTATGAATATTATTCTCCTCTTGATTAGTTATTTTAGATTAGTTTAGATCTCGATAATTCGTTTTAGATTGTATTCATTAGGTTCTCCATTACTATGTCATCAACATACACAACAAGAACAATAATGCCATGAGACCACAAGTAAAACAAGGAGTGGATAGTAGAGGAGCAACTAAAACCAAAGTGAGTGAGAGCATTATTGAACTTTTCAAAGCATGAACGAGGAGATTCTTTAAGAGCATACATAGCATTCTTCAATTTGCACACCTTCATGTGACACTCCCCTTGAGCAACATACCTGAATGGTTGCTCCATGTAATACTCTTCTAATAAATCATCATAAAAGAAAGGTATTTTTCACATGAAGCTGATACAAAGGCCAAGCGAAATGAGTAGCAAAAGAAATATAAATCCTCACAGAATTCAGACACCAACTAGCGAGAAAGTTTCAAAAAAGTTAATACCACATGTTTGAGTATAACCTTTGGCAACCAGGCGTGCTTTCAGTCTATCAAAACTACCACCGGGTTTTTGTTTCACTATATATACCCAACGACAGTCAACAATTCATTTTCCAGGAGGCAGGTTAACTAATTTTCATATATCATTTTGCCTAAGGCTTAAATTTCAAGATCCACAGTCCGAGTCCACAGTTTATCCTGCAAAAAGCTTCACCACATGTCTTTCAGAAACGGCTAGAATCCAGAGCAAGAGAAAATCAACAGGCAAAAGGAGACAGATTTACTCGACATAGAAACAGGTGATGAATAAGCAAGAACAAACACCCTTACGGCAATACGAAGATAAAAGTTTGTAGCAAGATTATCATTAAGAGTTAGAGGAGAGTCGGACAAAGGCGATACTGCCACACGGAATGATCTCACCATTTCTCTAGATCTCATACAGTTCATCTTGAGTAAGCCTGCTGGAAAACTTTGGATAGTGGAAGCAAGATGTGGTTTTGGGTCACCCTCCTGGAAAACAATGCTCTTCGCTCATTATTGTAAGGGTGGCTCTCTTGTTAAAGTAAAATCATTCTCCTCACTCACGGTGGTAGCTAATGTCTCCCCCTGATGTGTGATATTATCACAAAAACAAGGTGGAGACTCATGGGATGCGACGTCATTTGAGACAAAACCACAACACAAGGACGGTGAATTAAATTTGTAACATGTTTTGGTACTGGAGTGTCTACGAAAAATAGTCTTAATAAACCTAGGAGACAGCTTATCGGCCTTCAGATAAAATTATGAACAAAGGCAACGAATCTGCACACCTATAAGGAATATGAAAAGGGACATCATATTAATCGTCAACCATATCTTCTGTCTTACATGGGCAGGTCCCTTTTACATTTTACGACCAGACGAGCAAGCTTTTCATGTTCCTCTATGTATCTTTGGTTGTACTGGGTTTGTTCACATGTTTGATCCATGCATAGACAAGTTGTCTCCTCGCAGTCTTTTTGTGATATTCTCCCACACAAAACGGGTACAAATGTTATTGCCCTCGTCTTCATCGTATGTTTGTGTTGGTTGGCATTAATTTCATGACTCCACTATGTTCTTTGGCGACTTAGTCATGCATAAGGGGACCATAACCATGAGAGTGAACTTACATTTGAGAATTAAAGAGTGAGAGAGCCAAAGCCACCACTCCCTGTGTCGAATGATAGTTTGCCACATACTACTATTATATCACCAACACCACCTACACCTCCACCCATTCAACCTTTTCCACTAGTTTACATCAGGCGAGCAGTGCAACACCCAGAAGATGTAGCGACATTCGTCCAGTAGTCAGCAGATTGACCCATCATATTCGGATACTCCTGAGGTACATGTTCCTGATGAGAGTTTTCTTGATACTTCCGTTTTAGACTTGCAATTTTCAGTTGCAGCTCGTAATCGTATTCAATCTTGCACGATAAGACAGCAAATATCTAGTGCTTGTTGCTTGTCCCATCTGTCACCAGAAGCACAAACATTCATTTTTCGTTAGATTCTAAAATTGTTCCTCGCTCATATGTAGAGGCAGTTCGACATGATGGATGGATACAAGCTATGAAGTGAGATGGAAGCTCTTAATGAGATTCCACCTTGTACCATAGTAACAAAAGTCTCCGAATTTTACTAAAAACGACGATTTTTCACGATGTTATAGGCTCTCGAATGTTCGTCACGATTAATAAACCAGTAGCTGATTTTTTGGAAATTTTCACAATTTATCCCGCTTTTTCACGATTCTTCATGACTTTTCACGATTTGTCTTTTAAGTCGCTTACTCTTTTTACCAAACCATGTACACAAACTCCTAATATACACTAAATCTCCAACCCCCCACTCCTCCAGACAATTCCTTGTTATTACTCAACTATTTTTTACTTCTTTTCCTACTTTTTCACTCACTAAGATTGTATGTCTTGTGACCTTAATAATTAATGCATCAGATACGTATGTATGTATGTATGTATGTATGTATGTATGTATATATATACATGCATACATTTATCAACATATATGTATATGTATAAATCAGTGAATTAAAAAACGGCCAGGCGGGCCGCTTAAGCGCCCATGACCCCCAGCCGCTTAATTTTGCCATTAATCGCCCGCTTAATCATTTTGAACAAAATCGCCCGCTTTTTGCCCGCCTCACCTACTTTTTCCCGCTTTTTTCCCTCTTTTTGCCCGCTTTTGTTTAAAAATCCTAATGTAAGCATCTAACATTAATTAATTACATAGCCAAGTAGTGTTGACTATAATATACGAAACTTGTATACATTAAATGTTCTATGATATAGCCAGTCCTAATTTAGAATGCATACTTTGTGTGTAAGCTGTAATAATTGGGTACTGCTGTAATGCATCTAAGTAAATATCCTATTCCTCTATTATACTAGTAATGCATGATTAGTTTTACTGATTTCCTTGCTGCTTTCAGTGATTAATGATTGGTACTGCTGGTTAGTATTACTTTAGTGATTACTTTAATTCAATAATTCATAGTTTGTTATATACAATTACTGATCTGCTTGCTGATTTTAGTGATTAGAGATGTTGATTAATAGTATACTTAGTTAATTACTGATTTGCTGATTAGATATGTATAGAAGTTCCTTATAAATATATTTTTATATACACATACATGTAATTTTGTATAAAAATATATAAAATTTAGACACCCGCTTTTTCAAAAATCACCCGCTTACCGCTTAATAGGTTACAGGGTGCCGTCCGCACGCCTCCCGCTTCCCGCTTTCTAATACATTGGTATAAATACATACATTTATCTATATATATGTATATATACATACATATATATATATATATATACTTTTATAGCCGACTTAATCTCGATTATTTCCGAATAGTTGACCAAACTTTGACCGAAATTTATCAATTTTTTCACGACTTTCCTCGGTTTTTTCTGAATTCCGCTTTTCCAACCAGTCGGAAAATTGTCAAATCCCGAACTTGTCACTATTTCAAGGCCTTGGTGGATCTTCCTCCTCGTAAATCTGTTGTGGGTTGTCATTGAGTGTATATTGTTAAACAGAAACCAAATGGACATGTTGACTGCTTGAAGGCTCGATTGGCGGCCAAAGGATATACTCATACACATGGAGTGAACTTCTTCGAGACTTTTTCTCATGATGCACGGCTAAAATCTATACGGATCCTTATTTTTATTGCTACTCATTATGAATGCCTCTTCTGCATCTAAATGTCAAGAATACATTTCTTCATGGTGAACTTCTTGAAGTGTAGATGGAGCAAACTCCAGGGTATGTTACTCAAGGGGGGAGGGGGTCAGAAAGTGTACAAACTGAAGAAATTCGTGTATGGCCTGAAGCAATTACTACGAGCATGGTATAATAAGTTTTTTGTTGCACTTATACACTTTGCGATTAGTCGGTCTTCTATAAATGATTTTTTATTTATGTGCAAAGCTTCACATCGCACTATTATTCAGGCAGTATATGTGGATGATATCGTCATCACAAGTGATGGTCTTACTGGCATTCAAGAAGTGGTCACAAACGCAATTTCAGACGAAAGATTTGGGCAATCATCGTTATTTCCTTGGCATTGAAGTTCTATGTTCCAAGAAAGGCACAAATCTTTCTCAACGAGATTATGTTCTAGATGTTCTTGCAGAGATGGGCATGCATTGTAAATCAGTCTCTACGCCTATAGACTATCATACCAAGGCAGCTATTTCTGATGACAGTGATTTTTGAGATCCAACGGGTACAAATGGATTGTGGGTAACATGATCTATTTGACGGGTTACACGTCCTGATATCTTCTGTGCAGTGGTTGTTAGCTAGTTAATGAGTGCACCCAAGATGTCGCACGAGATGGTGGTCACCCGGATCCTATGCTATATTAAAGGATCGACAAGGAAAAGTCTCACATATTTCACAAGGAAAGATTCCTCTCCCATATCCTTGAAAGTTAGTGGATATACTAATGCAGATTGGGCAGGTGATGTTGAAGATACACGATCTACCTAAGGAAATTGTGTTCCTAACATGGAATAAGAAACAAACGTGGTAGCATGGTCCAGCATAGAAGCTGAATATCGAGCAATGGCACATGCTTATTGCGAGCTACAGTGGGTGTCCATATCGTCTGAAATGGGAGCGTTCGTTGAAATTCCAATCTCTCTTATAAGTGATTATCATGCAGCCATTTACATTGCTAGCAATCCTATGTTCCATAGCGAACTAAGCACGTTGAGGTGGATTGCTACTTTGTCAGTGATACATTGCTCTCCAAGAAGATTCAGACTCCACATGTTCGCATCGGACAACCAAGTAATAGATATCTTCACCAAGCCCCTTATATCTTCAACTTTTAGCCATATGAGTTCCAAGTTGGGCATGCACAATGGAGTATGCTCTAGTTTGAGGGGGTGTCAAAAAGTAGAAGCAATTAATGTAGTCATTTCTTATTTCCTTTCTTTACTGGGTCTATTATGTAAGTGTTCTATTCCTATATTATAAGAGGCTAACCTGCTTAGCAGGGTGAGGCTTTGGCTCAATACTTTCACATGAAGATATCATATTTTCATAATCCACTCCATCCAACTTGGCTCCACTCCCCTAGACTTCTAAATTGGTAAACCATGCAATGTAAATAGGCTTTTATATTTCTAGTAATCCTACAGCATTTGGTTCCATAGCATTTCTTCATACTTCAAAATTTTAACTTGTATTCGTTGCATCTTTGGTTGCATCGACCAACAAGTCTCCATAGCATAGAACATACACCAACATATGTCATGATGAATGCATTTTATCAACTCACCTATAACTAATCAAACAAACAGGCACTCAAAGTTGATCCTTGATGTACAATCTGCTACGAAAAAAATAGTCACCCCTCATGAAGTCTAGACGCTAGTAATTGACCTATCATATTTCTTTAATCAAGTCAATGTTTAAACCCTCTTTTCTCCAATCGCACTAGCACTTCCATTGGTAATGGATCATAAAGCTTTCTAAATCACTAAAATGGTTTGTAACTCTGTTGCATCTCAAAATAATAGCCTACATTGTTGACCTTGTTGCACGAGTCCATGAGATCAAATTGATTGTATAATATGTGTTCATGATTACATAATCTTATTCCAAATAATCGGTAATCACACTGCTCCTATCTTATCAAAGCCTTCTCATATATGTAATCGAAAATACCACCTAGATGGTATCTCTTTCTCAATTCCATTTTCAGAAAGCAGTTTTAACCTATGACTGTGAATCATCATGGATAAGTATTATTCCTTTTTTACCATAACTTATGACTGTGAATCATCATGTATAAGTAATATTCCTTTTTACCATAACCTATGACTGTAAATTATAATGTATAAGTGACATTCCTTTTCCCATCGCTGCCATTATAAAGATAATTTTGTTAGAAAAAGTGTGCGGATAAGAATGCCCCAAAGAGCGTCATTCAATTATATTGAAATTCAAATTGGATTACTTCACGTGAGAGAAAAGCTTGTATAAATTGTACTACATTGAATATACAAAGAGAAAATGAATGTTGGTAGACATGATATCTAAATACGGTTGCACAAGTTGGGAAAAACTAGGGTTGGGCCATACATAATCATATACCAACAATTATACCAATATAAATATGTAAAACCCAAAGAAATGTTTCACGACCTAATCAAGTTATAATAAATCCATGAATCATATGCAATTAAGAGAGTACTATTACACGTGATCGGTATGAGAAAGTGTCATAATTGGTATTTTAAATAGCAAGGAATCTCTGTGTAAATTCAACAGTGTCTAGATTGCAAAATGACAAAATGGTTAATAGCATGATGTACAAAGAAGTTACCTCATTAATTTCGTATTTGGTTTCCCTAAGTCTTTCACTCCAAAAACCGATGTCCCAATGGCTCAAATTATTAGCTTCGTAAGCACCCTTATTATTGGCAAACTTATTCAACTCTTCCATATCTGGTAAACATGATTGGCAGTGAGTATTAAAATATTTCTGGAAGGTAGCACACAAAAGATAAGAAAAGAAATACAGATTGAACACCACCATGTGCCAGGAGAATCATTAGCAGTTTCTACTGTTAAGTTGAAGCTAGCATGAGTGGTGTTCTTGATTTTTTAAGAGTATGTAATGCAAGTCCTGCAGGCAAGGCCTACAACTACAAGTATAAACAGATTGCAGCAAGGATCCACATACCAATACCTTTTCCCCGGGGTTATCCAGCCATTGCAAAAATCTTAAATCAAACAATTCCCCATCTCGAATAACTTAAGAAAATAAAAGAAATAAAATTGGCATTTATCCTATCAGATTTACGGCTAGGGGTAAGAACTGCGTTCTCATCAAAATACTGCAGTCAAAATCATTTTCTGCGACGGTAAAGAAGGCAAAAGGATATCTAAGAATACGCAAATGAAATGTGTTCCTGGGCAATGTCAGTTAGAGGGGGTAACTTTGCAGCTGGTTGTAATTCGCAAGGAGCATTGTCCATTAAAGAATCCTCCTGAATGGTTTCCGCTACAAAAATTGAAATTGGTAGCAAAGAAGAGTGTTCCCTTAGGAAAAAGGGGGCAAACAACTACCACGACTACCACCTTCCAGATGAGGAACATAAACTACCGAGTCACCAAGAGAGATGACAGTCCATGGGGTCACGGCTATACCTCTATTCAGTATTGATAAAAGAAATACAGGATTTATAAATGATCTAGTTTTCTAATTTAAGTTATTCAACCCTCGTCACAAATTATGAGTGCACCATCAAAAATATTAAAACTGCATCACTCTTCCTCCCCATTCAAGATGAACCATTATCTCCCATTCTTCAAAATCCATGAGAAAGACATCAGTCTACCTAAAAGATGGTTCAAAAGATAAATATTCCTTCTGAAGGAAATGTTACACAGCCCACTAAATGTTGTAGATATCAGTCATTGAACCCCTTCAAAAGAATTTACATACATCATAGATATTTTTGTTGATGTGAAATTGTATAAATGACCTAGTTTTCTAATTTAAGTTATTCAACCCACGTCAAAATTATGAGTGCACCATCAAAAATATTAAAACTGCATCACTCTTCCTCCCCATTCAAGATGAACCATTATATCCCATTCTTGAAAATCCATGAGACAGATATCAGTCTACCTAAAAGATGGTTCAAACGATAAATATTCCTTCTGAAGGAAATGTTAAACACAGCCCACTAAATGTTGTAAATATCAGTCATTGAACCCCTTCAAAAGAATTTACACACATCATAGATATCTTTGTTGATGTGAAATTGTATACTTTTGCAGTTTTCCTGGGTGTGAGATTTTCCATGCTATGATATGCCCATAATGACATGTTAGGGCTTTCAGAACACATTTATATGCTCAAAGCCTCAATTATTTACTGTGGATCTATCTACATAAGAAAGAAAGCATGCAATTGTCTTATCTTCCAGTATAAATAAATCAACTCCAGATGCTTTTTTTTTACAAATAAATCCACTTTGGATACGGCATGTAAATGTTGAGACATTTGCATGCCTAGACATGTTGTGAAGACATTTGGCAGCAGCATGGACACATATAGGGCATGCAGTGTTCTCATATGCCCCGCATGAGGCCGCTTATGCGGCTGCATATGCGTATGCGGCCCTCAACCGCTCCGCATATAACTATGCAGTGCTATTTTGGCCCTTTGGACATGGAACGAATATGCGGCATGTGGTCGGCATATGCGGCCGCTTAGGCCCCGCATTTCATTTGGTGACTTTAAGTAAAAAGAAAAACCTCAAATAAAATAAACCAAATTAAATGACAACTTCTATATAGTTGGTTTTAGATCAGATATTGAAATTTTACTACCTCAGAAATAATTATATTTTGAATGAGTGGAGCAAAATATATTATTATATTTTACGATTGTCAATGTTTCATTATGCTCTTTCCTTTGCTCTTGTTTCTCTTCTATTTTGATCTAAGATTAGAACATATTGCACTTGCAACAGTTCATATTTTGTCTTGTATAAAAGGGGAATCTATTGCAGATATTAATTGGATATGATATTTTCTTTTACAAAGTATCAAATCTGTGTGCTGTCTAGGGAGTAATTTATATTCCCTGCGACTTTTTCTTCTTTATTTATTACTGACTTGATTTCTTCATATCATTTTGATGTTTTGATTTTGTTTTTGATGTTCTTTTTCTATTTCTACTTAGAATTACCTTGTGTTGTGTTACTGTGGTTATTCTTATTGTGTTCATTCAATAAATGTTCTTCTATGAACTGCATGTGTTAGTGTGTTGTGTTACTTGTATATTCTAGTACATTATATAAACTTAGGGTTTTGTTGATTGATTTTTCATCTTGATGATTGGAAAATGTATTTCTTCTTCCATGATGTAATGATCCATTGGTACATTTTGGGCCATTAGGCTACAAAACTAGATAGTATGAAATTTATTATTATAATTATATTTTTTTAATTAAATATATGTATAAGATATAGAATTTATAAAAATAAAATCCAAAAACGCATATGCCCCGCTTATGCTCCCGCATTCCGCTTATATTTTATGTGGTACCCTGACCGAACGCATACTACATAACGCATTTCAGAATATTGAGGACATGTCTACCCTCATGTGTGTGTGTTTACCCAAATTGCATATGTATACTTCTCCTAAGACAGATTTGCACCCAATGGACTGCACAACATGTTTGACAGATGAGACCTTAGACTGATCTGAAAAATCATCATTTGAGGCTTTAAACATGATAAACATGATACCCTTTATCCCTTTAACATAGAAAACACAACCGAATTCTTATAGGCACAAAGTTTGTACGTGTTTTAATAATGCCTAGCATTTCTTTACAGACTTGCAAACTCCTACTGAATTTAAAATTTTCCCTTACTATACTCAAATCATCATTTGAGGCTTTAAACATGATAAACATGATACCCTTTATCCCTTTAACATAGAAAACACAACCGAATTCTTATAGGCACAAAGTTTGTACGTATTTTAATAATGCCTAGCATTTCTTTACAGACTTGCAAACTCCAACTGAATTTAACTTTTTCCCTTACTATACTTAAACATGGAAAAATCTGGAGGCCATTTTTTCTTGATCTCTAAGGTATGTTTCTTCTACCCTAGCCCATCTATGCATCCTTCTAGTGCTACTCTCTTCTATATAGATCTAAAGAAATATTCTGAAATACAGAGTTATAAGTGCTAGATCCTTCTCTCAAATAAAGCACATACTTAAACATTGTTGTTTAAGTTGCAAGTATAGTCCAAAATGACGCCTTATGGAAGTTGTTGTCATGCTGGTGTGTCCAGGAAGTGCCCAAGACGTGTCCAGCTGTGTCCAGGATGCAAAAGAGGACCAAAAGGGATTGGACACATCCTCGTCGGGTGTCCAAAACGTTTTCTGTTGTGTCAAGCCATGTCCATGTTCAAATTGTGTCCAACACGAACATGGGGACTGTGTAGATGTGTCCATGCTTCCTAGCTAACAACACTAAAAACGGCTATGTCTGGTCGGATAATCTTAAGATAGATGAGTTTCCCAACTCTGCATCTATATTGCTCAAGATCGGAAAAAGACTTCCCCTCGGACAGAAATTTGTTGTGATGGTCCATAAGTGAAGAAACAAGTCTAGAATTCAACATGCCAAATCCTTTAATAGGTTGAGGACATACTTCTACTGAGATAAATAAGTGCCATGACGAGAGCATAGCACTTCCAATCCCAAGAACCAACGAAGTTGTCCTAGATCTTTGGTATGAAAATGGAGTTGGAGTGCCTGCTTCAATGTTGAAATCCCATGAGCATCACCGCTAGTGATAACGATATCATCAACATAGACGACGAGGATAATGGTTCCATCTTGGGATGCAGAAAAGAAGTCGTGATCACTGGAATATCTGGTAAAACCCAGGCTAGCAAGAACTCCACTGAATTTTGTAAACCAGGCCCGTGGTGATTACTTGAGGTCATACAAAAAGTGTTTGAGATGGCAAACTCTTTGTGAAGACCCCCCCCTGAGTACAAAATCACGAAGGCTACTGCATATAGACTTCCTCCTTTAAATCACCATGGAAGAAGGCATTTTTAACATCAATCTAGAACAGAGATCAGTCCATGTGACTGGCAATAGAGATCACGAACCTGACAAAAGCAATGTGAATGACCTGTGAGAAGGTTTCAAAGAAATCCATACCATGCATCCAAGTGAACCCTTTGGAAAAAAGATGAGCTTTGAGCCACTCCACTGATCCATCTGAATTAAATTTTATAGAGAAGACGCATCAGCAGTCAACAATATTTTTATCTGGAGGAGGGAGAACAAAATCCCAGGTCCCATTCTCACGTAACATTGTCATTTCCTCGAGCATCACAGCTTTCCAACCAGGGTGCTAAAGGGTCTCAACATTATATTTTGGATTCTAGATAAAATCAAGTTCATGGGCAATGGTTTAGCCTTACGAGAAAGCTTGGATAGGGAACATGTATGAAATATTAGATGATGGACAGTGCAAGAACATAGAGATTTCCAGATAGCCACGAGGCATGAAAGATCCTCAAAAGTTAATGATGGTTCTGGATCATGTGTTGATGATGGAGGAATGATTGGGTTGACTTAATTTACAAGAGGATGGGTGTCAAGTTCATGATCCACTGGGTCAGAAAGATCAAGCTAAACAAACTCAAATTGGCCTTGAGGTTGAGGTGGAGAGGATGACGAACAAGAATTAAGAGAACATTTGATTGATGGATTGTAACCTCAACGGAGACATACATATGGCAGTGGCTTAGAAGATAATAGTGATAAGCTTTCTAAAAGATAGAATAGCCCAGGAAACCACTTTGATAGAGAGGGGATCAAGTTTATATTCCTTGAGATCAAAGTTATGAATAAAAGCAGTACACAAAAAGACGCAGAGTGAGGTGAAAAGCCTTTTAAGCAGGAAAAAGATCAAAAAGCGAATCTTATTTTGTAGAACAGAATACAATTGTTGATTGATAAGGAAGCAGGCAGTGAGAACAACCTCAGACAAATACGACTTGGGCAATTTGGCTTCAAAGATAAGAGTGCGAGAAATGTCAAGTAAATGGTGATTTTTATGTTCTGCAACTTCATTTTGTTTTTCGATGTGATGAAGGGTTCCAATGCTAGAGCAAAACGATGACACCTGGCCCAAAACATATTCTAAAGCATTGTCGGTCCAAAAGATTTTAATGAATTCATTAAAGTGTTAAGATCATGTTATGGAAGGACGGAAAAATACAATCATCCCATCGCGCGATTTCAACAAATATAGCCAAGTCATGCGAGAGAAATCGTCAACCAAAGTAATGAAATAATGAAATCCATTAAAGATAGTGGTTCAAAACGGACCACAAATATCTCTGTGAATAACATCAAAAATAGCTTCAGAACATAAACTAGTTTTATGAGGAAAAGAACTCCTACTAGGAAGCATGGACACTTCCCGGGAGGTTTCGTGCCGGACGCAGACACGCGATGGAGACGCCTACGGAGTGTCCAATTTTTTTTCAAACAAGGGTATGGACACGCCCAGACACAGGATGAGCACAGCCCTAATCGTAACTTAACAAAAAAGGAAGAACCCTCTGTCGATCTAAATCTCCAGTCCCAACACCCTTTTTCCCCACATCCCAACACTTTATTTTCCCGCCCCTCGACTCCTACCCCAACCCCTCTTCTCCTAGGTCCTCTTCTCTCCGGCCAGCAGGAAGTAGCATGGAGAAGACTTTGATGTTGTCAGCACCAGTGTTTTAAAAATCGGTGTATGCGGCCGCATAAGCGGCCGTATACAAGGTGCGGACCTCCAAAAAAACGCATAATCAAAATCGGTCCAAAAAGCGGTCCAAGCCGCATAATCGGTTGTACGGCCGCATACAAGGTCGATTATACCCCGATTTTTAGTTAGAGATATTCTGATTTCTTCTTTTATACATTTACATTCATTTATGTTTGTTTAAATTTAGATTATAGTGCATGTTTGTATTTATTTAAGTTGTGATGATTGCATATTTGCATAATTGCATCCATTATTCTTGTAATTGTACTATTTAGATACACAATTGCACAAATTAAATATGTAAATCATGATTAATATATATATAATAATTAATTAAAAAAATCCAAAACCGCATATACTTCCGCATATACTCCCGCATACCGCATATACTCTACAAGGTGACCTCTCCGAACGCATAACGCATACCGCTTTTTGAAACACTGGTCAGCACGTGAAACTATTGGCTCCGTCAGCGCATGGAGCAGCCACTTCCACTTGCATAAGAGCGGCAGCCGCAGCCAGTACGTGGAGAAGCAACTTACTCAGGTGCTAGCAGCAGCGTAGGAGCAGCTAAGATGTCGCACCAGTGCAACTCCGCTTTCTCCTCCAGGTACCATTCACTCGCCCTCTTTTTCCTCCCCAATTTGAAAGCACCTCCCTCTCCCCTTTCTATTCTCTCCATTGCTTCTTTCTCCTCCTCCCCCTTCCGTTCCTCTTCTTTCATGTCTTCTTTCTCCTCTCTTGTTTTTTTCATGCTACTGCTCTACCATGGTACATCTCCTCCCTTTCCCCTTCCCTTCCCCACAAACCATTCTTCTTGATTTACGATTTCTCTAGCTAATTTATCCTGCTTGTTAGGTTTTTTCCTACCCAATTTCTCCTCATCCCCTACTATCTTGATTCTCAAGTCTTCTTCCTCCTTTAGTTCATTCTCCATACCATTCTTTGCCCTCGTCTTCCTTCTCCACTTCCCTCTCCAAAGACACCATCCTCCCTCTCTACTGTCTCCACCATACGATCCTCTCCCTCGTATTCTTTCTTTGTTGCTCTTTACCATGGCTCCTCCTCCATCTCTTTTTCATGTTGCTTCTCTACACCCACATCTCTCCTCTTCTTCCTTCTCCATATAACCCAATGTTTTCCTCTCCCTTGCCTAATTTTCCTGATCTTCCTCTCAGTTTCTCTCCACCTCCCTTTTATTCCTACCACCACCAATGTCTCCTTCTCCCTCTCCAATTTCTTCTTGATCCCTCAACACTCAATCTCATCTTGATCTCCCCTCTCCTTTACCTCATTTTTTGTTCACCTGTCTTATTTTTACCACCATCAATGATTTCCTCATCCTCTTAAAATTTATGTTTTTTATTTACAATTAGCATCTTCTTATTGTATTTGTTGCTCTCAAGGAAGGACAACACTTCTCAGGCTTGTCGTGGCCATCTTGGAGACGTGTCTGACACGGATACGGCTAGACACACAGCGGACATGGCCTCGGGCATGTCCAATATTTCTCTTCTTTTTAGACCTTAGGCATGGCTCTGACACGCCCAGGACACGGCCTGGACATGTCCACCCAGCCCACAACCACTTAAGCGAGAAAACAAAATACAACTTGTGTGTACCCACCTTGACTAGCCCCCCACCCCCAATTATTTCTCCAAACCCCCGACCTTGCACCCTAACTGTGTCGCTACTCCACCATTTTTGTTTCACCGTATAAGCTCTCCTCTACAGCGGCTGCCTCTACCTCACCAACACCGCTCCAATGCAGCAGGGATCTCCACTGATAGATGCAGCTACCGTCGCGGGAGCAGCTAGAGTCATAGCTAGTAGGCTAGTAGCTACAACATTGTCAATGGAAATAGTTGAACAAGCTACCACCAGCCGTTGAAGCTCCCAAGGGCAGTAACCTTTCACCGTTGTGTTTGTCATCACCAAGTAAGTTTCTTCCCTATCCCATTTCTTCACTTCTTCTCTTTTCTCCATCTCCCCCTTCACCTTCGTTCCTACATGTTACTTCCTCTCTTCTTTGTCTGAAGCTTCCCTCCCCCCTCCACTTCTTTCCCTCCTTTTCTTCCTACTTCTCTCCCCATTCACATCCTTTCTCTCCAAGATCCCCCTCCTTTTCTTCCTACTTCTCTCCCCATTCACATTCTTTCTCGCCAATATCCCCCTCCTTTAAGTTCCATTGTTCTATCTAATTCCACCTTTTTTGTACCCAGTTACAATTTGTCTTCATGTTAGTCCTCCTTTCTCTCCAACTCCATGTTCCATTGCCAAGGATCATTTCTTCATGTCCATTTTCCCCCAAATTCTGTCAAAATTCCCTTTACAGTATAACTCACTCCCCTAATTTCTTTTCTTCCTCCACCAACGACTCCCTCTCTTCTTTTTTGTCCTCCCCCTCTCTTATTTTTTCTCCATCTCCCATCTTTACTGAATTCTTTCCAGCACTCTTCTTCATCCACCAACAGTTCTCATTTCACCTTCTCACGTTCATGATCTTCTCCATCCCCTCTCAATTTCTCTCACCCCCTCGTTATTCTGATCATTCTTCCCCTCCCCAATGCACTCTTTCATAATGTTCTACTAAAATAAATCTTCCTCATCCCCCACTCTACTGATCCATTTTAACTTTTTAGCAGTATTGATGCTGCTGATTGTATTGCAAACTAGAAGTCTGTAACTATGGATGCATTTTCCTATTGTCATTTTTGCATATATAAGTGTTACAGTGGATATATTATTTGTTTGGTTTATATTTTTTCTATAATTTACTGATCCATTTTAATGTATAGCATTATTGATGCTCTGCTCTCCATCCTAGGTTGATATATCTTGTTCATCTTGTTTGCTTTGATTGCATATGAGTGGATATATCATATATCTTATCCTAGGAAGCACAGACACTTCGAAAATGGTTTCGTACCCGTGTCCGACATGTATTGGACACCTATACTCCTTGGACACGCCTAATTACGTATTGGACACTTTTACAGCCATGTCAAACATTTTTTTTATTCTTTTAGAGTTGGATCTTGGAATATTGGCTTTTTGGCAGGGAAATCTTTGGAGATAATGGATACCATGATGAGAAGAAAAGTCAATATAGCTGCTTGCAGGAAACCAAGTGGACAGGGGAACGTTGTAGAGAGATTGGAGACATAGGATACAAAATCTGGTATACATGTATTGATAAACGTAGAAATGGCATAAGTTTTATTGTTGATAAGATGTTGAAGGATAATGTTGTCAAGATCACAAGGATGGGTGATAGAATCATAGCTATCAAGGTTGTTCTTGGGGGAAATATTTTTAACATTGTTAGCGCTTATGCCCCCCAAGTTGGCCTTACCGAGGATGCTAAGAAGGATTTTTGGGATGACATGGATGAATTTATGCAGAGAATACCGACAGAGGAGAAGATCATTATTAGGAGTGATTTAAATGGTCAAGTGGGGAGTAGCAATGTTGGATATGAGAGAGTTCATGGAGGTTTTGGATATGGCAGCAGAAACGGAGAGAGGATATTAGATTTTACAGTTGCATATGATATGATTTTGGCAAACACCCATTCTAAGAAAAGAGAATCTCAAAAGATTACTTTCAAGAGTGGGCACAATTGTAACCAAATTGATTACCTCCTTACGAGGTGGGTGAATCGTAATACATGCAACGATTGTAAAGAGATTCCTGACAAAGAACTCACAACCCAACATAGGTTGGTGGTTTTGGATATTAACATGAAGATCAATAAAGGCAAGCATAACAGAAACCAAGATAGCAAGATCAAGTGGTGGAATCTTAAAGGAGAAAAGAAATCGTCTTTTCATGATAAACTCATCAAGGAGTGGACTTAGAACTTGGAGTCTGATGTTAACACTATGTGGCATAACATGAGCTCCTGCATAACAAAATAATTCCAAAAGAGGTTTTGGAGAGTCCAGAGGTTGTGGGCCTCCACAAAAAGAGACTTGGTGGTGGAATGATGAAGTATTGAAGGCTATTAAATTGAAAAGGGAGATCTATAGGAGCTTGCCCAAATCTCGAGTTGATGCAACGTTCTAGAGAAACAAGCAAACAAAGAAAGAAGCTAAAAAGGTTGTTCAGGAGGCAACGTCTAGATTTTTTTTTAAAGGCAAATGGCTCGATTCATTACTTATAAGCCATACGGCATCTACAATTTGAGTCAAAAATACAGTAAGAGCATACAAAGATCAAGTTAACATCACTACAACTCATATCGGAACGAGAATAAAACGCTTCCGTATTGATTCTTCTTCCTTGATGCTGTCTTAAGCAGCTTTCCACGAAGAATTCCTTCGACTTGAGCGTGTAGTAGTGATAGAGGCCCTGGATCTGTGCGGTGCTCCGATGCATCATCATCTCAAAGGAAGCCATATAACCAAGTAACAAAACAAGCCACAGCAAGACACAAGCAAAAAACTAAACGCTGACAGGCAGCGGGAAGACAAACGCTGACAAGCAGCGAGCAAACAAAGGCTAACCAGTAGCAACTAGAAACAAACGCCGATGAACGGCGACTAAAATGGCAGACTGAAGTTGCCACAGACCACCCGACACGGGTAGAAGACGAGAACAGACCAGCAACTGAAAGGAAACCAGAGCAAACCAGAAAGGGAAACGGGAACCTCAGCCCCTCATCACCACACCGTCTCCCACCTGTCACGACAAGTGCCTGCAAAGGCAGCGGCACCACCACTGGACGAGATGGATAATGCCACCCCTAGGTCCCGCCGCCCAGGAACGGCGAGAGGCAGGACCAGCCGAAGGAGTTCGACGGCAGCTTGGTGGAGGCGAGGCGAGGCAGGAAAGAGGCTCTGGGGGAGTAGGGGAAGAGACCACAGGCCGCGGCCGCCGCCCCCGCCCCCCCAAGCCTAGGGCACCGCCGCCGCTAGCCCTAGATCGCAAGGGCGATCGCCATAGCGTTGCGGGAGGAGAGACAAGACTCATATAAGAGAAAGGAAAGGAAGAGACTTGAGTCAATTAAAATGCATCAAGAATGAAGACAGTAGAGTGATGGTGAAGGACGATGATATCAAGAACCAGTGGAGAAATTACTTTCATAAGCTTTTCAATGAAGATACTGCAAATAATGTTAGAGAATAGTGTGACATGAATAAAAGAGATATCATTTACACACGATAAGTTTCACTTTTTGAGGTCAAGAATGCTTTGAAAAAAATAAAAATGAGAAAGGCATGCGGACAAGACGGTATTCTCATTGATGTATGGAAGAGTATGGGGTATGAAGGAGTTATGTGGTTAACAAAGTTCTTTAACAAGATCATGAAGACCAAGAAGATGTTAAATGAGTGGAGAAATAGTACTATAGTCCCCATCTACAAGAACAAAAGTGTTGTTCAGAGCTGTACAAACTACAGAGGTATCAAGTTGATGAGCCACACAATGAAGCTTTGGGAGAGGATTATTGAGCAGAGGCTAAGATCTATAAAGCAGATATCAAACAACCAATTTAGTTTCATGCCTGGAAAATCAACAACAGATGTTATTTTTCTGATAAGGAGGCTAATGGAGAAGTATAGAGAAAGCAAAAGAGATCTTCATATTGTGTTTATTGATTTAGAAAAAGCTTATGATCGAGTTCCCAGAGAAATGTTGTAGATGGTTTTGAAGAAAAAGGGTGTGTCAATCCAATACATTGACTTGATTAAAGACGTGTATGATAGCTCTACTACAAGTGTGAAGACGCTTGGAGGAGAGACACCAACTTTTCCTATCACAGTTGGGGTACACCAAGGATCCATACTCAGCCCATATCTGTTCGTTCTTGTTATTGATTAGTTGATAAAGAATGTTCAGGATGATATTCCTTAGTGTATGTTATTTGCTGATGATATTGTTTTGATTGAAGAAACTAAAGATGGATTGAATGATAAAGTTGAACGTTGGAGAAAGGCATTGGAATCAAATGGATTGATGATTCGTAGGAGCAAAACTGAGTATATGCATTGCAATTTCAACCAATCTCGTAGTGTGAATGATGGAGCCAAGTTGGACGAAGTAGATATACCAAAATGTGATAAATTTCGTTACTTAGGTTCTATTATTCAAATAGATGGGGATGTCCAAAATGACGTTTGTCACATATCACTACATGATGGTTGAAATGGAGTGCATCTGGAGTATTATGTGATAGGAAGATCCCTCTCAAGTTAAAAAGTAAGTTTTATAGAACAGCTATACGGCCAACATTGCTCTGTGGGAGTGAATGTTGGGCGGTGAAGAAACAAGGTCTCAACAGATGAACGTGGTTGAATTGCATATGTTGAGATGGATGTGTGGGAAGACGAGAAAAGATCACTTGAGAAATGACTATATCAAGAATGAAGTGAGGGTGGCAAGCATTGAGGACAAGTTGCGCGAGGGACGACTCAGATGGTATGGACATGTGCAACGTAGGTCGACCAATGTTCCTATACGAAGCAATGCTATTGAGTCAAGCACTATAAAAGAAGGCCTAAATTAACATGAGGTGAGCTTATAAAGAGAGATTTTGAATCTCTACATCTCAACCCGAATATGGCTCATGATAGGGTTGAATGGAAACAAAGGATCCATGTAGCCGACCCCAACATAGTTGGGTATGAGGCTTAGATGATGATGATGATGATGATGATGATGATTTTATAGTTGGACACTTCATGGACACTTGTTGGACACGCACCAACCCATTTAAGCCCGTACAAAAAACAAATCATGCAAATTTTCAGACCTTTATTCCAAATGCCTCGACCGGTGCATCCACTCTTAGGCTTAAGGCCTCCATTTATATATGACCAACTGATCAAATGCATTAAAGTTAAATGATCAACCTTTAACCCTTATCTATATTGTTAATACCTTCACCTTGTTCTTGTAATGTTACTCTATAACTCACTTTTTAAAAGTTCAATTGTGAATTTATCTCAATTGCTATTGTCTAAATAAATCGTTCTAATATAGTATTAAAAATAATTCTAAATTCATTTTTTATACATGTGTAAATCTTGTGTACACAATTTGATATTTCAATTGGACCTGCTACTTGTGCATTAAACTTACATGTAATCGATCATGATGTCATGTAGGTGGCTAGGATGAAGCTTAACGAACTATTTTCTATACACTACATGACAAAGGGTACCATCACTGCTCAGTAGTCTTATTAGATGATTGAACATTGTACATGAAATACATATGTACTTCCATGTCTTTTCTGTAACTTGTATTAAGACAAATGAAATCACCTATTTTGCCGATATCATTCTTCAACAAGTTTTATAAGTGCTAATTGTTTTTTGGGTTAATCTCAAATGAGATGAGATTTTCTTATTTTCCATTTCTCATGTGCGTATATATTGCTTATCAATTATCTAAAAAAATATAGAAATTGAGGTGTCCATCGCCGTGTCTGTGTCGTATATTTTCTAAAATTGACGTATCCCATGTTTGTATCTGTGTCTGTGTCCGTACTGTGTTTGTATTTGTGCTTCCTAGATCTTATCAATCTGGCTTAAATTCATTAGTGAATGCTTTGTCATCAGGTTGGTGCATTTGATGGTTTTTTTTGCTTTGTTGGTTCATTAAGAAATGAATCGTAAATATAATTTCATACATAAAAATATATATAATTTATATATGTATAAAAAGATTCATCGTGTTCGGCGTCGTGTCTGTCATATATTCTTGTAAATTGTCGTGTCACGTGTTTGTGTTCGTGCTTCCTTGGTTGCTTCCTTCTTCATCTATTTGCTAAAAATAGTTTTTACTATCACTATTCTTTATCCTAATCTTGATTTCAAAGTGTACAATATGTTGCTGCAGTTTTCTTACAAAGACTCTCTATACATGTGATTCATTTTATAATATTGGTGTTTGCATTATGGGTTTGAAAGTATATGTAAAACTGCAGATTATGTGTGTTTATGGTGATCTTTGTGTGTGCTTGTTGTTTAGAATAGGAATGATTCCATTAGATTGGGATATGTATATTTGGATATATCAATTTTAAAATTGATTTTCAATTCTATGTATATAAATATACATACATATATACATATACATAATATACATGTAGTTTTTTTGTCGTGTCCTGCGTTGTGTCCCTGTCCTATGGTTTTGAAAAATTTCGTGTCTCGTGTCTGTGTTTGTATCTGTATCCGTGTCCGTGCTTCCTAGAACACCTATGATGCTTCTCAAACTCACAAGTCACAAGAAGTCTTTTTAAGCTAGATAAAGAAGGTTCCAAGTACTTCAGTTTTCAAGAGAGGGATGACCGTAGTGTCGATGAAGTTGGAGAGGTGTGCACACAAGAAGGGCAGGTGAAGGGACGCCATCACCAAAATAGTACAAGTTGTTGATTCTACAACCGAACCAATCATACTGAAAGTCTGAGAATCCTACATCACAAAACTATGGCCACCGAAGGTGACGTTACAAGTAAAGACATCAACTAATTTAGCAACGAACAGCAAGTTAAAGGGAAAATGGGGAACATAGTAGAAAATTTTAAGTTTAAGACTAGGTGAGAGGCTAACACTCCCACATTGCGGAATGATTTTAATGGACACATGTGTCACAGACAGATGAGGTACGAATATAGGGTTCAGTGGAGGAAAGAAGATGTTTTGTACCCATTCTATGTTGGGTGGTTGCAGAGTCGACAATCCAGGAGGAGTTGGATGTAGGATGGAGGCCACGACATGGCCTAGGTTGGAGGCCAAATGCGCCAAAGATGTCGCAACGAGTGCATGGTCATGAAATCCTCGGATCTTGTAGGTTGTTGAGGAACCTGTCGAGAGGTTTGCAAAAATTGCTCAGGAACGGCTGATGAGATGGTAAAGGATGGGTTGTTTGTTCCTTGGGCAACATGTGTAGTCCCATTACCAAGCATAGGAAGACCGTGCTTCAGATAGCACTTCTCCTCTAGGTGTCTCACCTTATTGCAGAAAGAGCATTTAGGCCTCGGGGCACGTCCACGGGCAACGGCTGTAATTGCATGTTGCGAATCTAGTGGACTGGAAGACAGAAGTTGAATGTCAGATTGCTACGGACGAGAGAAGACATCTTCCAGAGTTGGGAGTTGTTGCGAACTGGAGCATAGGACAAATTGAGACCATTGAGAAATTTAGCGGTGACGACATTTGCACGCTCTTTATTTGATCTTTAGAAGAGATACCCTGAAAGTAGTCGAGTTGTTAGGACATGCTAACAATGGAGTCATAATATTCATCAAGGGTCATATCTCTATAATTTTCACCAAAGAAATTATCCCAAATTTTATAGAGCCACAAAGCATTTTTTTCCTATGTGTAGTGACGATAAGCAGCGTCCTACAATTCTTTTGCAATTCCGTAGAACATATAGTTGGAGGCAATAGATAGGTTCATACTATTCCAAAGCCAACTTTTGACTTAGTAATATTCCCCTTTCCATTCAAGGGTATCCTCAGCATGCTTTTCTATTAACTTCAAGAATTGTTTGATAGATTCATACAAAGCGGGTAGTTATCTCCATTTAATTTGATGATAGACATATGAGAACTTTCATTATAGACAATGGTCTGAGGCAATACTGTGCCTTCAAGCTTTAGTCTTGCCTTCAGATACGGTGGCGAATCATGCACATTGGTAGAACGAGAGGAGATGGATGATGACAAATCAATCACACCAGTAAACAGCGGTGGAGATAGTCAATCACTGGTAAGATGGACACTAAGAGGAAAGAAGAGATAGCCAGAAAGAAACGCGGTTGAAGCACTATTACAATAATAAGTCATTTTTAAAGGAAAAATATAATTGATCCCAATTCCCAAACCTTTAACAAGCTCACTCATATACGTATGGACAATACATGGGGAGCAAGGAAGCACGGACATGTTTTTAGACATGGACACGGGTACGGATACGGGAAACAACAATTTTCAAAAATATAGGGCACGGACACGGCGTTGCATGAAAAAAACAAATATAAAAATATATACATATGTGTGTATAATACATGTACGTATGTATTGGAATTGCTTAGGAAAATATCTAGAAATATTTACATATGTATTCAGAATTGTATATGAATATGTGTTTTTGTGTAGTATAAACAATATCAAGCACACATCAACATGTTGTTGCAGTTTTTATAGTAAACATAGTAGATTTTCAAACTGAATAAATGAGTACATGTTACTCATTTAGTCGATTTAGCAGACAAATTGTGATATAATAATTAGTTCAACTTGGATTTTACATGTGGATTCTTTCAAAGACAAATTGTTTGCAATTTTGTGTATATCTCAGCTTCGTAATGCAAATTCTCAGTGACAAGACATAATTAAATGTAGTTGCATATCCAGAGTTGACACAGTGATATAGGTTTCAGCTGCATCAACTGCTAGGCTGATGTGCCCCGGGAGTAGCTGCATATGCAGATTTTACACACTAAAATAGCAGCAACTATTAGGCTGATGTGTTGAGGAAGTGTCCGGGCAGAGTCTAGTCGTGTCTGGGCTGCAAAAAAAGGACAAAAATGGATAGGAGACATCTTGGGCATGTCCAAAACGTTTTGGGCTGTGTCCGGGAAGCGTCTGTGTCCGAAACGTGTCTGACATGGACACGGGGCTGTATAGAAGTGTATGTGCTTCCTAGATGGGGAGGAAAGTAAAGAAAAGAGAGGTCCAGAGGTTGTTACAAACTTGTATAGAAAAAGATCTCTATCGTGCAAACTCAACATGCAACTGTCAGATCACGTGGGTGATAGAAAGGGGAGGAGTATCAGTTTGATTCTCGTGGAGGTTCCTACACCAGAAAGCATCTTGTCAAAGGGGCAAGGGGTGCAACTCCACTTTCGAAAGACCATGCAGACTGGAATGGAAAACCCTTAGAGAGGGGATGGGGGTTGCTCCTCATTAAACCCAAGGGTTACAAAATTGTTCTTGATACCGTGTGAAATAAAATGCTTATTATGAATTGAAGGATTACAAAGAGTCATATACATAGTCTTGTCTCAAGGTATGGCGTACCACAGATGCAACAATACCTAAACTAAACCAATGCTAATTGGCAACTCGTTTAGATATTACATAGATAATAACTAACAAATATACCACAATCATATAACTTTTCATGTATCCATATGTATACTTTCATATATAAGCTACCTACATATACGCACAAAATCCACATAGATTTATACATTTATGTATAGATTTTGATTCCTTCACATATATATATACACACTATACCTACATATTACATCATGTCAATATTTGTACATATAATACACATATACAAATATATTATACATATTAATTGAATTTTTTACATTATATATATGGTCAACATATCATTTTCGATAACTTAAACTAACATATTGAAAAAATCCAAAGCGTATATACTTATGCATGTAGTCTCGCATACCGCATATGTGTGGTACCCGCTCCATCCGTACATCGTATATTGTTTTTATGAACAATGCTAGTTACTACTTAATTAGTATGTATTAATTAGAATTACATGTAATACAAATTACTTTCACCAATAATAGTTAATCTACACATAATTTTGCTACTTTGAACCTAGTTACTAAATAATTTCAAACCTAAAAACTTAGAAAACCAACTATACAAGAAATAGAGTCATACTATGTTCATTCTTTTGATGATCCTTAATTCTCCATAGATTTATTAAACAACTTGGGAGATAGTTGTTCATTTTTCAATTTGCAAGAGATGGTTTCTTTAGGCGACAGTGATGATGGTAGCGGAAAGTGTCGGTTGTCATGTTGCTAGAAAAGAACTAGATATTGCATTGGAGCATGCAACAAATAAAGTTATACTATGTTCATTCTTTTGATGATCCTTAATTCTCCAAAGATTTATTAAACAACTTGGGATCTAGTTGTTTATTTTTCATTTTGCAAGAGATGGCTTCTTTAGGTGACAAGCGGAAAGCGTTGGTTATCATGCTGCTAGAAAAGAACTAGATATTGTATAGGAGCATACAACAAATCCTCAGTACAAAGCAACAAGTAATACGCAATCTTTGCACCAAGAAAATAAGGGGTGGGGCATTACAAGGTTAAATCCCACATTTTGGGGGCGAAATCAATATGGCAATTTGCACAAAATGCCCTTAAGGAGTGAGGGACAAATTCATGAAAGTGATGACTCCGAAGAAGAATGTGTCTCAACAAGAACTGGCCAACTCTATGTTGATACCCTCTTTGAGCACAGGAGAGGAGCCTCTTTTGATGAGTCAGACACAGACGAAGATTATCCTGAAGGTTATGACACTCAAGGAACGAGGTATTCAATTTCGATAAAGTTTTAACAGCATGGACACCGAATTTTTTTGAAATTTTGACAAAAATTTTGATAAATGCAATTGTGCTCGTTTTGACGCCAAAACGAACGAATTAATTTATGAAATTTTACAAGCATGATTTCTACACCTAAATGCATCATTTTATGCAATAAGATTTTATATGGGACTAGGTTGGGGGTCCTTCATGTGGGAGGCAAGGGAACTGTCTTGCTTCTTGAGGATTTCGATAAAGGATTTCGACGACAAAACGTAAGATTTAAGTTATGAAATTTTACTAGCACAATCCATCAACTTAAATACACACACTTCTACAAATTTATCCAATTTACAACATATGAATAACATAGTAACTTACTAGCTCAAATCAGTTGTAAGTTGAGTGTTGCACTAGTTGAGCTAGTTGTGTGTCATATCATATTGTGTTGATATGGGTGACCTATTGCTCCCAGGACATGTGCATTATGTAAAGGGTGTTGTATGTATTCACATGTTCCTTATGCACATTACCATCAACAAACTGCATCATTCCAAACTTTGGATGATGTTCTAGATCTTTGACATATTGCACCCTGCTTTCAGATGGAGCTGGAGGAGCTTGAGGAAGAGGAGCATGCATTGGGACTTGCACAACAAGAACATCATGAACAATAGGAACAACAGAAATAAATGATCGCCGCCACTCCATGTTTGGCCTTAATTCCCCTACCAGATTCCCCTATCACATCAACCATATGTTGTAGATAGGGTTCAGTAGTAACATGTGTGAGGATTCCATGAGCAAAGAAGAATTTATCCACAGCCTTTCCCACCTTCTCCTTTGCCCCATTGAACATCCCTTTTAGGGTTTTTTGCCTAGACTCGGCCATCCTAACCCCCGGTTCATCAACATTTTTCAATCTAGCACTAGCTGAACGTAACGAAACATCAATAGTGCCTTTCTTCCTTTTTGGTTGAGCAAACACATCCTCTTCAGTATCTAGGACAATAAGAATTCTTTGACTACGACCTCCAGTCTGCCTCCTCCTGCACCTAATGGTCCAAATCTATGTAGTAATCGCGCTGCTTCCTTCCTTTCCCACTCACTTCTTTTTGATTCTCTATTACGCCCGCCTATCCATATGGCGAGTGTAAGCAGTATCATAGCCTGGAGGATACACCATGTCATCATCAGATTGGGCAGATGAAACTGTGGCTCGTACATCGAAGAGTGTATCAGTATAAGCTTTGTTGACCTCCTTCAGTTTCTATTTCTTCTCCTTCTGAGATGCTATGAGCTTTTTGAAATCATCCCTAACAGATTGAGGGCACCTTTGGCATAATGCCAAATTCTTGTCTCCTCCAGTAAGATGGCGCTTAAACCTGGTGATGCCCCCTCCACCAATTGTCTTTTTGCAGAAGTTACAAACTACCTTTCCCTTGACCCCGGGAACAGGAGCACAATGTTTCCAAGCAAAATCTACCTCTTTGGATGCAGGCTGCCTAGCACCCTCATTCCCAGACAAATTACCATTAGAAGACAAGTTCGCAACACTGAAATAAATCAAAAACAACAAAGAATATGCATTGCATTAGCATTCAAAACAATAAATGTCATAAGAAAATTTAGGAATGCAATGTAAATTAAGAAGGATATACTTAATTATATATTAGGTATTAGACTATAAGACTAAGTATTATTGGATTGAATCAGTCACACTCTTTTTACAAAAAAAGAATAAAAAACATTTTTTGTATTTTTAGGTCTGAAAATAATATTTAAAGTCATTAACAATAATTTATACAGTATTTATAGGTGATTAGGTGGACTACTGATAATAAGATAGTAATCAATACAAGATATCTTGGTTTTTAAAAATGAATATTTATGTTTTTTTATTAAATTTCAGATTTTTAATAGTATATAGATAAAAATATCTTATTTTTAAAAAAAATCTTATGTTCAAATTTGTATTTGTAACAACTTCTTCTACTAAACCTAAGTGGAATAACTAACTATGATGAATATATATTAATTATACTATTATTAGTATTAATAATCTAAAAAACATATAAAATTAGTTATTAGTGTAGATTTATGGATTATACATATAGATCCATGTCTTAGATGTGTAGATCTATGCTTAGAATGCACAAATGGGATAAATAGTGGAGTGGATCTAAGATTTTAGTGTATATTACGAAATTAGGAGAATGGAGAAATAGGTGTTCAAAATCAATGACAATAGGAGAAATAGAGGTTGGAGATGAATGAAAAAGGAAGAAAAGATATTTATTTACCTTGATCTAGTGTTCTTTGGCTCCAAAAGGCAAAATCGCCCGCAAATCTCCCTTTTCTCCAACAAGCACAGCAGCAGCAAGTGAAGAGCAGCAAATGAGTAACCCGCGCGCGGGTTTCGCCCGGTACCGCCAAGTTTCAGTAAGAAGATAGGAAAAATAGCACTGACCCCCCCCCCCCGAAATTTGGCGAAACCACCGAAACTTGTCGAAATTGCTCAAAAATTTCACGAAATGCGACCGTCTCGACACAGTCGGACAGCTTCATAGCAGATAGCAACTATATCAGAACTTTTGGCAAAATTTCGCCAATTTCAACAAAACTTCATTCCTTGATGACACTCTCTCCAGTATTGTCGCATGCATCATACGGTCTAGAGATTTCAAAAGGGTTGCATGGGAGAAAGAACAACATGATGCGTACACAAAGCTCATTAGCTTTGGAAAAGGATTCGTACTGTAGGGCTCATAACTACAAGTTAGCGGCCCATCTGTTTTTCATCATGGAAGGGGCAGCCATGCCCATTCTGGTCCAAGAAGAGCATCTAGCCCGATTGTCGACTCCGATGATGACAGTGATAAATGCATACTCATATTTATGGTTATATATAGGTATATGATCATCGTCATAACAAAAATAAACATCTAAGCCTCAATCAGTACCACTGCAGTTAGCTACATGGATTCTTCTTTTTGCTTATGGTAATACTCTCATTAAGATTGAAAAAATTAAAAATGTCTCCTTATAAACTCTCCTCAAGTTCATTTAGGCCAACCTCTTCCTCTTTTAGCCATGCTCGACTCTACAGCATTAATTCACATTGATGCATCCCAACAGAATATCATAAGCCAGAATAAATTACTCTGATATGGGCATACAGTTCTTATGTAACATATGGGAGAGCTTTTAAAAAAGTAATACGATCTTTTTTATTGAAAGTAAAGCCCTAACAGAGATTACAAATTCCATGTATGACAGAAGCAGACAACTTTTCCTATTCGAGAAATTTCCACCACAATGATTATATAGCATATGACGCAAATATGGGTATATGGGTTTCCTACATATCAGTAAGAAAACTCAAATATACGTACCACGATATTCTACATTGTAATTGTATACAATCAGCATCACGTTATCATCATAATCACCTAAGCCTCTACCCAACCATGTTGGGGTTTGTTACATGGATCCTTCTTTTCATTAAACTCTGTTTTAATCATAATCGCATTAAGATGTAATGAGACCACATGTTTTAGGACCTCTTCCTCTGTTAACTTTGTCTGCCTCAACAAAACTTACTCCGAGGCTAAGATGATGACGTTGAGATTGTAAAATATATGTTCAACTAGATAGTTCTAATCTATTGCAAATGTATGTCAAAATCTTTAAGAGCGGATTCATGGGGATCTGTTATTGATCAAAGGTCCTAAGCCTAACCCGACAGGAGTGTGTGTTAGGGCACAACCATTACAGGAAATGGAGGAACAACTATCAAAAAGAATAAGCATGTTGGTTCTAACTAATTCAACCGGATAGAGTTGAGTACGGAAAGGGAGTTTGCTGGGCCCAACAAGAAAAAAATTAAAGTTATTCGACTTTAAAATTTCAGATATATAATCATATCCAAAAGGCTCCTAATGTCATTCAGACAACCAACCTCGAATAGCGGCATCCCAGGAAGCACTACGAATCTTCTCTAGCAACTCTTCTGCTTTGTCCGCAGTTGCCATTTTCATAGCCATGCTTACCTTCATGTGTGAATAAATGACCTTAAATTTACAAAATGAGTCGATAACAACTAGAACAAAATGCAACCAAAACAGAACGCACCTCAGCATAGTTATTGAAACCCAGAAGCTTTGCCTTTTCCAACCTCAGTTTAAGAATTTGATCAATAATGGGAGAATTATCAAGATCTCCAGTAGAAGCACGTGTAACATAAGCACGATAAACTTCTTCCCGAAGTGCCCGGTTCTTTGCATGTTGCATCACAGAAAGATAGCTTGGAGCATCCAGAGTGATTATCCATGGACCACTTTCAGCAGTGGCATTTTCATATCCCTAATGTTATTGAAAAAACTGAAATCAAGATTGTAAACAATAAGATTACTGGCATTTAAAGAACGTCATGAGAAAAACCTTCGATGCAGCAGTCTGAGCTGCTAGAGCAAGCGCAGTTGGAGGCAGACCATCAATTTCGTTTTTGTCTGTTATCAGTTTCTCAAACTTTTTGGTCGCATCCAGCACGTTTTCACTGAATTTCTGTCCCAACTTCTCAAGCTCCTGCGTGACAGATCTAATATATGAGTACCCATAGGCCATAAACCGGTAGAATTTTCTTATGATTTACATTTTAGTAAAGCTCATCCTAGCAGTGAGTCTAGTGCTAATTAGATCATACCATTAGGAGACATTCCAATCAGTAGATCATGTATGTCAAATCAAAAGCTATGATGCTAGAGAATTTCGGACTCTCTGGGCTTTATAAAGTCAGGCACAAATCACAGCTCCATTGCCCAACCCCCTAAGAATGGATCATGTTATTATATTACATATTGTAAAAATGTACTTTTGGAGAGGTGAACACATTCTGAAAGCAACATTTTTGAGAAACGTATACACCATTGCTGAAAACAGATTCAAGGTTGCACATTTTGCATTATGTGCAAACTCATCGGACATGATGTAATCATTTGCATGCAATCCCCGCGCCCCCCCCCCCCATCCCACCCCTCGTCGCACACACACATGTTGAAATTATGTAGTAATTCATTGGAGAAGCAACAGTTATTCATATGCATACAGTCTGAAGGTCAAGGAATCTGTACCTGAGAGTATACAGTACTCCTTTTGTGGATCCGACTTTGACGTCATTAATGAGTTATTTTGCAATTAGACTTCGATCATATTTGGTTAATAACTCAATATATCCTTTACTTTTGAGGTGTGTGCCAAGGTAGCTAGGTGTCGAAGAGGTCTGTGTAGCCTAAAATGAAGAGGAGAAAATGTGGGTGCATAAGCAGGTCCTAGACAGTTTATTTCTACAACTGTAAATCCTGTAAGTGATTTTAATATCATTTTTTATATGTTGAAATGTTATTTGTAAACTTATAGGCTACCAACTCACTGTTACATAAGTATTTAGGGTGTGGGACAATGAATAAATGCATAAATACCTCATATATGATGTACATTGTATGGTTGTGGAAAAACGAAAATCCAAAATTAATAGCCATGCGCCTAGGCAGTAGGGACAAGCCAAGCCAAGGCACTGCTTTGATGTTTTGATAACTGTTAATATATTTTGTATATGTGGGTCTCTTCAGTATTTATAATACACCATCCGAAACAACTAAATGATGGCCTTTGATCAGTAAAAAAAGCAGAGGTATAATGCTATACCATTCTGGAAGAAATGGCTATTTGAACGGGAGAAGGGGGAATAGAAGACTGTCTACAAACAACTATGTGTGTGTGTAAACATGAGTGTGAGCATGTGCATGAGTGTATGTATGTACGTAGGTATGTATGTTACATATGTACGTAGGAATCTATGCACATATGTACGTAGTAATATATGTACCTAAGTACATACGGATGTAGGTATGTATGTTTGTAAGTACAAATGTATATTATCATCCATGGTTATCAGTACCCAACCGAACCAGCCGGTTGAACTGGTTGAACCGGGAACCAGTCGCTCTACCGGTTCGGTCCCCTCCCAAAGCCGGATGAAGTCTGACCGGCATCAAGCCAATGAACCGACCGGTTGAACCGGTGAACTGGCGCACCAGTCCGGTTTTAGCCCAACCGCCGGTTCTCTCACTTAGCAAATAAATGTATTGTTGATGCTATTTTTCACTAATTAATTTTGAATAATATATAAATGTTGGTATATGTAAGTCTATGAATATAATAATATTTGTTATTTGGTCTGTTTATCAAGTTATTGTGAGCACCTGTGCTATTATTCATGTTTCATAACTTTTGTAGGGATATTTTTCCATGAGTATCAAAGACATATATATTTTAAACTATTAGTGGTGTCATGCTGACGTCACTAGTTGAACTGGTCATACCACTAGTTGAACCATTGAACCAAGAATCAGATGCCTCACCGGTTCGTTGAGCGGTTCAGTTCTAACAAACTTGTTATCATCTAAGCCACCAACCATGAAGAGAATATCTTTTTATATTATAGAAAGGTACAGAGATTCACATATAGACTCGTCTTAGCGTACAGTGTACCAGAGAAACAACATAACATAAACTAGACCAACACGAATGGACTTAAATATTGTAAACCATTAGCTATTATAGAGATAGTAAATAACACAAAATAATACTAAAACTCCCCCTCAAGTTGGAGAGTACACATCATGTATTCCCAGCTGGCCACTGGTGTAGGAGAAGGATGAAGGTGGATGTGACTTGGTGAAGATGGCTGCAGTCTGTTATCTAGTCGTCGCATATGACATGATGATCTTCTTGGCACGAATTAAATCTCCTGCGAAGTGGCAATCAACCTTAATGTGCTTGGTACATTTATGAAAAAGTGGATTACTTAGCTATATGGATAGCCACCTGATTATCACAATAGAGGATTGTTGGAGATGAGAGAGGAAGACCAAGTTCTTGAAGAATGGATGTCCCCCACTGAATTTCACAATAGGCATGTGCTATGGCTCGATATTCTACCTCGGTGTTGGAACGAGCAACAACATATTGTTTCTTACTCGGCCAACTGATAGATGAGTCCTCCCAATAGAACACAAAAGCCAAAAATGGATCTCCTATCCTTTACATCTCTGGCCAAATCGGCATCAGGATAGCAAGTTAAAGAATGTCTGAAGAAGGTAATTTCTTGTACACGAGACCCCAACCAGGTGCACTTTTTGTATACCACAGAATATGTTGTACTAACAAGAGGTTTGGCCACGTGTTGACTGACCACACTAACAACAAAGGCTATGCCTGAATGGATAATCGTAAGATGAGTTTTCCGACCGTGCGACTATATTGCTCAAGATCAAAAAAGGACTCCCCCTAAGACAGAACTTTGGTGTGGTGGTACATGGGAGAAGAAATAGGTTTGGAATTTAGCATACCAAAATCTCGCAGGATGTAGGGTACATACCATAGTCACAAAAGTATCCTAATTTTACAAAAAATCGGTGATTTTTTGCAATTTTATAGGCTCCCGAATATTCACCATGTATAATACATCGGTCGCCGATTTTTTGTGACTTCTCACGATTTTTCTCGCTTTTACACAATTTATACATTTTTTCACAATTCTTCATGACTTCACGTTTTTCACGATTGTTCTCTTTCAAGTCGTTTGCTCTTTTTTTTACCAAACCATGTACACAACTCTTGATATGCACTAAACCTCCAACCCCCCACTCTCTCGACAGTCAATTGTTACTATTCAACTATTCTTCAATTCTTTTCCTACTTTATTCACTCAATAGGATTGTATGTCTAGTGACCTTATTAATTACATTTTGTATCTATATATATCTACATATGTATATGTATATGTATATGTATATGTATATGTATATGTATATGTATATGTATATGTATATGTATATGTATATGTATATGTATATGTATGTGTATGTGTATGTGTATATATAAGTATATATAGACATATACACATATATATAGCCGATTTATTCTCGATAATTTCCGAATAGTTGACCGAACTTTGACTGAAATATATCATTTTTTCACAAATTTTTTCGATTTTTTCTGAATTCCATTTTTTCCGACCAGCCGAAAAGTCGTTGAATCCCAAAGTTGTCACTATGGTACATGCTTAACTAGGATAGATAAGTGTCATGACTAGAGCGTAGAACTTCAATTATCAAGAAGTCCTAGGCCTTTGGTATGAAAGTGTAACCGGAGGGCCTGCTTCAATGTGGAAATCCAAGGAGCATCAGCACCAGTGGTAACAATATCATCAACATAGACGGCGAGGATGATGATTCTAGATTGGAAAGTAGAAAAGAAGAGGTTGTGATCATTGTAAGATCTGGTATAACCCAGACTAATAAGAACTCTAGTAAGCTTTGTAAACCATGACCTTCATGATTGCTTGAGGCCATACAAAGAGCTTTTGAGACGGTAGACACGTGGAGACTCCCCTGAGCATAAAATCTCAGGCGTTACTGCATATAGACTTCCTCCTCCAAATGACCATGAAGGCATTTTTTATTTCTAACTCAAACACGAGCAAATCCATGTGTGTGGCGAGAGAGATAATCGGTAAATAAGCAATGTGGGCGATCGGTGAGAAGGTTTCAAAGAAATCCACACCATATGTTTAGGTGAATTCTTTGAAAACAAGACGGTCTTTGAGCCGGTCCACAGATCGTCAGACTTGAATTTCATAGAGAAGACGGAGTGGCAGCGGAGAATATTCTCGCATGGAGGGGAGGAACAAGAAGATAGATCTAATTGTCATTCAACATTGTCAATTCCTCAAGCATCACAACTTTCCAACCAAGGTGTTGAAGGGCCTCACGATAACTTTTTAGAATCTGGATAAAATCAAGGTGTTGGGCAATGATTTTAGCGGTATGGGAAAGTTTGGATAGAGAGCAGGTATGACTAATTGGATGATGAAGGGTACTTGAATGTATATTGTTGTAAAGTGAAATAAGGTTATGTGATATATTGATAAGAGGAATCCCCCTCATATTTATAAGAGAAGGGGGAAGCGTACAGACTTTAGACTAAACCCTAATGGGCCAAGACACACTTGGGCCCATATACAAATATACTCAATAACTTAATTAACTAAATTAACCAAACTCTCTAATACTTGAAGCTTCGGAGAACCCCAAGTCAAATTGCAAACAAACAAACAGACTAAAGATAAAGAAGCAAAATAAAAAGATAAACGAAGCTCATACAAAAATATTTCTCCTTCACAAGATTACAGTAAAGAACGCATCACTCAAATACTCTCCTTCAAGTAGATAACCCAAAGTAGTAAATGCAAGCGAGTGGAAGATGAAGCATGTTGCAAGTTCAGGTCGCAAACATGTAGCAGAAGCTTCTCGATCAAAAAGGTGTGGCATCTATAGTAGTTGTCAAAAGCAAAAAGAAGGCGTCAGAATCTTCATCACAGTTGTTATCATTGCAGTCCAGAGAGTGTTGGCTCACAGTAGAAAAGTCCAAAGAGTGTTAATTCACAGTAGAAAATCCCAGAGAGTGTTAATTCACACAGAAAAGTTCAGAGAGTGCTAGTTCACAGAATCATAGTAGAAAAATCCGGAGTGTTGGTTCACAGTAGAAAAGTCCAGCAAATGTTGGTTCACAATAGAAAAGTCTAAAGTGTTGGTTCACATTAGAAAAGTCCAGAGAGCGTTAGTTCAGAGTAAAGTCCATAAAGTGTTGGTTCACATTAGAAAAGTCGATGTACGTAAGGCAGGAACAATGTCAATGTCCAAATAAAGCATGGATAAAAAGTAGAAAGTAGAGTCGACATAACTGGATATAAGACCATCATCTTAAATAAGCAAGCAATAGACAAGCTCCTGATACTAAGCTCTCCACGAAGCATACAGTAATAAGAGACTTTCACATACAAATATCAATAGTAAAAGTCCACAAGCTCTTACAAAAGTGCATAAAGATCCACAGATATATAGAGCGGCAAAATATAATCTTCCTTCCTCCATCTCATCTCTCCTCTATTTTTTCCCCTCACACCAACCACTGATAGAACCAAGAGTCGTTAGGGGTGGACAAGTCAGATACATTCGTAGAGGAAATAAATATGTAGGCAATATGTAGATGTCATTCGATAACTCAAGCGAATGTGCAAAATGATCCGATTAGACAGACCCGAGGAAAAAATAATTGGATTTCAATGCAACCCAGAAATGGAGATTTGTGTGACCGTTAGGCCGATAAATCTAGGGGGTGCGGGAGGCGAAGGCCCATGCATAGTGACAAATTCAGGATTCAGCAACTTTTCAGTTGGCGGGAAAAAAATCAAAATTCGGAAAAAAAATCGGAAAAGTTCATGAAAAGATATATTTTGGTCAAAGTTCGGTCAAGTATTCGAAAATAATCGAGAATAAGTCGGATATATATATACATATATATACTTATATATACACATATATACATATATGTACATATATGTGTATATATATACATATATAGATATATATAGATATATGTATATGTAAGCAAATATGTACATACTTATCTGATACAAATGTAATTATCCAAGTCACTAGAAATAGTTGCATAATAACAATGCACTGTCGGGAGAGTGGGGGTTGGAGTTTTTTATGTATATCAGGAGTTCTCTATACATGGTTTGGTAAAAAAAAGAGCAAACGACTTGAAAAAAGAAAAATCGTGAAAAAAATGTGAAAAGTCACAAAGAATCGTAAAAAATTGTATAAACCGCAAAAAAGCGGGAAAATCGTGAAAAGTCATGAAAATCGGCGACCAACGTATTAATCGTGGTGAACATTCGAGAGCCTATAAAATCGGGAAAAATAGCCAATTTTTCGTATAATTCGGAGACTTTTGTTACTATGCCCCTGTGGCATGGACCATTTTTAAAAAAAATCAGATCTAATTTAAAGATCAGATAAGCAAAAAGCATTGTGTATTTAGAGGGGGGTAAAAATAAAATATTGAGAAAATCAATGGCATATGTATGTAGGGTTGGTAAACAAAAAGATAAGAAAAGTAGAATCTGAGAGTGTTTCTTCTGTCAGCAGACACGGACTTGGACTTATCGACATTGAGACCAATCATGAGTTGGCATCCGCCACAGCAAGCTTTGTCGATCCAGTTGCCAATAAAGGCAAATCATCTGTCACTTCTTCTCTATCCAACATGTAATCCTTCAACATGCAATCCTTCGACATGCAAACAATATCTATAAAGACTCCCCCTCCTGGTTGCCACTAGAAGACCAGACCCCCTAGAACGACATGAGAAAGCCTACGACATTTATATGACACCATTATTACAAAATCTGCACATCACTGACCATCCTGTGCCCAAGGTTATAAAGTGTGTTAGGCGTAACGAGGCATTTTTGTCTCAATGAGGCAAGGCGTAAGACTATATATGTATGTAGTGATCTTAATAAATATTATACATGTATATACATATTTATATATATAGTGATACATATCTATATATATTTTATGTATATTCATGTGTGTATCATAAATATGTATATACAAACAAAACCAAAATGAAATAGAAATTATTAATGAAACTTAATAAAGATAAAAAGAGATTAAAGAGTAAAGACCACAACAATACTGAAAAATATATCTCAAAAGTAATAAAAATATCAATTAATTATACTAGTAGATCAAAACATGTAATCTTCAACAAAAAAGTAAGGGAAACAGAATTCGGAATTAGTAGGAATAAGGAACCAAAATTAGTGAACAATGAGATGAAATTCAACGACATAGTAAATAAGAAGGTAGCAAACAAAGATAAATTTAGCAATGAAGATTGAAAGACGTCACTTAGAGGATGATAACTAAACATTTCAGTAAATAATAATAATTAACTACGACAAATTTGAATATTATTTTCTAAATTAAGTGTGTAATAATCTTATTAGAAGAAAATTTGGTGGTTAACATCATCTAGAATCGAGGCTTGCAGCTCAACTAAGCCTAAGAGCCTCAGTGCTTTGAACTGAGCCTTAGATATTGTGACGCGTAAGCCTCAGTCCAGGACAACGGGGCGTAAGCCTCGAGGCGCCAATGGTATAGCCACGCCTCAAGGCGTAACCCTCGAGAGCCTCAAGGTGGGTTTTTAAGACCATGCTTGCACCTGGGCTTCTTTACGGCCATGGTGACGACCTTGGTGTTCACAACCTCATAAGCCAATCCCGCAACTGGGATAGGTATGTAGTCTTGGTTACCAAAACCATCAAAATGATGGAACGATTATCACCTATCCAATGCCAGACGCGCGTGCCTACTCCAAGCGGTTGGATGTTCGTGATAATGTAGGAAGATAGGGAGGACCCAATATCTCGTGGTTGTTTCCAGCTAAACCCATTCACCTGGTCTCACATGAATTTGCCTCATGTAGCAACCATGGGAAGTGGGGAAAATATCGGCGAGTGGCTATTGAGGATCAAAAGGTTGGTAGCTTCACGTTGATCTCCATCACGCGGGCAGGCAGGGTTAACCACGAGCGGGAGAGTTGGGGAGGGGAGGATCAGTGACAGGAATCAGGGAAGAATCTATTGTAGCAAGGGGGTTGGAAATTAGCAACGGAAATCACAGAGGAACCTATAAAACGCTCTTCCTGTTGTTGTTGGGACTCCTGTGGCAACGATGGGGGACATGGACACATCCATAGTAAATCATCTAGAGACAATGATAGAGCGGAAGGAAGGAGATGGATCTCGTGACGATGGACTTGCCATTACCAGTGTGGCATTGAAGCTTGACATGCACTACAGGGATTGCGCCCGAAAGATCGAGCGTTAAGTCCTTTCTTGTTTCCTAGGGGTCGAATTTGCCGTTGCGGACAAGTCCTTAATGAGGCTCGCCGTCAAGGGGAAGGTACTCGACTCCAACCTTCTTCGATCCGTACTACACGTGAAGTCAAAAAAGAGGTTACTTTGCAGTCCATTAATGCAGAGTCCACTCCGACTGAGAAATTGTGTCACAATGGCGAAGACAGAAAGGGGAGCGAGGAGAAGAAACTTGGTGAACGCATTGCGACGTATCACCGAGTTTCAATGCATTGTGCCCATACCATGAGCAAGATCATGTTGCGGGCATCAAGTGTAGAGGATGTGGAAGTGACTCTAGTGGTACAGTGTTTGAGAGCATGAAAGAAAGAGCAAAAAGCAAATAAAAGATCATTGATGTCTAGCAAGTTGCCCGACGTGCGGCCAAGCCCAAAGAGATGATGGTTGCCCGCAGGCATAGACAACCTTTTTTCCTTCTCTCTAGGCTAGGGTTTATGGATCTTGCTTTGATACTATGTTGTAAAGTAAAAGAAGGTTATGTGATATATTGATAAGTGGAATCCCCCTCCTATTTATTGGAGAAGGGGGGAGCGTATAGACTTTTGACCAATGTTTTTAAAAACGTTAAGTGGTAAGCGTGCAGACAGCACCTTGTAACTGGTTAAGCGGTAAGCAATACTATACTTTTTTAAAAAATGGGTTTTCGTTTTCTATATAAATTTATACAAAATTAAACATACATAAATACTATACTTTTTGGAACTTTATATATATCTAAACACACTACTCAACAATATAAAGCACCCAAGTAGTTTATAACACAGCTATAAAACAATGATTATAGCTATAATATAGTAAACAATAGACTTGACATGGATAAAACATCCTACATACATGATACATCAAAAATTTGCATCACATGTTGATATAGCTAAACAGTAAACGATATACTTATCATTGATACCTTACTAACTTATTTTTATATTTGCATATCATCAGTTAGTCATACATTACAGCAGTATATTTAACCAAATACATTCTAAATAAGATGATAGTTGCATGTAATTTACTTGTATATATTACAGCAGTACCTATAATCACGACTTACATACAAATTATGCATTCTAAATTAGAAGTATGGCTTATTATAGAACATTTAATGTATATAAGTTTAATATATTATAGTCAATAATACTTGGACTATAATCTACTTCATGTTAGATGTTTACAACAGTATTTTACAAAAAAGGGGGGAAAAACGGGCAAAAAATGGGAAAAAATGGGCAAAAAGCGGGAAAAAACAGGTTAAGCGGCCAAAAAAGGCCTTTTTTGTAAATTTGCTAAGCGGGCGCTCAGCAGCAATATTAAACGGCTGGAGCTCTTGACTGATTAAGTGGCCGCTCAAAACGTTTTTCAATATAGTGCTTTTGACTAAACCCTAATGGGCCAAGTTGGGAGTATATACAAATAGACTCAAATATTAACCATACTCTAATATATACATGTAAAGAGCCATGTCGTGTGATGAATCCTCAAAATTGGACGATTATGCCGAAGCTTGTAGCTAGGGATTAGGCTTTGGACGTCGATGATAGACCTTTGGAATTCAACCACGATGGGATGTTCCGGTGGTGGAAGAGCAACAGCAGTCTCAGGAGAATAGCTATTGGTACATAGTTAACTAGGTCAAAAAGATCTAACTCGACGAACTCATGTTCAGGTGAAGAGGACGATAAAGGAGAATCAAAGAAAACATCAGATTCATGAAATTTAATGTCAGTGGAGACATACATTTGGCGGTTTCTAGGGCTATAACATCTGTTACCTTTCTAAAAGGTAGAATAGCCAAGGAAAACCATCTTGATGGAGCAGGGATCAAGTTAATCTGCCTTTGGATAAAAGTCAGCCAGTGCACCCAACAATTCGAAGAGGAAGATGAAAAGGATTCTCAATGGGAGAAAAACAAGTGAAACGGATATCATGTTCCATAGAACGGAAGACGGTTGTCGATTATAAAGGTAGTAGGCAGTGAGGACAACTTCACACCAAGTAGGACTTAGGTAATTTGGTTTGGAGGATAAGTGCAAGAAATGTCACGTAAACAATGATTTCTACGTTCAGCAACCCATTTTTGTTGTAGGGCAAGAGTGCAAGAGCATTGATGTGTTGTTCCAGTGTTGGAGCAAAAATTGGACACCTGACTCTAAGCAAATTCTAAAGCATTGTCAGTTCGGAAAATTTTAATGGGTGTATTAAATTGTGTTGAGATCATTTTATTAAAAGATAAATAAACACCAAACACTTCATCACAAGAATTCGATAAATATAACCAAGTCATGAGAGAGAGATTATCAGCGAGGGTGATAAAATATCAAAACCCACTAAAGCTAGTGGTTCAAAAAGGATCATAAATGTCACTATGAATCAAATCAAAGCCAGTTGTAGAACATAAACTAGTTTTGTGAGGAAAAGAAATCATGTGAAGCTTCCCTAATTCACAAAAGTCACAAGACGGACTTTGTAACTAGATTAAGATGATTCCAGGTGTTTGAGCTTTTCAAGGGAGGGTTGGCCATATCGTTGATGTAGTTGGAGAGGTGTACACAAGAAGGGTAGACTAAGGGGCACCATCAACAAAATAGTACAGATCTCCGACTCTAGAACGAACAAAACATCTTCAATGTCTGAGAATCTTGCATCACTAAACCATGGCTACCTAACATTATGTTAAAGGCATTAACCAATTTAGCAACAGACATCAAATTAAATGGGAAGTTGGGAATGAAATGGACAGATATAAGTCTAAGGTCAGGTGAAATGTTCACAATACCACATTGTTGGATAGTTTTAATGTATCAATTTGCCAAACGTCAGATGAAGATGGAATATAGAACTCAGTAGATGAAAGATGTCTCATGCCCATCATAAGTTGTGTGGGGTCGGAATCAACTATCCAAGGAGAATTGGATACTAGTAGGACGCCCCTCACATTACTTTGGTTGGAGGCCGGTTGTGTTAAAGATGTTGCAGCAGATTGCATAGTCACAAAATCGTCGAATCATGTGGGTTGTTAAGATGCATGCAGAAGCTGCTCGTACTCGGCTAATGAGATGGCGACTAATGGGGTGTCCATCCCTTGAGCAACATGAGCAGCATATGCTCCACGACTGCACCATAGGGTGACCGTGCTTCTGGTAGCACTTTTCCTCAAGGTGGCCTAACTTATTGCAAAAAGTGCACTTCGACCTTAAAGGGCGTCCACGGCCAGGACCATGAGCAACGTGTGCAATAACTAGCTGAGAATTTGGTGGAGTGGATGGATGTGGACAAACATTAGATTGTTGGAGACGAGAGAACACATCTTCCAGTGTGGGGAAGTTATCGCCTACCAGGATGATGTTGCAGAAGAGGGTGCAATAGCTAACTGAGAATTTGGTGGAGTGGACGGATGTGAACGAGCATTAGATTGTTGGAGACGAGAGAAGACATCTTCCAGAGTGGGGAAGTTGTCGCCTGCCACGATGATGTAGCGGACCGGAGAATGATATGATTGAGGCTAAAGAAAAATTTGGCCATGACGAGGTTGGCACGCTCTTTGGTTTGATCCTCAGAGGAGATAGGCGGGAAGAAGTCAAGTTGTTGTGACAAGCCGACATTCATAATATTAGACAAGAGTCATATCTTCATGGTGTTCACCAGAATGTTTATCCCAGAATTTGTAGACCCTGCAGCGCATTCTTTTCTTGTGTGTATTAACTTCGAGCAGCGTCCCGCTACTTCTTGGCAGTCCTATGGAACATGTATTTGGAAGCAATAGAGTGTTCCATATTGTTCGAAAGCAAACTTTTGACTTGGCTATTCCCCCGTTTCCATTTCGAAAAGAGGTATCGAGAGTGATGTATATACTCCTCTCATGGTACGGTGTACTGGAGATAAAACATAACATAAACTAGACCAACACTAAAGGGCATGGGTGAACCCATTAGCTATTACAAAGATAGTAAAATAACACAAAGTAACACCAACATCAACCATGATCGGGTCGAGTAAATGGATTTTTTTCCAACCAACTTTGTTATGGGTCATATTTTGATCAAGATGTAAAGATCAAAACTCTCCTTATAAGTTCTTACCAGGTTAATTTAGGCATGCCTCTTCTTCTTTTCATAGTGCACAATTCAGGGCATTGCTTCGACTAGGCATGTTTATGAGCTTGCATTTTGCACGTCCACACCATCTCTGGCGACGCTAACTCAAGTTGCCCTCAATATTATATATAAATAATATATATAAAACTCATTTTTCCCTTGTGAACAAAAGAATTAGGGTGCTGCAATGCGGCGTGTGTGAGAGGAGCAATATGCTACCTCTCCTTTTATAATAACTCAACTTGAAAATTTACATAAGACTCCAACAGTAAAGTTAAATGACATAATGAAATAATAAGAATATAAAACAACTATATTAACACCCGCCCTCAAGTTTTAGTGTACACATCATGTATGCCCAACTTGCAACTAAGTCTATGAAACATTGTTGAACCCATTGGCTTTGTAAGAACATCAGCAAGTTGATCTTTAGATCTAAAATGAGGAGTCACCACTTTCCCATTCTTGATTTGATCTCTGATAAAATGACAATCAACTTCTATATGTTTAATGTTCATGAAAAACTGGATTTTCGGCAATATGGATAGTTTTTGATTATCACATCTGAGCTCTACAGGAGATATCATAGGAAATTGCAATTCAGAAAGCACGGATTGGACCCCCTATAACTCACAACAAGCTTGAGCCATTGCTCTGTATTCAGCTTTCGTGCTAGAACGATCCACAACACTTTGCTTATTGCTCTTCCAGGTGATAAGATGATTTCCTAGAAAAGTACAATACCCAAATATAGACCTGTCATTCAGATTACCAACCCAATATGCATCTGCATAGCCAATAAGAACCAGAGTAGATGGAGGAGTTTTAGGTTTATAGTATGTGATCCCTTTTCTCGGAGCTCCTTTCAGATACCTCAGAACGCACAGGTTGTTGTCCAATGTGAGTGCTTTTGTGAGCTCATATGTTGACTCATCACTCCTGCAAATGAAATGTCAGGACGAGTCACTATCAAATATATCAACTTACCAACAATCTTCCTATAATATCCTGGATCAGAATAATCAGTTTCATCAGCATTTTCCTTTACGTGATAATAAGAGTAGAGACAGGCTTGGATGCACTCATCCCTGGCTCATGAAGTACATCTAGTACATATTTTCTTTGAGACAAATTAGTAAATGTATGAGAGCAAGTACTTCAATGCTTAGAAAATATCTCAATTTCCTCAGATCTTTTGTATGAAAGTGCTTCTGCAATCATTCCTTCACATTAGATATGCCTACAGAATCACTACCGGTGATACTAATATCATCAACATATATTGCAATAATAACATATCCAGCAGAAGATCTAGAATAGAATAAGGAATGATCAGTCATAGAACGTGAGAAGCCCATTTGTGAAACAATAGCACTGAACTTGTCAAACCAAGTTCGAGGAGACTGCTTCAACCCATAAATGGCTTTCTTCAACCTACACACCTTTTGACACTCCCCCTGAGCAACAAAATCAAGAGGCTGCTCCATGTATAATTCTTCATGTAGATCACCATGTAGGAAGGCATTTTTGACATCGAGCTGAAAAAGTGGCCAGCCAAAGGTGGTAGCCAGAGAGATAAGAATCCTCACAGAATTAAGACGAGCCACAGGTGAAAAAGTTTCAAAGAAATCAACACCATATGTCTGAGTATATCCTTTCGCCACCAATCTAGCTTTCAATCTCTCTACAGAACCATTCGGATTATGTTTGACAGCGAATACCCATCTGCAGCCCACAACATTCTTATTTGCAGGCAAATCAGGAAGCTCCCATGTTTCATTCTGAATAAGTGCAGACATTTCAAAATTCATAGCATGTAACCAACCAACATCCTTCATAGCACCAACATGGCTCTTTCGAAGTGTCACAGAATCAATTCTAAGAGCAAAAGAATGAGCCTGCTTAGATAAATTGGACAAACAGCAAACACCCGCAATAGGATGTCGAATAGTACAAGTGTGAATACCTTTGCGGACAGCAATGGAAATATTGAGATCAGATGGATCTTCAGGATTCTCTTAAGCAGAGGAAGATGGGGAGACTCATTGACTGGAGTCGCTACCTCATCATGATCTGGTTTGCTTCGTCTGTGATACACCTGAGAATATTGTTGAATTAAAGGAATATCTCCAGATGGCTCTTTCTCAGAAATGGTAGGTGGCACTCTCTCAATATATTGTGGTGGAAATACTCCCTCGTTGATTGGTGACGGTGGCATTTCCTCGCATTCACACAATAGCTCCCCCTTATTGGGAACACTAGAGAAATATGGTGTGGACTCAAGGAAAGTGACATCCCTATTCCCTAGACACAAACATGCGACGAAGATTGGGACAGTAACACTTGTAATTCTTATTGGTGTTAGAATATCCAAGAAAGAGAGTCTTAATAGACTTGGGAGACAATTAGTCAGCTTTCGGATCAAAATTGTGAACAAAAGAGGTACAACCAAACACCATAAGAGGAACAAGAAAAGGCTAATTATTAGGACGTAAAACCGAAAAAGGAGTACTTCCTTGGAGAACAGAAGAAGGTTGCTTATTAATAAGAAAACAAGCAGTAAGTAAAGCATCCGACTAAAATCTCTTAGGAACAATGGATTTGAACATGATCGTCTTGGTAAAATCAAGAAGATGACAATTTTTCCTCTCAACTACCTCATTCTGTTGAGGGATATGAGGATCGAACGTACGATGTACCATTCCAACTGAACTACAAAAATCAACCATAGCATGTTGAACATATTCCAAAGTATTATCAGACTGGAGAATTTTAATATTGCAATCAAATTGAACCTGTATTTCTTGATGAAAACGTTTGACAATGGACAACACAGACTCTCAACTCTTCAACACATAGTTCCATCTCATATGAGAAAAATCATCGATAAAAGAAATAAAATATCAGAAACCATTATATCTACTTTCTTTTACAGGACCCCAGACATCACTATGAACTAAATCAAAAAGACGAAGAGCCCCTTTATTGACACGACTAGGGTAAGACATCCTATGATGTTTCCAAAATTGAAAGGACTGACACTCTAAAGAGGACACTTGTGATAAATTTGGTTCTAACCTTTGCAGACTCTCCAGAGAAGGATGACCACAACTGTAGTGCCATAGTAAGGGAGAACCGCTCAACAAGATCGCAGGAGTCGGAGTAGCAGGTACTTGACGAGGCAGACTTGCACCATGAAAGAGGTAGAGATCACCTTTCCTAGGCCCCCCATCAATCGTCCTCATACTCTTGAGATCATGAAATATAAAACAAGAAGGACCAAACGTCAACGTATATTTCACAGTATCAATTAATTTCATAATAGAGAGAAGATTGAATGGAAATTCAGTCACAAAATGTACAAATCCAAGGTCAATCTTAAGAGTAAGGGAAAGGAAACAGATCCACTGCTAATACTTTTCGCACTGATCCATCAGCTAATGTCACAGACTGATGCGAGATATATGAGTCAATAAGCGGTTTTGTCATACCAATTCATATGCTGCGAAGCTCCATAATCAACCACCCAGGAAGGAGAAGAACTAGAAGCCAGGAAAGAAGAAGTTGGATTACCATTTGTAGAAGCCAAGTTAGCTAAAGAAGATGCTCCCATATTCAAATGTTGAGTGGCCAAAATAAATCTGTCATATTCTTCCTTGGTGAGAGTGATTCCAGAGGTCCATAAGTAGATGCAGAAGTAGTAGTAGTAGCAGGAGGTTCAGATGACTCATTGCCTCCAATAAAGTGGGATGTCCCAGCAAGTGGCGCAGCTGGTCTTCCATGTTTCTTCCAACACTTCTCAACTGTATGTCTTGGACAACCACAGAAGGTACATTTGGGCTTGGTGGACCCTCCTTGTCCAATACATGTAAGTCCATCAACTAATGTCACAGACTGATGCGGGATATATGAGTCAATGGAGTGAAGCGGTTTCATCATACCAATTCATATGCTGCGAAGCTCTAGAATCAACAACCCAGGAAGGAGATGAACTGGAAGCCAGGAAAGAAGAAGTTGGATTACCATTTGTAGAAGCCAAGTTAGCGAAAGAAGATGCTCCCATGTTCAAATGTTGACTGGCCAAAATAAATCTGTCATATTCTTCCGTGGTGAGAGTGATTCCAGAGGTCCATAAGTAGATGCAGAAGTAGTAGTAGTAGTAGCAAGAGGTTCAGATGACTCATTGCCTCCAGTAAAGTGGGATGTCCCAGCAAGTGGCGCAGCTGGTCTTCCATTTTTCTTCCAACACTTCTCAACTGTATGTCTTGGACAACCACAGAAGGTACATTTGGGCTTGGTGGACCCTCCTTGTCCAATACCTGTAAGTCCTCCTCTAACTGCAGCAGCAGCAATGGATGCCTGAGACTCGCCAAAGAAAGGAGCTGCAGTGGTTTACACAGGTTCAATAACACTTCACCTAACGCTAGGAAGTTTTATCAGCAGCTAGAATTACACTTCGCCCAGAACTGAAAGGACTTAGCCCAGATAAGAATTTGGCAGTAACCAAGTCATCTCTACCTTTGATCTACTCCTGAATAGTAATCGGATGATAAAAGCTCAGCTCTTGAGCAATAGACTGAATTGTCCCAAAGTATTCCTTCAATGATCTCACTTTGTGTCGCTCTGCAAAGAGACGATCATATATCATGAATTGATGTAAGGCATTCTTCTCTTTAGAGTAGCGCTTCTTAACAGCATCCCAGATTTCTTTCGCAGTAGAGTAGAACGGAGAGATGCACGTCCTGTGGGCGAAGGATGTGATAGAAAGATGTGTGTCACGTTGAGGGAGTGACGGAGAGATACACGTCACCCGAATATAGATGAGATGATACGTTTCTGACGCATCAACAGCCTCCAGGCGAATATTTCCTAATCACACATGGAGATGTAATTAGGAATTTTCTACGTAGACATGACTGCTCGGCTTGGACTTTTAGAATTCCGTCAAAAAGATCTGAAGCAGCCCGCTCCTTCCTGCTGAAAATTCGGCCTTGGGCAACCTCCCCCTTCCTGAAGGAGGGCTGCCCGACGGCGGCTTGCTGCCCCGCGGAGGCCTGCTGCCTGGCGGCGGCTTGCTGCTAGTGGCGCCCTGATGTTGGCGGCGGCTCACTGCTGGTGGTGGTCTGCCCTGGTGGCGGCGACCTAACCTGGTTAGGGTTCGATTGCTACGCTTCCCTTGGATTGGGTTGCTCTAATACCATCTAAACAAAAGAATTACGGTGCTGATATGCAACGTGTGTGAGAGGAGCAATATCCTACCTACAATAACTCAACAGGGAAATTTACATAAGAGTCTAGCAGTAAAGATAAATGACATAATGAAATACTAAGAATATAAAACAACTATATTAACATCCCTAATAGTTGACGTCGAGTCTTTGTTGATTTTCAACTTTTCGTGTAATTCCCAAATGTCAAAATGTTTAGCCTCGCTAAATGATTGTTGAATCCATACTTGTCAAGGCGCCTAGGCGGCGGGTTTAAGCTAAAGGGCGCCTAGCCCGCCTAGGCGGACGCCTACACTTTTCTGGTTGTTAACTTTTTTCCAATTTCATATTGAAATGTTTGTACACACGATACTATCTGTGATAATGTAATTTGTACTCATTAAATATTATTATAAGTCTAATTTGAATTGATAACTATAGGATGGGCAAGAGAATTAACAGGAAGAATAATAGACAACAATAAGAGGAAGATATGTAGGAATTGGAGAGAGAAAACGAGATAAAAAGAAACATGCAAATGGTAGGAATTGTGCAGGAAGAAGTCAGAATAAGACAAACATAAGGGCAGAAAAAAGAGATTGAAAGGAGGAAGAATTCAACAAAACAAAATAAAAAACAGCAGTACCAGCTATAATAGAAAATATAGAGGAAGGAAGAATAGCTCAGTGAAAATAAATGGAAACATGCAAACAACAGTGGCTGTGAGAGGAGATTTGGGAGGAAGAAATCAGAAAAAGAAGAACAAATATATGCAAATAGTAGTAGTAGATTTGGTAGCAGGATATATAGGACAAATCTGAAATAAGAAATATGCAAATATTAACATAGTAGTAGGAGGGGATTAAGAGGAAAAACTCAAAAAAACAGCAGTAGTAGCATTAAGGAACAAAATGCAGGACTTAGTGATTAAAAAAGCGGCCAGTGCGGCCGCTAAAGTGCCCGCTTTAGCGTTTAGAACTTTGGCCGTAGGAATTCTAAGCTAAGCGGACTGTGGTGTGTTTGGGCCTGAAGCGGGCACCTTGGGCCGCCTATTCCCGCTTTGGGCCGCTTCACTGGACCCGCTAAAGCGGCCGCCTAAATCCGCACAGGGACTGATGTATATATTACATATAGAATTAAATGTTTTTGCGGAAATGCAGCGCCCATCTCCCGTTTCAGAGTGGACTGCCGGCGCACGGGTTCCAGACCCAGTCGGCCATGGCTGTGGTTTCTTTCCCGATTAGCACCTCCTCCTTCATATAAAATCAGTCCCATTGAGATCCCTTCTTCTCACACTAGCCAATACAACAATTTCCGGCAACGGAGTGCCGTAAAGCTGCAGTTGCGAAGGAGATCGCAGTAGCAAACTTGAGCTTTTTTAGGCCGGCCCTGAAGGATTAAGGTGCACCTGGCACCGTAGAAGTGAAAGGAACCAACCATCTTCCTTCTTCAAAGAACCTGCTGAAGATTTATCTTCTTCTCCATTAACGTCAGAACTCCCATGTTTACTACAGCCTACAGGTACATATTTTGTATACATATTTGTTTATATGTGCAAACTACTTCTCTTCTTCTCTTAATGTGACGTCCTCTTCCCTTCTCCAATTGCTTGAACATTCAGTTTTCAGTTTTTCAATTTTTTGTTACCATCTTACTGCCCCTTTTTCCTCTTCCCTTAACCTCTTCCGTGCTATACATTTCCTTTTCATTAATCATTTCTCTTTGTTCCCTTAATCTCTTCCTTGCTCTCTGTTTCATATAGTAATTTTGTCACCCTCTTACCTGTTGTAAGTTTCCTTGTTCCTTTTCCTTGCTCCTTGTTCCTTAACCTCTCTTCCTAGCTAATGCTAATGCTATTGCTAAGTGCTAACTGATCCATATGAAAACGGCCATTGACAACTAGTACCTATTGTATAGGCTGTTAAATTGCAATGTACTCTGTTCTCCAATGTCATTCACTCGTTCTAGGAGCGAGAACTATGATTTTTTTATTTTTATTTTTGCTTTTTAGCTAGCAAACAGTTACCTCTGTTGTTAGAACCCATTTTGATCTATAGTCATTTGATGCAGTGAAATATTATGGAAAACACTTGATTGTTGAGTAATATTTCTTTTTGTTGGTAGTACGACAATCACAAAATTTTACAAAAAAATTTTGAAAAAATCTCAACCGCTTTTTCAAAAAGCGCCCGCTTTAGTACGCTTCAAAACCCGCTTCCCGCTTCAAGGGGGGCAAATCAATACGCTTCGCTCTTTGCGCTTTTCAAACCCTAGTGGAGGAGAAAGGATTAAAAAAAAGCAAGAAAAAAAGACATGAGGAAGTAAAAAAAGTTAACAAACAACATTATGAGGACTTCCCAATTTGGCCCAAATCAGACCTAATTTGACCAAATCAGACCTATTTCCCAGATTAGACCTGATTTGGCCCAAATCGGACCTATTTCAACCATATAATGACTCAAGGTGGTCTAATTTGTCCAAATATGGACTTGATTCATGCTAATATAGCCTTTAAATGGCTTAATTTGGGCCAAAAAAGCCTTAGATGTCCACTTGTTGCACTTAATAGTAGTTTGAGTCGCCTTGCCTAGCGCCTACGGCGCCGCATAGGCGGGCGCCTTGATAACTAAGTTGAATCCCGAATTTGTGACTATGGATGCACCTAGCATGCACTAACAAAAAGGTCATCTTCCCTTCTATACATTCATGGGTTTCATAGGACTTCCACCAAGAATGCACTATTATGATGGTTTAGCCAACCATAAAACATGTAGAGTGGAAGGTTTTGTTCTACTTCATACAAAATCTCAATAAAGGCATTAATCATCCATGAACGACATGGAAGGTCAATATCAGCAACTCTCATTGCTAAAAAGTAAATTTACAGAGTGGAAGCGTTGTGATACAATTTGAGAAATGCTCGAGTGAAAAAGTGTCAAAGACATATAAAAGAAGAGAGGGTTTTGTCGCTGCATAGTCCACTTTTATTGGTGAAAGAAGGTGACGGATATTCTTATGCTTGCATGCTAATTGTGCATCAATGAGGCGGTCATGAGAATTTCATGAATACAACATCAACAAGAAACCAAACTACTTGATTCTAGGCGGCTGCCTGGATTTAAAACTCATGCAAAAATGAAGAACAATATTAAATGTGCACCGCTCCAAACTATGATATCATATAAAAGGCCTTGTAAAACATTGGGCCCAAGAAACATTGAAGGGTAGAAAGTTCAAATGGTTTTGCCACCTAACTTTTGTATGATGTCATAGGATATCATTGACAAGGTTATTTGTGAAATGATGCATCATGTTTTTCTTTCCAAGCAGTTGTCCCGTGCATAGTCACAATACTCTGCCCTTTTTTCAATGCGTTCAAAACACATTTTATTCCCTTGCCATATGTGACGTCCGTTTTATACTCCAAACCGTATTTTACGTTTAATTTGCATTTTATTCGCGTTTTATACGCGAACTTACCTTTTAAACGCATTTGATACGGTTTTTTGGCGTTTTAAACAGTTTTGTACACCCGCCTCTTTAGGGGGGGTTTTCACTTTTTATCAATAGGATCTTCGTGCACAGCCCTGGAGTCCTCAACCCCTTTGACCTTTAACCGACAGAGCAGCCAGGGAGCGATTACTCCCCAACGTAGTAGTCTGCTGGAGGAGCTGTAGCTGCTTCCATCTCGGCAGCAGAGACCTATGGCCGTTTGGCGGCAACCACTGTCCATGACGGCTACCGGTACTTGTCCCTTCCCTTTTCCTCCTTGCTTCTCCCCCTTCTTCCTCCACTGTTTCCTCTTACTCTACAAGTTCTCACTCTTTTAGTTACTCCTTACTGCTTCTACTTCTCCCCCTTCTTCCTCCTCTGTCTGCTGTAGCTGTACGTATTTTCCCCTCTTTCTCCTTGCTTCTTCCCCTTCTTCATCCATCGTTGTCCTATTGTTGCTTCCCCTTCTTCTTGTTATTCCCCCTCCATCGTCCCCTCTTCTCCCTGCTTTTGCTAGTTCATTTTTCTCCTCTCTATGTCCCTGATTCCCCATTTCTCCATGTTCTTGTTGCTTCATTTTTTCTCTCTAATTCCTTGTTTCTCCCTGATTTTAATTTGTTCAACTCTGCCTCCACCGTCTCCTATTGTTTCTTCCCCTTCCTCCGCCATCGTCCCCTCTTTTCCCTGTTCTTCTTGCTGCTTACATTTCTCCCTCTCCATTTTTTGTTACCCCTTCTTCATTCCTGGATTCACCGGATTTTCCTTCTTCAATTGCTCTGCTTCCATTTCTTCCCCTCAGGGCCTCAGCCACTATTACCTTGCATATCGTCCTTCTACATCCTCCTGATTTCCCATGCAATCTGTATCCTCATATCCTCTCTCCAACATCCTCATTCAGCTCCACCCATTCCCCTCCTTCCACTTCTTCCCCTTCATCCATTGTTCAACATCATCATCCATGTATTCTTTGTCGTCGGCCTTTTAAATCAAGCTTTCCAGCCATCTAAATCAGCCATTGCGGCAACTGCAAGTATGCACCCCTCTTCTTGTATTATTTTTTGTTCTTTATTGTTCTTATTTGTAATTGCAATTAGTCCACAGAACTTTCTCATCTAATTGAGATTCTCAATTTAGATCAATTTGGTAAGCTTGACCAGTTGCACATTGCAATTATTAGAGGTCATCAGTTATATCTTCATTTTGAATTTATGTCTCCACTTTGTGTTTGCACTAAAATTAATATATATATATATATATATATATATATATATATATATATATATCATAGTTGTATAGGCGGCTAGGCGACCAGGCGTTGCCTGGGGACGCCCAGGCGGAGGCCCAGGTGTTTCCAGGTGTTTTGTTATATATATTATTTTCGTGGATATATGTTCAATTTATGAATTAATATGATCCCTACATATATAGCTACACATCATAAATACAAAATAGTGGATAAACAAATACAAATCAGTAAATAAATAGATAGATACAAATCAGTATATTAATAAATACAAATCAGTAGATAAATAAATTAAAAACAGTAGATAAATAAATACAAATCAGTATATAAATAAATAAAAATCGGTAGAAAAATAAATATAAATCAGTAGATGAATAAATAATTTCAAAATCAGTAGAGAAATAAATATTGAATACAAATCCCAAATTTCAAATAAATAGATGAGGCAGCAGCAATAGTTGATGAATAGTTGTTGAGGGTGGGTTAGATTAGGGATTTCATGTCTGAATATACATTATATATACAAGAATATTGGATAAATAAATACAAATCAGTAAATAAATAAATACAAATCAGTAAATAAATAAATACAAATCGGTAGATAAATAAATACAAACTAGTACTCAGTAGACAAATATATACAAAACAGTAGATAAATAAATACAAATCAGTAAATAAATAACTACAAATCAGTAGATAAATAAATGCAAATCGGTAGATAAATAGATACAAACCAGTACTCAGTATATAAATAAATATAAAACAGTAGATAAAGAAATACAATTAGTATATAAATAAATACAAATTGGTAGACAAATAAATATAAATAATTAGATGGAATAAATAATTTCAAAATCAGTAGACATAAATATTAAATACAAATCCCAAATTCAGATAAATAGATGAGGCAGCAGCAATAGTTGATAAATAATTGTTGGGGTGGGTTAGATTAAGGATTTTATATAGAGATTTAGAATTAATAGGATTCATATTTAGGTTTTAGAGTAGGATTTAATATAATATTATACTAATAGGAATCCTATTTACTATTAGGAATTATATAATTAATAGGAATCAATTAAAAATATCTTAATGGGCCTGATTAAGTGGCCCAATCCGCATAGGCGGGCCGACTAGCCCGCCTGGGTACACTGAATGTACTAAGCGCTTGGCTTTGGAGGACCCAAGGGCCGCCTAGGTGTCGCCTGGGCACTCGCCTGTACAACATAGATATGTGTGTGTGTGTGTGTGTGTATCTGTTTTATTCCCGACTTTTTCCAATAGGTGACCGAATTTTTACCGTACGTTGACCTTTTTTATCCGAATTTTCCATATAATACTCGAATACAGAATTTTTCAGCTCGGTCGTATGTATCTCGAATCCGAATTGTGACTATGGTCTCATGAGGCCAACCACATGTTTTGTACCTCACAGTGAAAGGGAACAAGGATCCATTGATGAATGAGTGCCCAATCACTTGCAGATCAACTGTGTACAAAATTATCTTGAAGATCCTCAAAGAACAACAAATGGGGTTTCCATCCTTGTTTGAATAGCAATGGAAATTTAAATAAAGTCACGACAAAGTGATTGGACATATCTCACCAATTATTACATGCAACATGTTGATGTCAAGAGAGAAAAACCAAAAATATTAAATAGATTTTGATTCAAGGCTTATCATAGTGTTCAAAGGGACGCTTTTGAAGGTGCCACTACATCTAGATTTTGACATGAGATAGAAAATGTGGCTAACGCAATGTGTCAGGACTAACACCTACCTCAATCCTTAATGAACCCTTTACCAACTCTTCGATTGCATCAAAGAAATGAGATAAGGGGAGCGAAATATCACCCCTCTTTTGTGTTTGTCGTTGAGGTCCTCTATAAAGTACTCGAAGGAGGAAGCAAATAAGGGGGCTTATTAAACCCTTATAAGTAGATGGTGTATATAGTTCTTAGCTAGGGAAGAGGAAAGTCTTAATATCATGCAAGGAAATGTAAAGAGAGAGAGGACCGAGGGGTGATTGTCCGTTTAAAGACGGGTCCTAAATTAGCAAGACGACAAGTTCAGTGTTCCCTGAGGAGGTTACAAGGAAATTTGAGTGCTCAAATTCTGGAACGTGGGTGACAAGACCATATGGTCAGAGGTCATCTAGAGCATGGAGAGATAGATGACAAGTGGAGAGCAATATGGATCATTCCCAAGAGTAAAATAATTATGTAGACACTAGCACTTCAATACAACTTTCTACATTAGCTCCACAATTTCACAATTGCAAAGACAAGACAAATGTTATCCCTTCCGAATTGCATCTACATGCAATCCATGTAGGAGGTGTCTATGTTGCAAAATAGCCTACATAATTTCTTTCCAAGTTCATTGAGAGAAGCGGCAATTACACATGGTACATGGATGACACATACAACAACAGCAAATAGCACTTCATGCTAATTTTATTATTATACTTGCCTACTATACTATGTTGCAACAACCAAAAGCACACTAGCATCAAGTTACAATAAGCAGAGCATTTTGAGATCAATCTTATTGCCGTTGGGAGGGTCGAGGTTGCATATCCTTGGATACTCAGGGATGGGATGCTAGCATTTCCATGAATGAGACCTTAAACCTATTCTGTAGTGTATATATAAATATAAACCCACTGTCACTTTAAAACAGTTTACATTTCTACAATAGATTCTAACTGTTAAAATATCAAACACCAAAACAAAGCATGGTAGTTTTCTATTTGAGATTACAATATATCTTAAGATGGTGTCCGTCATGCAACCAGTGTGTGTTTTTCCATGTGGTCATACGAAATTTTACTAAAATAGAACGAATTTATTGGCATGATGGCAAAACTCATGGGGGTCTTAGGGAAAACTCAAATAAAAGCACACCCTAAAGTTGCAATAATATCTCCATTCAGGAATAAAGTACACAACATTTATTATCCACAATAAGTTTATTAGTTGTGGCTTTTATACAGTAAAAGTTGAATGTAGTCAACCTGTTCGATTTTGTTGAAATTCTGCCTTTTTTCATCATCAAGAGCAACACCGTTTAAAATTGCTTCCTTTATCTGATCTGCAATGATAAAAAGTCCGATCCTTTATATTCAAAGCAATTTCTATGTGATATGAAACGTAATTAACAAGACAATATAGTGATTTTCAAAGCATAATCACTTAGAAAAGAGGAACCAAAAAGAACCAAATGAGCTGTACCAACTTCCTATCGAATTAAATTTTCTGATGCAGCCGACCCTAACAATGATGGTGATGGTGATGGCAGCGGCGATGGCGACGGTGATGGTAATGGTGATGATTCGGTTAGTTATAAGGAAAACAATAATTTCAATTTAGACATACACAAATGATTGATCAAAGAGATGTTAGTCAAAATGCAAAATGAGAAATTTGTATATAAATAACCGTGAACAATTAAAATGTCGACAACATGTATTATTATGCATGAATCAAATATATATAAACAAAGTAAGCTGTTTATACCATAGTAATAAGTTCAAGATTCGGCAACTTTTCGGCTGGCTGGAAAAAATCGGAATTCGGAAAAAATCGAGAAAAGTCGTGAAAAGATCGATAAATTTCGGTCAAAGAGAAGCAGTTATGAACAACAAGCCATCCTTAGTCTTACCAGTTGTACCAAAAGAGCATGTAACCAACATATTTCCCAATGGAACATGATTGACAAGATAAAACATATATGCAACTCACCACATAGGAGTAATGCACCTTAATTGCAAGATAATTAAAGTTATCTACACAAACAAGGCCTCAACCAATGTTTCATGTTTGTCTTAAGAAACATATACTAAACGACTGTTTTACGTGTTATTATGCCTTGAGGATTTGAATCGTACCATTCAAATCCAACCTTTGGCTGCGAAGCCTAAATCCAGTGCCATACAAGGTCAATGGAAGAGCCGGACTCCATGACCTTTTTTGGTCAACTATTCGCAAATAATCGAGAATAAGTCGGCAATATAAGTATATATATATATATATATATGCATATATATGTATGCATATATGTATATATATGTATGTATGTATGTGTATATATATAGATAAATGTATGTATGTACATACATATATGATGCATGTAACTGCTACGGCCACAAGAGATACAATCTTAGTGAGTGAAAAAGTAGGAAAAAAAAGTAAAAAATAGTTGAGTAATAACATGAACTGTCCAGAGGAGTGGAGGGTTTGAGGTTTAGTGTGTATTAGGAATTTTGTGTACATGGTTTGGTAAAAAAAGAGCAAGCGACTTAAAAGAGAAAAATCATGAAAAATCGTGAAAAGTCATGAAGAATCGTAAAAAATCGTATAAATCGCGAAAAAGCGGGATTAATCGTGAAAAGTCGTGAAAAATCGGCGATTGGCGTATTAATCGTGATGAATATTCGGGAGCCTATAACATCGTGAAAAATCGCTGATTTTTCGTAAAATTCGGAGACTTTTGTTACTATGGTTTATACTATCATTTAATCCCATATTCATAAACACAAAGTCTACCCATAGATGCCTAACCTCATGATGGGTTGGGAAAGCAATATAAAGTACTATAAACTATAAAGGAATTGTTGCATTTTCAAATATTCTAAATCACACTAGTATATCTTATCATTTGTATTGATTTGATTGTGTCCAAAGACTAAAGCGCAGTCACAATATACTCCCACATTTTGAAAAAGTCGCGTCTAAAACACGAGTTTTTCCCAAGTACAAAATAGTCGAACGAGTCTCGATTCCCAAATAACTCCCGATTCCCGAATAGTACAATTTATTCCCCTATTATTCATAAATTATTCAAGTTTTTCATAATTTTTCCGTTGTATATGTTTTTCTTCCGTATATTCCTGTTTTATACTTTCCAAGTCGTTGGCTTAGTCTGAGTGTTTATATATGCGTCTTTATTCATGTAAAAGCATATATGTGTATTTGTGCATGCAATATATGTGTATGTATGTTGTATATACACACACACACACATATATATACATATATATGTATATATACATATATATATATATATATATATATATATATATACATGTGTGCAACGTATATATATACTATATGTATCTACATATATATACATATAGTACATGTACATATATATATACATATGTTAAATATCTATGTCCATATATACATGGGATTAAGAGAGCCATTCTCTCCCCCACTCCCACGCCCTTGGCGGAGGGCAAACGCTCAGGAGGATGGTTAAATCAATGTTCAAAATTTCATCGAAATTGGCAAAATTTTGTTAATTATTTCGATGCTGACAGCCATCGGACATAGAAATGGCCTTACATGTCTGTACGTAGGGAATTTTGCCAAAAAAAAAAATATTAATTTCGACATTTTTTTTCTAATTTCAAGGAAATTAGGTAAAGTCTGATGAAAAAAGGCTCATTTCGTCCACATTTTGACAAAATTTCGAGAAACACAATATTTTTTTTAGAAATAGGGTACGATGTCTGTAGATTTTACTATATGATTCCTTGGGCTTGTTATGGGCAACGGCAATCTAAGTTAAGTTTCTTCTCTTCCTAGCCTAATTGACTGCAAACAAGCTATATTGACTTTTCTTCTCATCATGGTATCCACTATCTCCAAAGATTTCCCTGTCAAAGAGCCAATATTCCAAGATCCAACTCTAATCCTTTTTTGTTGAACTTGCTTCTTAACCTGCCTTCATCGAAAATGTTGCCCTTACACATTTTTCACTACATCCGAGCAATGATACGGCGGGACTAGCTTCTTTACCCACACCCGTCCAAGATGTGGAAATCCTTGCACATTTTTCACTACATCCGGGTGATGATGCAGCGAGACTAGCTTCTTTACCCACACCCGTCCAAGATGTGGAAACCATTGTCTGTCCTTCAACACAATCGGGCATCGTTGTGTCGAAACCCCTTGCATATTTATCACTACACCCGGGTGCCGATGCAGGCCGTCGCTAGGTAGGGACGCTCCCACGAAATTTTTATAAGGATCCATGTCATAGAAAAAGTGACAGTTTGATAGTTGGCACTCAACCTACCACCAACCCTCCTCCTTTACCGGGCTTGGGACCAGTTACATTTGCACAAAATGTACAAAACATAGGATTATATGTTCTGAGCATTGGGATGAAAAAATGAATTACTAAAAATAATTGATATGCACTAGGACCTACAAAATAATCCAAGGCGGAAAATTAGGCAAACCTTAGGGCAAGGCGCACCCTTATCCCTATAGAACGTGTTGTCGTCTAGGCGGATGCCTTAGCAAGTATGCTCATTGTGCCTGCATGTTTCTCATTGTTAATTTACATGTTTCATGTCCTGACCAATGGAGTACACCCACTCACCCAACAAGCCCGGCACCATTTCCTTGCTTCCAAGACAAGTATTCTAGCAAAAAGTTTTTCAAATCTTATTAGTTTTTTTCTTTCCTGCTTTATGAAATGATAGAATGGAAGATAGTAAGACCCTGTCCTTTCCATTCTACAACTTGTTGTTTATCACAAGAATCGTGCTTTGTTCATGTCTTCTTGAGGTTTCTACTTTCTACTGACCAACTTCCTTCAGACTAACCTAGTGTAATTGAATGTTTTTCTAACTATTAAACATGTGACTGACGTCTTATGGAAACTTTGTCAAAGAAAATAGCAATTTTTTGTTGAAGCAGCAAATCCTATGGTTTGTATTGTCTGATTGCTAATTGATTGGATTGAAGTCTTTAAAAGCATACCTTGGGCTTTAAGAGAGTAGTAGGGCTCTTCGTATGCATTCTCGCCCTCCACTATGTTTTAACCATGTATAGACAAGCAGTGGACAACCTACCCGAATTGTCACATCTCCAACTTATTTAGTTCTCTACCTATTCCCGAACTTAACACACACCCAAACAAGGCACTACTACAGATGAATTGCTTCTTAAACTTCTTCCTTCCTTCAACTCCTTGGAAGTAAGTAGTACATGGTAAACATAAAGTCATTCAATTTTCTCAATAAATTGTCTTGCATAATATAAAAATATTTAGGATAAGAATATCATAGAGCTCTCCAAATTATAAGTGAAAAAAACTAATAGCAAAAGATTTTAAGTCTTCACAATTTCATGTTTGATACCGGAGGTGTTTGAATAGGGGGTGTTAGTTGAGAATTGTTCCTTAGACACACGTTGGGTTTGATAATAGCTCAAGTAAAACCCAAAGGTGGTGTTGGCCAAATAATGATCCTCCACACTTTTTTCCTTTTCCATGTGAAGCATAGTCCACAGTTGTTGCAGAACATTCGGCATGCAGTGAAGGGAAGAAAGTCTTAGAGGCAAAACATGCATCTCCTACTGTTCGTGTCAAGCCGTCTTGACCTACAACATGCAAGTCGAAAATCTCGTTGTGCATACAAGAATTTGTATTCCATATATATGTGGCGGCAGGAGAACTGTGTGCTCTCAAGCAGCCTTGTCTGATAAGGCTCAGCACTCAGGGTTGTGCCACAATTAGCAATTAGGATGTGGGAAGGATATTAAGACAGGATAGTTCAAACGGATATCTTAGAGATCATAAGCATAAAACAGGGTAGATTTTATATCCATGATGACAGGCTCAAGACTGAATTTGTGCTACAAACCGGTGAATACCCCGATTGCTAAGTTGTATAGAGCAAGTATCCAAATTTTACTACTAGTATGTAGAGTATAGATAGTGTCCGTTAAGGCCCATGCAGCATTCATTAGTATCCAAAAGAAGTGAGCAGAAGAAAATATTTGCAGTTTCTTGTTCATTCATGCAAACTTTAAGTGGTTCACTCCACACTGTTTGGGAATAATTCTGAATTCTGTCCTGACTTTCAACGGAAACCTAAATACATAAACTTCATGTATTAATCACAGATTACGTGAATATCAAAATGGAATGGCGTCTTGGCACGTACTTTCCACTATCCTTTTGTGAGCCTCAGGCAGCGTCGACCACAGAGGAGACTCTTTGACAGCCTTAAAGGCATTGTATATGGGTTTGCTCTGCCCCAGTCTGAGCTGGAATTTGACTTTTTCAGGCTGCAGCTCAATAAGACATAAAAGCAAAGAATTATGAATAAAATATTACAGGCCGATGCTTTATAAAGTTTAGCTCGGTAAAAGGTCTATTATAATCTACAAAAGAATTTACTTGATGTGTGAAAAGGAGAAAATGGTATATAAGGAAAAAGGCAAGAAAGTGAAACTTGAGGCGGGGTTCGGACCTGGACTTCATCAATGGCGGCACGAAGATCGGGAGAATCCTTGACTGCTTTGAGATGATTTACGACCCCCCAGACAACTTGAAGGCGATCAACGATCCGCTCCAAAGGCTCGATCAACTTAGGCCACGCCGGTTCAACAGTTTCCTCCAACTGGTCAAGATCAGCCTCCTGCAAATTTATTAGAATGGAGAAAACGAATATAAGAGAAAGGATTTAAATGAAAGATGAGTGGTGAGCTCTTGGGGGTTCTGATGGAGGCGTGAAAAGAAAAGGTTAACATTATGAGCGACCGCCTTGGAAATACGAATATCGGCTGTTGGCGTGAATTGTTACAAGCATGCATACATAACAAAGCCGCATTACCAGCTGACTGAGAAGCTGGCGGATCCCAGGGACGACGTGTTGGGGCTGGACGACATCGAAAGGTGGGAAGACAAAGTCCTGCAGCAAGGGGTTATCTCCCGAGATAGAAGTATCGGGAGTAATGGACGACGCCATGCAGCGAGATTGGAAGGAGTGTGAAGATATTTGAGACGAAAAGGGCAAGGTTGGAGATGCGTGGTATTGGGTTCGAGGATGGAGGCACAATGAGAAAGAAGAGGACCAAATGGGACAGGGTAGAGATTTGTAGCAGTCAGATCGCCCCCAGCCCACTGAGGGTCTGAGAAGACATCGAGCGGTCGCAGTGGCACGAGATCTGCTCGTGCTGGGACAAGTACCGCGGTTTTTGCTAACGGCGGCGACAGCGGCGGCGGCGGAAGGTATTGCCACGTTAATATAACGAAGACGGGGCGTCGCCAGGTCCATAATATCGGCAGATATATTCAGGAATATCAGCGCGAATAGCAGGTGAATCCGGCTCCTACCGGACTTGAGACGCTTTCCACTCGGATTTGCCATGGCCATCCCGAACCCTCACGCAAACAAGCACAACCACCAACAATCAAATTTCGGACCCCACATTGTTAGGATATCGTCGGAATTAATGCACTTTCTCTAAGGTAATTTACTTGTGTGTTATGATGAATATACATGGCACCTCTTATATAATAAATAAAACTCCGGGCTTTCAAACTTAGCGTGGCATAGCAATCACAAAGAAACAAAATGAAAATCTCTTAATATTTCCTATTTGCAATTGCCATCCTATTTCTTTTCTTTTTTTTTATCCCTCAAAGCGTGCCGTCCTATTTCTTTTCAAAATAAAATTAAGGCATTTATTATTTTAATGTGAAATTTGACACTTCAATCAACTAAAGCATGAGGATTTCAAATGTCACATTATTTTCCTACCTTTGACTACATTAATTAGTCATTAGTGATTTATGATTAAAAGGGTTATTTCCATAGTTATTACCCAATAAATATATTTATGTATTATGTGTTGGCATTAGATTTTCTTTAGGATTATCTTCACATGAATGATTTTGCAAACACTTCCTTTATTTAATTTAAGTTTCCTTTTCAGAGATGTTTGGTGGTATTATCTAGTAGCATTAAATGTTCACCATATATATTAGCCACTTTGTATTCCACATGAATCACATCATATTACATATTAACATGTTTAAGTCAATAGTTGTATAATGTGTCATGTTTATGAGTTATAACTTATGTATTGGATCTTAGTTAGGTAATTAGACCCATTTTATGTGTATTAATATATGTTGTGTGATTATGACGACTAGTATCACGAATGTGTCATGAATGTCACCAAGGATGTACATACTAGAGTTTATGTTTGAGTTATTTATATTTATTATGTTACATGCATTAAATGTTCATTACTGTATAAGAATGGGTACTAGGGTACAATTATAACCTTGTTTGGGTTTAACCTAAGAACTATACCCATGGATAGCTAGTTCATGGGAATTAGGGTTTCACAGATTAGAGGACATGTTTCGTATATTACAACACTTCACCCCTTAAAGAGGATTTCTTTCCCAAAATACAACCATACTTACACTAGCAACTAACTACTTTCCACCCCTTAAAAGGTTTAACCTAATAAGTCAAATTAAACAACACTTAAAGGGCTACACATTCAAGATAGGGGTGTGTTTGTGGTATACATGAGTCGTGTCTCTAATTAGATGACCTTATCCACTTAGAGTTGAATTTTAGATCCTTATGTAACTAACGTAATAAACCTAAGGTTCACATGAGCATCCAAAAAGTCACAAGGTACAGAGGGTAAGCCAACTAAACCTTTATCACAAGCCATGCTCTTCTTAGTCATCAATCCATACACAAAACTAAGGTTTGAACTTTCTACTTTACTTATTCTAGGGTTTCACCCCCCAACTTCATACATTCCTTCATTTTGACTTAGTTCAAGAAAACATCGATAAAATCTAGAGATAACTTTCTTTTATACATATAATGTTATTATGAAAAAAATGATGGCAGAACTTTGTGATATAAAACTGAAGATAGGGCCCAAAATCAATGCGAGAACCAAATTACAATTTTTCATTTAAGATCTCCTTATCCTACTAATTCAACATCCTCATAGCTCCATCCTCAAGTCAAACCTCATAACTTCTAGAGATACATGTGGTAGCTAGCCTAAATTATATGGTATGAGCAACTAGGGTCTCATCACATTAGGGTCTACTCATCAATGTTCTTATGTTTATTTCATATGAGTCTAAATATTCTTTTCATCATCGATGAACAACTTATGTCAATTGTAAGGTATACATCTCCTCTAGGGTTAATAATTCATATATAATTTTCACATTGGATAAGGGTCCTATAAGGAACTTATGGGGAAAGATAGGGAACAGAAGGGATATAAAAATTGAATTAGTCATATTCCACTACCATGGCTCTGATACCATCTTGTAAGGAGTAAGACCTGAGAGGGGATCCACTCCTTACTCAATTTGAGGAATAAACTCATCTAATACAGAACACACTAATTCACATGTTGGAATATGTGTTTTATTTCATTTCTCAAAATAATTGTAAACAAGACCAAAGTATATCAACGGAATTAAATGTAATGACCAATTTAAAAGATTACATGACACGATTTTACCGTGCGTATAACGCAAGTGCACACGTCAATGTAGTACAGGCCCTTGTGAGGCCCGAGTCGAACTCAGGGACACTGAATTATCACTAGACTACTACTAACTACTCGCAATCAGGTAGACCAATAAAAAGGTTATGAGAGTTGTTTAAAAAGAAAAAGAAAATAAAAATAAAACAAAGCAATCGATTAAGTGTTTAGTTTAATCAATTCAAATGGAGATCTTTAGGATTGTGGTTTCACCGCGGGTTTTCATTGTATGAATTTTCACATAGCTAAACAGATTCATCTCTCAATCCGGGCAGTGGCCTGTAGTCAGAACTATCCACTGTCGTGGTACAATTCACTACCTATGTCTAGGTCGGTTCCACCGTCGTAGTAACCTATACCCTAAACTAGGTGCATTAGAATCGACCTCTGGGTTTCCACCATTAACCGTACATCACCTTGTTTAAGGGATTTGTTAATTAATGTGAATTTCATCTCTTTTCAACCGTTAATTCTTCTTTCAAAGTAATTAAAGGCATTAGATTATCATTATATATGGTGATCAAGCATAACAATATAATTGAGAAAACGAAAAAAAAAAGAAAAAAAAAGAAAACGAAATCATACAATGGATTTAAGAGACAAATTATGAATTACTATGATAAAAACGTCATACAATGCTTCCCCGGGCTACTCTCGGTCCTAAAGATAAAGGGGATTAGCCCCGCATGTTCATCTCAGAGCAAGACATGGTTGAAGAAAGGGGAAACATGGAGAAAAACGTGAATAAGTGATGAAACCCATGAACGGAGAAGATCCAATCGCTCCTTGGCATAGAATGCACAATCTACAGCCTTTCGGTGGTGGAAAACGTCTTATTCGGCTTCCGGAACGGCTGGGGCATGCTTCTGGGCTCCGTTCTTCTCTCCACACCTTCTCGGGACGTGTGCAGCGGCTAATGACGTGTTACCCTCCTCTTGGTCGCCTTCATTAGGTATAATCACCGAGTTAGGTCGTAAAAATATCACAACCGTCGGATTAGAGCCGATCTGAAACAAACTTTAATCTGACGACGTCGATACCATCGACGCAGGTCAATGGTATCGACCACTCACGATATCAGCAAGCCTTCTTTCTTTTCTGTCGTTGCGCCTGCTGCTGGCTCGATACCATCGACGTGTGTCGATGGTATCGACACCCTTAGGCGTCAGTTTTATCCCTTTCCATCGCCGAAACTACACGTGTCGATAGTATCGACTTTGTGGTTGATAGTATCGACTGGCTGGTCGCTGGCAACCTGATGGTAACTCGCTACCATCGACTTCCCAGTCGATGGTATCGACTCTGCGCTGCTCCTTGCGGCTGCCTGCCTGTGGCTGTGTCGATAGTATCGACTTGCGTCGATGGTATCGACAGCTGCAGATATGTGTTTTTCCTGAAATTGCAAAACAAAACCACATCAGCCGAGATAAAACCTATAATTGTAATACTATTTTTTTATTCCGCTAATTGAATACAATTAAGTCTAATCGAAAAAAAAGAGGATGCACAAAAAACTTATTAGATACCGGAATCGACAGTATCTAATAAGTTATACCTACTATTGGATTTGAACCAATGACTCCCGCCATATGAAAGCAATACTCTAACCACTGAGTTAAGTAGGTCATTTATCACTACAAATAAAAAAAGAGACCCATCGCTTCGTGAATTATAGTAACTCATAATCAGATATTGTTAAAGAAATATTTATTACTTGAAAATTTTAAGCAAACTTTCCAAGTACTTAAATATTTTTAATGGATGAAAAAAGAATATTTATAATCCCGATCCTTGCAATAACATCATTTTGAATCCATTTGATTTAAATTGGAACTTTCTATATCACGATTATTGTGATGAACTATCCCCAATAATTATCCTTGGGTAATTTATTTGTGAAAATGTATGTTTGTTCAGATACGGACCACACATAAGATCTGGTCAAGTTTTAATTGTATCCTCACCCTTTTTTATGGATTTGTATGAATATCTATACATTAATCGTGTGTCAAGAACCAGATTTGAACTGGTGACACGAGGATTTTCAGTCCTCTGCTCTACCGACTGAGCTATCCCGACTACTTTTCGCACATTATCATTCATGCTCAAAACAATAAAATAAGAGAGATTTGACACTGAGAAGGATCATAGACTAAAGTAAGTGAATTATGCAATATTAACCACCAAAGTGACCAATAAACACATAAAACATAAGTAAAACAAGTCTATAAATGCGACTCAAAATCATCACATCAAACTCTCCTAAGCTTGAACCTTGCTCGTCCTCGAGCAACTAAACTCTAGAATACAATTGCGAGGGTCAACTAAAGAACAGATTATCATAACAGACTGCGCCATCTGATCCCCACCAGACATTCACATTCCGACCCTCACTAACCACGGAATGATAATTACCCTAAAGGCGACAATAATCATCCATAAAAGATATCTAACTCAAAATCGATGAACACTATCACCTAAGGCAGTTAACATAATAAAATCCTCCAGTCCAGACTCAGTTCATCTTGTGATCTCCTATCTACGTTGCTCGCCCTAACTACCATCTACATGGAAGCAGCTCTCCTGGTATTAACAAGTGAGGATAAAATCACGGTGGCCTACCAATTCGAGCAACGGGTGGATGGAATGGGTGGTTGTGGAAGAAATGGAAGCATTATACGGTTTTAAAAATGCAAAAAAACCATAATGACCTAAATGATGCATATGCAAATGAAAATGCCCTAATGCCTACATTTGGGTGGAATGATACATGCACTATCATTCTGTCTCAAGGTGAGATGGAATATCTAAAAAACTACACCATGTGCTTATTCTTCTTAGTATGCCAGTGAGAACAGGTTCCTTTCTCCTTCTCATTCCTACTTTCTTCTCAATTCTCTTTTTTCTTCTCTTTGTTTTTTCAACTTTGTATTTTTTTAAGAGATAAATGTTGCATAACTTATACATTTGAAGCTTTCAGAAGGTATGGAACAAGTTCTTCAACTTTTATGTTCAGAAGACATAAGATGCATGATGTACCATATGCACAAAATGTGAATGCAGCTACAAAATGATAGTTATGCAACTACATGACACGCACCTAAGGATAATGTGCATGTATAGCTATTCTGTCTTTTTTTTCATTTTCATGCATAAATATGTGAAAATAGTTGCAATGCAAGACCTATCTACATGGGATGCAATCAAAGAGATGAAAATCGTAATGTACTTCCAGTTCTTATGGTGGAGTATGAAAATAATGGGGTGGATAGATCACAAGATTAATTGACTGAACCTTTGGAGAAAATTATGTGTCCCTCCTTACTGACCTGTGTAGTAACTAAGAGGTTTCTCTCCCTTATTTCAAATTAAGGTCTCATTATCATTTGGTCAGTTTAGGCTCAAACAACCAGTTCCATCCACTTTTCATGAATCAAAGGAATGTACAGTTGTGATTTCCTATTTTAGAGTTGACAAACCCAATTATTTTCTTAAGTTATGTGCTCAAAGTTAAACAACACAAGCTTGCAAAAGCACTAAAAATTTTCAAAATTACCCCTAATTTCCATGTACAAGCAACGAGATGACACATGACATTAGACATCCACAATTACACTAGATAGAGTGTGGATCCTATGAACAACTAATAATTAAAAGAAATAAATGACAAAAGACAAAGCAATAAAAACTAAAAACTAAAGGATAGAAATTGTTCCAACTCCCCCCCTAAGCTTGAATTCGACTATGGCCTCATAGTCAAAAACAACCTTAAAAGGTGGAACAGTGATACCGATCATTCTTCAGGAGGAGGCGGGTATTGTGGAGCCGTGGGGGTCCCAAGATGGGTATTGCCCCTGGAAGCTCGGATCGTACTGGGGCATTGGTGGAGGTTGTGGATACCCCCAAAATAATTCTAGCTCCAGTAATTATCGTAGAAGGGTTGTTGCTGCATCTCCATCCTGTGCAACCTGTCATGGATGTTTTGTTGGTTGTCGAGGAGGAGGCGCTCATTCTCCAAAATGGCCCTCTGGTTATCTAACAATCGATTCGTTGTATCCTGAATACCGACGTATGAAGCTGCATGCTGCTGCTGCGTCTGATGAATCTCCTGCAGCATCGAGTAGATCCCTTGCATGGAGTAGGCATCCTCTCCTTGATGAGAGGGCTGAGGTGGCAGAGGCTGTGAAGATGAAGATGCACCCGGATGCATGCGGGGGCGCTTCTGGGGTGCCACTCATGCACGAAGAGGAGTGAAAGCCTCCTCTTCCTCTTCATGCTCATCGCCGTCATTATCATTGCCGTCATTGCCACCGTCTTCATCCGAGTCATCAATGGCTATTACGGGCCACCTGAAATGTTGAGCGCCCTCGATGTTGAAGACGGGGTCTGGAAGAGAACTTTCTTGATATACATGATTGACATGGCAATGTGCATATGCCAAGCCATCACGAAGCAGGATGAGGTTGGAGCGGTGCAGATGTTGCAGGTTGACCTTGCTCCTATTGGAAAGAGGAGTAAGCTGCGATATATCCAACCCAAGATAGACGGACAATGGTGTGATGAGCCCTCCAAAATGGATAGGAGATTTCCTCGTACTCCTTTTCACGGCCACCACGCGCGTCAAGAAGAATGCGCCCCAATTGCACTCCTCGCGCTTCAGCAATTTGTGCAGGAAGAATAAATTTGTCTCTTGGAATTTGCTAAGAGACAAGTCGCCACGAGCAAATAGCGTGGTGCAGATCATGTAGTGCAGAATCCGCACAAACGGATGCTCGAAGTCCGCAACTGCATCGTTGTGGTAGCTGACAGATTTGCCTAGAGGCACAGTCACAAGCTGGGCGAAGATATTATTGTAGTCTGTCATGTTGTCTGGCCTCCGGTGCTGGTAAGGGTCATGATACCAGTTATACACCTCATTGAACTGGGTGAGAGTGAGAGTGTAGTTGTTGTTGAAGAGTTTGAACGACACCCGCCCTTTCTTCCACTCTCTTTCGGTGGCGATCAAGTCATTGGGCAACACATTGATGTCCAATGATGCCATGAACTCTGCCACGAGTTCCTTGTACATCGGCCACTTGCCGAAGAACGGCTGGCCGTCGGCGTGGTACTCCAGCTCATCAGGCCTCCTGGTTGTATGTCTCGCCTTCCCCTTCAAGACGTAGGTGAAATTGTCATTGAACCCCAGGTCGCGGACCATCGTCCGATCGACGTAGCGCGTGGGCTCAATCTTTCTCTTCAAAAGCTCCTCGTAGACCTTCCGGATCTCTGCGGAAAGGTGGACTATCCTCGGACGAGGAATCTATGCGGTTCGCGGAGGAATGAACTCGGGGATCTCATTGGGTACCGTCCGTGAGGAAGATGCTCTGGAGGTATGCACCATTGTCGTCGAGAAAGAAGGAATAGAAGATGGAGCTCAGTGAAGACGATCTCGGAGAAGACAATCTCCGCTCGATGAAGATCGCGCTCCTTGGATGCTCGTGGCAGGCCTCCGGTCGCACAGCACAACGCAAAGCACAAGTAGGGGGCAAAGACTCTGAAGGTGTGATGCCATATGACAACCATCCCTCCCTTTTATAACTGTGGTCATCGCTGCTGTGCACCCGTCGATACCATCGATGCAATTCGATGGTATCGACACCTGTAGCACAATCCGGTCTTCCGCTAGCATTGACGGTTGTCCATAGCCTGATGTGGGGGCCCGACCCATCCCATAGATCGATTCTCTTGATGTAGCGATCGATGTTGATTCCCTCTCGCGGATCGGTGACATGTCGCATTGATACCATCGACGCAAGTCGATAATATCGACTCTTCTTAGGGCAAACACCCTCGCGAGGCCCGGCCGCCGCTTTCTGCCTGAACCGGGTCGATACCATCAACAGGACCGTCGATGGTATCGACTTCACTGAGACAAATTTCGTATGAATATCTCCAGGGATCTCGCGAGTATCGACACCCATGTCCATACTATCGACCCCGTTCTGGCGATTTCATGGGCGTTACTGTTGGTAGGTCAATACCATCGACGAGGCCGTCGATAGTATCGACTCAGAGAAATTTTTACAACCACCTAACTGTGCCCATGTTGATACCATCGACACAAGGGTCGATAGTATCGACCCTGCCTCAGTCCTGCATATTGAACAAACGATCAAGGTATCATTTTTACACTAAAAACAAAATCAAATCAAACTAACTTACAAATGTGAAAGAAACTAAATGAAACTACCAATGGCTGGGTTGCCTCCCAATAAGCGCCCTTATTTAACGTCTTAGGCTAGATGAAATCAAGCTCCTCGTGCATTCGTAAGTGCAATGAGTTTGACCTCATGCACTTTCCTCGTGTAATCTTCACCGAAGTACAACTTCAATCTCTATCCATTAACCAAAAATGTTGTCTCTCCATCACGCACCATGATTGCTCCATGTGGCCTGACCTCCTCTATAGTGAAAGGTCCACTCCATCAGGATTTCAATTTCCCGGGATGCATCTTCAACCTTGAGTTGAACAAGAGCACACGATCTCCCTTCTTGAAGAAACGCATCTGAATGTGCCGATCGTGAATCAACTTTGTTCGCTCCTTGTAAATCTGCGAGCTTTCATATGCATTCATCCTCAACTCATCAAGTTCATTCATCTCTAACAAGCGTTTCTTTCCTGCTTCATCATAGTTCAAATTCAGCTTCCTTATTGCCCAATGTGCCCTATTGAAACGACAGTCTCGCGAAAACATGATTAACTAATGCGGAAGCGTTCATCAAGTAGCGGATTAGCGAAAATCACTAAAAATTAAAACTTTTTGCAAAGAGATCCACACATAGGAAATCCTTTACAACAAGAACCATTGTATAACATTTACATTCTGGTTCAAACATATATAACCTGTACCATCTATTTTCAGAGACTACAACATCAGCTGCCTTATGAACATTATATACAGACATCATATGAATCTCGAGGCATCAAGCCAAAACCTCAATTTGATATATCAAAAATACTGACTGAAAACTCCGAGGACCTGAGAGTACAGAGACGACACATAGGACTACTATCTATATGACTTGACAGACAGTATCTCCACCTGAGATCTCACTGTTGTCCCGGATGTTGCTGATGTTCTTCCTCTGCAAGATGTTCTCACTCTCTTCCGTGCTTGTTCACCTAAAAACATTGGATCCCACGGGGGTGATACAATTGTAAATTGCCCCAGCGGGAGATATAACTCTCCGCCAAAACATTGTTATTGTAGTTTAATCATATAAAACTAGGCAGAGGATGAACAGTTTAAAGCATTCTCGTCTTAAAGTATTGTAACTATTCATGATAGAACAATAGATCAACTATTCTCTTAATAAGGAATAGGAAGAACATGTATATCATTTATCCTCCATATTATACCATCATGTCAAACTTCTCTTGTGACACTCATTATCTTGATATGTCACCCATGAGACATTCTTGTTTCAACTTATTGGCCTTAGCCAATCTGCTAAACAGATTTTTGGTTATTTTGGACATTAGAGTGTACATCATCATGTCTTATTCAGGAATTGGTCTATACCAATCCTATATAAATATTCCAGGAATTGGATTGCACCAATCCTGTGCAACTAGTACAAGCATTAGACTTATATTATTCAAGTGTATCCATTCCAGGTATTGAACTATGTCAATCATGTGTAACCATTCCAGGTATTGATCTATGTCAATCCTGTGCAACTATTCTAGATATTGATCTATGTCAATCCCATGTAACCATTCCGGGTATTGATCTATGTCAATCCCGTGTAACCATTCCAGGTATTGATCTATGTCAATCCTGTGCAACTATTCCAAGTATTGGGATTTAGCCAATCCTGTGCATTCCAGGTATTGGGAGTTAGCCAATCCTGTGTTATTATTTCAGGTATTGGGAGTTAGCCAATCCTGTGTTATCATTCCAGGTATTGGGAGTTAGCCAATCCTGTGCATTCCAGGTATTGGGAGTTAGCCAATCCTGTGTTATTATTCCAGGTATTGGGAGTTAGCCAATCCTGTGTTATCATTCCAGGTATTGGGAGTTAGCCAATCCTGTTTTATCATTCCAGGTAATGGGAGTTAGCCAATCCTGTGCATTCCAGGTATTGGGAGTTAGCCAATCCTGTGTTATCATTCCAGGTATTGGGAGTTAGCCAATCCTGTGCATTCCAGGTATTGGGAGTTAGCCAATCCTGTATTATCATTCCAGGTATTGGGAGTTAGCCAATCCTGTGTTATCATTCCAGGTAATGGGAGTTAGCCAATCCTGTTTTATTATTCCAGGTATTGGGAGTTAGCCAATCCTGTGTTATCATTCCAGGTAATGGGAGTTAGCCAATCCTGTGCATTCCAGGTATTGGGAGTTAGCCAATCCTGTGTTATCATTCCAGGTATTGGGAGTTAGCCAATCCTGTGCAGATGTTATTCCAGGTATTAGACTATGCTAATCCTGTGCAACTATTCTAGGTATTGAACTATATCAATCGTGTAATGCTAAAAGTGATATTTATCACATATTGATATATCACTTTCCTCATCACTTTCAACTTCCTTAAGTTATCAGCTTATCTTGGATTAAGGTATTTCCCATCTTAATCCTTTAATCCATTAACATATCACCCTTACCATGAAGTGCATAGGTCACACATAAAATGGTCCAACTATCTTTAATGATATGGACTCATCTCAAGTTAAAGCATTACTTGCTATAAGGGTATCCACAATCAATCACTTTAGACATTTTCCCCATTAGTATATTAGTAACCATTCCATTATTAGGATTAGGGTTTCCCATACTATCATACTTCATTAGGGTGAGGATTGCATATAACATCACCCTTCATTAGGCTTTCTCATCATATTGCCTAAAATTAGGGTTTACTATTCATCCCAACATGGGTTTCTCATGGCATCACCCTCAATTAGGGTTTACATGGAATCAACCTCAATTAGGGTTCACATGATCTCTTTATTAAGGGTCATACCCTATTCATCACATGATCAATACTCATGTATGAATTCCTTTCCATCATCCTATCAACTTGATTAGGTTACATCAACCCTTCAATCAAGTATATACAACTATGGTTAACATAGTGTACTAAGACATTGTTCTTATAAGCAATTAGGGTTCATTCCTTAATTGGCACTAATCACTTAGGTACTATTAGGGTTTTAACCTTTGTACCTTCATTGATTATCATTACTAATCATCATTGGATCAATGGATGATTCATCATCTCTATTCTCAAGATATTCAATCACATTGAACCTCCATTACATAAGGTATCCAATTGAATTAGGGTTTTCAATGTTGATTCCTCCAATCATTGAATTCATGGAACCAATCATCAATTGGACCTACCCTCATACTTCAATTGAGTTTAATAGGTCAACCTTCAACTGATTTGACTCTCAATTGACCCTCAATTGATCATCAATTAGGGTTTGATTCAATTGAATTAAGGTTTGGAATCGATGATTCAACAACACTAATCAATGTAAGACTAGTTGCTTTGAAACCATTGAACCATCATCCAAATTGGGTATGACCTGACCCCAAACGGTCTTGAGGTCATTTGGATGACCTCCAAACGGTCTTGAGACCGTTTTCCCATCATATCACTCAAATCTAAGCAATCCAATTAGGGTTTGGTTCATTGGATTGATCACCAAATCAGCATTACATTGTTTAACAGCTTGGTACCTTTAGACCTTCAAACACCTAACCATACTCAACCCTAGACCTCCAAACGGTCTTGGGTGACCACCAAACGGTCTTGAGACCGTTTGGATGAGCTCCAAACGGTCTTGAGACCGTTTGCCCATCCAAACTTTGGACTCTAGTGAAAATTCATCATGGATTGGTCTATCGAGTTGATCAACAAATCAACACTACATTGCAATATGATTAGTACCTTTGGACCTTCAATTGGTCAACTATACTTGACCCCAGACCTCCAAACGGTCTTGGGGTGATCTCCAAACGGTCTTGAGACCGTTTGGATGATTCCCCAAACGGTCTTGAGACCGTTTGGGCTAATCAACCCAAAATCTCAAATTAGCTCATTGTGATTTCAGCACTGATTTCAATTAGGGTTTGCCCTAGTAATCAACCTTCAACTCTTAACTCGTTTTGAATTAGTCCATAAAATTTGGTGAGTCATTAATTAACATCATTATGAACAGTAATATCATACGGTAAACGCTTAGTCAACCATCTTATACGGTCTTGAGACCGTTTGCCCAAAAAGTTCAATTAAATCAGATTGATAATCAGCACTTAGTCCAATTAGGTTTTCCTAATTGATTAGCCTTCAACTCAATATTCCTTGGGAGTTAATCCCTCAAATTTGGTGAGTCATCAACCAACATAATTATGAACAGTAATCTCATACGGTCAATGCTTAGTCAACCATCTTATACGGTCTTGAGACCGTTTGCCCAAACAGGTTAAGTTAATCAGGTTGAAAATCAGCACATAATTCAATTCGATTGCCAAATTGATTGGCCTTCAACTCTCGATTCCTTTGGAGTTAATCCCTCAAATGTGGAAGGTTATCATCCTATATAATTAGAAACAAAATTCCCAAACGGTCAACGCTTGGTCAACCATCTCAAACGGTCTTGAAACCGTTTTCTCCCAAACGGTTTCAAACCGTTTTCCCTTAAACGATTTGTTGAAACCGCATAGCCAATCAAATTAAAACGATTTGGAGTAGCTATCAAAACGGTTTTTCTTGGTAATTTTCTTTGGATAAGAATCTAGGATGATGTAATCATCCCCTTCCTTCGAACAACCAAGAACAGCAACCGTTCTTGATGGAAATTGCAGCAAAGAAACAAGAGTGTATCAAATTGAAGAAATCAATCAACAAAGCATAGAGAATTGATGCAATAGCAATGTTTAAGGGTTTGAGTTATAAAACCCACCTCCAATTGAGCTCCAAAGCTCCAAGCTCACGCCATTAATGGTGGATGAAGCTCTTGCAACTCCCCCCCCTAGGTTCGTCCTCAAGCTTTTGATTGCAAAAGTTGGCTAGGGTTGAAGAGGAGATCGAAATAAGAAGGAATCCATAATTTATTTTCGATTTCCACCATGAAATCATGGAGAACGAAGGTCAAGGGCTTACCCACAGGTTGAGGACGTGCTCCCTGCTCCTCCCTAGCTCCTTGGTCGGTTTTGCAAGCAAGGGAAAGAAGAAAATCCGAAAAAGGCCTTGGTTTGGGCTTAGAAATGGCACTTTTATAAGGAAATTGATGAGAGAGAAAATGCCTTATAAAAATCCAATTAATCCCAATAAAGTGGCCGCCTCTTCCCCCTCAACTACCTTGGGTATGAGGAACCTTCCTTTCCTTTCATTCTCCTTCATTGTCCTCAATTTAAAGAAAATCAAATTAAGCACCTTAATGCTTATAATATAATATCCCACATGTGAGTGGATATTACTTTTCTTTATAAAAAGGTGAGTGGAATTTCACCTACTTAAGATATTTTCGTTCCTTATCTTGTTAAAGGAACGTACATCCTTATTCAAAATCAACCCAGAATATTTTGGTTGAAAGCCCTTCAATTATTTTTATTCATTTTTGCCCTAAATCGAATTAGGGTTTCAATTAGGCATTATTCTTGATTATTTTAATGTCAAGATTCTCTCTCCTACAACTTAATTCAAATGAGGACTCTCTCTCATTTTCTTTGCTCTAAATGATGCTAAGAAACATTAAGGACCTTGTTGAAGTGGTAATTTGCATATTGAACCCTAGATTTTGGGTAAATTGCACATTACACCAAAACTAGGTTTTAATGCACAAGGATTGCTTTACAAGCTTAATCTTGGTGTCCAAGCTTGTGGAAACCATACCACTACATCATATTCATTCTTATGATGTCTCAACATCAGAGGAACATCTTATCATCCAACATTTGCAATTTAACCCCTCAACTTGGGTAATTTGCACTTTAGTCCAAAATAAGCAAACATTGCTTCAACATTGTTCAAACAGGACCAAAATTGAAACATAGGTTCCTTTTGAGCCTTAATTACTTTTCACAAGATGAGATTAAGCATATAATAATCTTTCTTAATCAAAACACCTAGGGTTAAAGCATAACCCAGGTCAGGGATGTTATAAATTATAAACCCCTAACAAGGATTTCGTCCCCGAAATCCCAGATAAAGGGAACAAATATCATTCATTCATCATATCATCATGTCTCTTCATAACACCTCATTGTTATGTAGACATCATAGAACTTTTATCAACACAAAGTTCCTTCACACAATATTCTCATAGAGTCAAATGAGAACTTATCTTAAAGACATATTTAGTTGTTATGTTTATGCAAAGCATAAACCCCTAACATATGATGTTCATATCATTTTATATAATCAGACTGATTTCATAGATGACCATTCCAGGTAGCCAATCTAAACCATCTGATAATTCTCAGATACCAGAATCTCTTACCTTGGTATCAGTCGCATGTGTTTAAAACACATTATATTCTCATCTTTCTTTTATCATATTTACAACTTTATAGAACAGGGATCACCTCCCTTGTTCTCTTTCTCATCATATGAGGGTCATACTTTTACTTCCTCATATACACATACTGATCTGAATTCCTATCAGATCCTTCTTTCTTGTTCTTAAGATATGATACATTTATCCATATCATATTTCCAATTTCATGATACTCTTTAGATTGTATCAGAATGATTGCTTGATTAGGGCAATCAAAAAGATATCAATCTAAGAGTTTCCATACTCACTTTATTATCAATAGTTGTACACCTGATCAGGGTTTACAAGTACTTATATCAAGTAGTATGCACTTACATGCTATCATATTCCTTTCTTTTCATATTACCATAACATAAGATTTAACATCCCTGGATTTTATCCAGGCATCTCTTCTATACCTCTTCCTCTTTCATGGAGGTAAGATCAATATAGAGCATTTAAAAGAATACTGAACAGAATTCAAATTCTAGTTCTCATCATTTCATCCCTATATAGCAACCAATGGGGAAAACAATATCAACAATCCTCCTTTTTATAACAAAAAGGGTTTAGTGTACTCAACATGTACACATTTATAACATACCTTGTACTCATATCATGGTCTTACTAGTCTTATTACTGAAGCAAAAACTAAGCCATAGAATCTTACAGGTGAAAGGTTAAGACCTTTGCACTTACTTAGTGGCTACTTCCCTGGTACACTAGGCATTTATTGCACTATTAGTACCAAAAACTTGGCTGTTTAAAACCATTAGGAAAATGTATCTAGAATTATAGAGATCATTCCCTACTTCTCAGCTTATTGCCCCTCCTTGGGCACTACCATCACATATTTATTATCTGTCTGAACTCATGGCAGAGTCCACTTTCTTGCTATAAGTTAATCTTTTCCATATTTTCCCTTATTCCAACATGACTAAGTCATTTAGGAACTCATTTTAAGATCAAGCTTTCTGTATTAAGGACTGATTACCTAGGTTATAATCCTAGCATCCAGTCCACGCATATGCATTACTGTTGCCCTAATCTTCCCAACAAGAGCATGATCATAGGATTCTCTATCCTGATCAGGTCTTAATGGGGATTCTCAGGCACTCATTCTATTCTTGCATGATCCCTTACACCTCTTCTTAGTGCAACAACATTGCCCTAAGCAATGTGTTCATTGTGCTCTCCAGTCATTTTAAACTTTGCCCTTTCTCTGCACAAGCAGAAATCATTATAGGGTATACTGTAGGACACTAACACATACTCAACAACTTAGTCCTATGTCTCTATAGACTCAACGAACCTAGAGCTCTGATACCACTAAATTGAAATGACAGTCTCGCGAAAACATGATTAACTAATGCGGAAGCGTTCATCAAGTAGCGGATTAGCGAAAATCACTAAAAATTAAAACTTTTTGCAAAGAGATCCACACATAGGAAATCCTTTACAACAAGAACCATTGTATAACATTTACATTCTGGTTCAAACATATATAACATGTACCATCTCTTTTCAGAGACTACAACATCAGCTGCCTTATGAACATTATATACAGACAACATATGAATCTCGAGGCATCAAGCCAAAACCTCAGTTTGATATATCAAAAATACTGACTGAAAACTCCAAGGACCTGAGAGTACAGAGACGACACATAGGACTACTATCTATATGACTTGACAAACAGTATCTCCACCTGAGATCTCACAGCTGTCCCGGATGTTGCTGATGTTCTTCCTCTGCAAGATGTTCTCACTCTCTTTTGTGCTTGTTCACCTAAAAACATTGGATCCCACGGGGGTGAGACAATTGTAAATTGCCCCAGCGGGAGATATAACTCTCCGCCAAAACATTGTTATTGCAGTTTAATCATATAAAACTAGGCAGAGGATAAACAGTTTAAAGCATTCTCATCTTAAAGTATTGTAACTATTCATGATAGAACAATAGATCAACTATTCTCTTAATAAGGAATAGGAAGAACATGTATATCATTTATCCTCCATATTATACCATCATGTCAAACTTCTCTTGTGACACTCATTATCTTGATATGTCACCCATGAGACATTCTTGTTTCAACTTATTGGCCTTAGCCAATCTGCTAAACAGATTTTTGGTTATTTTGGACATGAGAGTGTACATCATCATGTCTTATTCAGGCATTGGTCTATACCAATCCTATATAAATATTCCAGGCATTGGATTGCACCAATCCTGTGCAACTAGTACAAGCATTAGACTTATATTATACAAGTGTATCCATTCCAGGTATTGAACTATGTCAATCCTGTGTAACCATTCCAGGTATTGATCTATGTCAATCCTGTGCAACTATTCCAGATATTGATCTATGTCAATCCCGTGTAACCATTCCGGGTATTGATCTATGTCAATCGCGTGTAACCATTCCAGGTATTGATCTATGTCAATCATGTGCAACTATTCCAGGTATTGGGATTTAGCCAATCCTGTGCATTCCAGGTATTGGGAGTTAGCCAATCCTGTGTTATTATTCTAGGTATTGGGAGTTAGCCAATCCTGTGTTATCATTCCAGGTATTGGGAGTTATCCAATCCTGTGCATTCTAGGTATTGGGAGTTAGCCAATCCTGTGTTATTATTCCAGGTATTGGGAGTTATCCAATCCTGTGTTATCATTCTAGGTATTGGGAGTTAGCCAATCCTGTGTTATCATTCCAGGTAATGGGAGTTAGCCAATCCTGTACATTCCAGGTATTGGGAGTTAGCCAATCCTGTGTTATCATTCCAGGTATTGGGAGTTAGCCAATCCTGTGCATTTCAGGTATTGGGAGTTAGCCAATGCTGTGTTATCATTCCAGGTATTGGGAGTTAGCCAATCCTGTGTTATCATTCCAGGTAATGGGAGTTAGCCAATCCTGTGTTATCATTCCAGGTATTGGGAGTTAGCCAATCCTGTGTTATCATTCTAGGTAATGGGAGTTAGCCAATCCTGTGCATTCCAGGTATTGGGAGTTAGCCAATCCTGTGTTATCATTCCGGGTATTGGGAGTTAGCCAATCCTGTGCAGATGTTATTCCAGGTATTAGACTATGCTAATCCTGTGCAACTATTCCAGGTATTGAACTATATCAATCGTGTAATGCTAAAAGTGATATTTATCACATATTGATATATCACTTTCCTCATCACTTTCAACTTCCTTAAGTTATCAGCTTATCTTGGATTAAGGTATTTCCCATCTTAATCCTTTAATCCATTAACCTATCACCCTTACCATGAAGTGCATAGGTCACACATAAGAATGGTCCAACTATCTTTAATGATATGGACTCATCTCAAGTTAAAGCATTACTTGCTATAAGGGTATCTACAATCAATCACTTTAGGCATTTCCCCCATTAGTATATTAGTAACCATTCCATTATTAGGATTAGGGTTTCCCATACTATCATACTTCATTAGGGTGAGTATTGCATATAACATCACCCTTCATTAGGCTTTCTCATCATATTGCCTAAAATTAGGGTTTACTATTCATCCCAACATGGGTTTCTCATGGCATCACCCTCAATTAGGGTTTACATGGAATCAACCTCAATTAGGGTTCACATGATCTCTTTATTAAGGATCATACCCTATTCATCACATGATCAATACTCATGTATGAATTCCTTTCCATCATCCTATCAACTTGATTAGGTTACATCAACCCTTCAATCAAGTATATACAACTATGGTTAACATAGTGTACTAAGACATTGTTCTTATAAGCAATTAGGGTTCATTCCTTAATTGGCACTAATCACTTAGGTACTATTAGGGTTTCAACCTTTGTACCTTCATTGATTATCATTACTAATCATCATTGGATCAATGGATGATTCATAATCTCTATTCTCAAGATATTCAATCACATTGAACCTCCATTACATAAGGTATCCAATTGAATTAGGGTTTTCAATGTTGATTCCTTCAATCATTGAATTCATGGAACCAATCATCAATTGGACCTACCCTCATACTTCAATTGAGTTTAATAGGTCAACCTTCAACTTATTTGACTCTCAATTGACCCTCAATTGATCATCAATTAGGGTTTGATTCAATTGAATTAAGGTTTGGAATCGATGATTCAACAACACTAATCAATGTAAGACTAGTTGCTTTGAAACCATTGAACCATCATCCAAATTGGGTATGACCTGACCCCAAACGGTCTTGAGGTCGTTTGGATGACCTCCAAACGGTCTTGAGACCGTTTTCCCATCATATCACTCAAATCTAAGCAATCCAATTAGGGTTTGGTTCATTGGATTGATCACCAAATCAGCATTACATTATTTAATAGCTTGGTACCTTTAGACCTTCAAACACCTAACCATACTCAACCCTAGACCTCCAAACGGTCTTGGGTGACCACCAAAAGGTCTTGAGACCGTTTGGATGAGCTCCAAATGGTCTTGAGACCGTTTGCCCATCCAACCTTTGGACTCTAGTGAACATTCATCATGGATTGGTCTATCGAGTTGATCAACAAATCAGCACTACATTGCAATATGATTAGTACCTTTGGACCTTCAATTGGTCAACTATACTTGACCCCAGACCTCAAAACGGTCTTGGGGTGATCCCCAAACGGTCTTGAGACCGTTTGGATGATTCCCCAAACGGTCTTGAGACCGTTTGGATGATCAACCCAAAATCTCAAATTAGCTCATTGTGATTTCAGCACTGATTTCAATTAGGGTTTGCCCTAGTAATCAACCTTCAACTCTTAACTCGTTTGGAATTAGTCCATAAAATTTGGTGAGTCATTAATTAACATCATTATGAACAGTAATATCATACGGTAAACGCTTAGTCAACCTTATTATACGGTCTTGAGACCGTTTGCCCAAAAAGTTCAATTAAATCAGATTGATAATCAGCATTTAGTCCAATTAGGTTTTCCTAATTGATTAGCCTTCAACTCACGATTCCTTGGGAGTTAATCCCTCAAATTTGGTGAGTCATCAACCAACATAATTATGAACAGTAATTGCATACGGTAAATGCTTAGTCAACCATCTTATACGGTCTTGAGACCGTTTGCCCAAACAGGTTAAGTTAATCAGGTTGAAAATCAGCACATAGTTCAATTTGATTGCCTAATTGATTGGCCTTCAACTCTCGATTCCTTTGGAGTTAATCCCTCAAATTTGGAGGGTTATCAGCCTACATAATTAGGAACAAAATTCCCAAACGTTCAACGCTTGGTCAACCATCTCAAATGGTCTTAAAACCGTTTGCTCCCAAACAGTTTCAAACCGTTTGCCCTTAAACAATTTGCTGAAACCGCATAGCCAATCAAATTAAAACGATTTGGAGTAGCTATCAAAACGGTTTTGCTTGGTAATTTTCTTTGGATAAGCATCTAGGATGATGTCATCATACCCTTCCTTCTAACAACCAAGAACAGCATCCGTTCTTGATGGAAATTGCAGCAAAGAAACAAGAGTGTATCAAATTGAAGAAATCAATCAACAAAGCATAGAGAATTGATGCAATAGCAATGTTTAAGGGTTTGAGTTATTAAACCCGCCTCCAATTGAGATCCAAAGCTCCAAGCTCACGCCATTAATGGTGGATAAAGCTCTTGCAACTCTCCCCCTAGGCTCGTCCTCAAGCTTTTGATTGCAAAAGTTGGCTAGGGTTGAAGAGGAGATCGAAATAAGAAGGAATCCATAATTTATTTTCTATTTCCACCATGAAATCATGGAGAACGAAGGTCAAGGGATTACCCACAGGTTGGGGACGTGCTCCCTGCTCCTCCCTAGCTCCTTGGTCGGTTTTGCAAGCAAGGGGAAGAAGAAAATCCGAAAAAGGCCTTGGTTTGGGCTTAGAAATGGCACTTTTATAAGGAAATTGATGAGAGAGAAAATGCCTTATAAAAATCCAATTAATACCAATAAAGTGGCCGCCTCTTCCCCCTCAACTACCTTGGGTACGAGGCACCTTCCTTGCCTTTCATTCTCCTTCATTATCCTCAATTTAAAGAAAATCAAATTAAGCACCTTAATGCTTATAATATAATATCCCACATGTGAGTGGATATTAAAGGTGAGTGGAATTTCACCTACTTAAGATATTTTCGTTCCTTATCTTGTTAAAGGAACGTCCATACTTATTAAAAATCAACCCAAAACATTTTAGTTGAAAGCCCTTCAATTATTTTTATTCATTTTTGCCCTAAATCGAATTAGGGTTTCAATTAGGCATTATTCTTGATTATTTTAATGTCAAGATTCTCTCTCCTACAACTTAATTCAAATGAGGAGTCCCTCTCATTTTATTTGATCTAAATGATGCTAAGAAAAATTAAGGACCTTGTTGAAGTGGTAATTTGCATATTGAACCCTAGATTTTGGGTAAATTGCACATTACACCAAAACTAGGTTTTAATGCACAAGGATTGCTTTACAAGCTTAATCTTGGTGTCCAAGCTTGTGGAAACCATACCACTACATCATATTCATTCTTATGATGTCTCAACATCAGAGGAACATCTTATCATGCAACATTTGCAATTTAACCCCTCAACTTGGGTAATTTGCACTTTAGTCCAAAATAAGCAAACATTGCTTCAACATTGTTCAAACAGGACCAAAATTGAAACATAGGTTCCTTTTGAGCCTTAATTACTTTTCAAAAGATGATATTAAGCATATAATAATCTTTCTTAATCAAAACACCTAGGGTTAAAGCATGACCCAGGTCAGGGCTGTTACAAATTATAAACCCCTAACAAGGATTTCGTCCCCGAAATCCCAGATAAAGGGAACATATATCATTCATTCATCATATCATCATGTCTCTTCATAACACCTCATTGTTATGTAGACATCATAGAACTTTGATCAGCACAAAGTTCCTTCACACAATATTCTCATAGAGTCAAATGAGAACTTATCTTAAAGACATATTTAGTTGTTATGTTTATGCAAAGCATAAACCCCTAACATATGATGTTCATATCATTTTATATAACCAGACTGATTTCATAGATGACCATTCCAGGTAGCCAATCTAAACCATCTGATAATTCTCAGATACCAGAATCTCTTACCTTGGTATCAGTCACATGTGTTGAAAATACATTATATTCTCATCTTTCTTTTATCATATTTACAACTTTATAGAACAGAGATCACCTCCCTTGTTCTCTTTCTCATCATATGAGGGTCATACTTTTACTTCCTCATATACACATACTGATCTGAATTCCTATCAGATCCTTCTTTCTTGTTCTTAAGATATGATACATTTATCCATATCATATTTCCAATTTCATGATACTCTTTAGATTGTATCAGAATGATTGCTTGATCAGGGCAATAAAAAAGATATCAATCTAAGAGTTTCCATACTCACTTTATCATCAATAGTTGTACACCTGATCAGGGTTTACAAGTACTGAGATCAAGTAGTATGCACTTACATGCTATCATATTCCTTTCTTTTCATATTACCATAACATAAGATTTAACATCTCTGGATTTTATCCAGGCATCTCTTTTATACCTCTTCCTCTTTCATGGAGGTAAGATCAATATAGAGCATTTAAAAGAATACTGAACAGAATTCAAATTCTAGTTCTCATCATTTCATCCCTATATAGCAACCAATGGGGAAAACACTATCAACAATCCTCCTTTTTATAACAAAAAGGGTTTAGTGTACTCAACATGTACACATTTATAACATACCTTGTACTCATATCATGGTCTTACTAGTCTTATTACTGAAGCAAAAACTAAGCCATAGAATCTTACAGGTGAAAGGTTAAGACCTTTGCACTTACTTAGTGGCTACTTCCCTGGTACACTAGGCATTTATTGCACTATTAGTACCAAAAACTTGGCTGTTTAAAACCATTAGGCAAATGTATCTAGAATTATAGAGACCATTCCCTACTTCTCAGCTTATTGCCCCTCCTTGGGCACTACCATCACATATTTATTATCTGTCTGAACTCATGGCAGAGTCCACTTTCTTGCTATAAGTTAATCTTTTCCATATTTTCCCTTATTCCAACATGACTAAGTCATTTAGGAACTCATTTTAAGATCAAGCTTTCTGTATTAAGGACTGATTACCTAGGTTATAATCCTAGCATCCAGTCCACGCATATGCATTACTGTTGCCCTAATCTTCCCAATAAGAGCATGATCATAGGATTCTCTATCCTGATCAGGTCTTAATGGGGATTCTCAGGCACTCATTCTATTCTTGCATGATCCCTTGCACCTCTTCTTAGTGCAACAACATTGCCCTAAGCAATGTGTTCATTGTGCTCTCCAGTCATTTTAAACTTTGCCCTTTCTCTGCACAAGCAGAAATCATTATAGGGTATGCTGGAGGACACTAACACAGACTCAACAACTTAGTCCTATGTCTCTGTAGACTCAATGAACCTAGAGCTCTGATACCACTAAATTGAAATGACAGTCTCGCGAAAACATGATTAACTAATGCGGAAGCGTTCATCAAGTAGCGGATTAGCGAAAATCACTAAAAATTAAAACTTTTTGCAAAGAGATCCACACATAGGAAATCCTTTACAACAAGAACCATTGTATAACATTTACATTCTGGTTCAAACATATATAACATGTACCATCTCTTTTCAGAGACTACAACATCAGCTGCCTTATGAACATTATATACAGACAGCATATGAATCTCGAGGCATCAAGCCAAAACCTCAGTTTGATATATCAAAAATACTGACTGAAAACTCCGAGGACCTGAGAGTACAGAGACGACACATAGGACTACTATCTATATGACTTGATAGACAGTATCTCCACCTGAGATCTCACTGCTGTCCTGGATGTTGCTGATGTTCTTCCTCTGCAAGATGTTCTCACTCTCTTCCGTGCTTGTTCACCTAAAAACATTGGATCCCACAGGGGTGAGACAATTGTAAATTGCCCCAGCGGGAGATATAACTCTCCGCCAAAACATTGTTATTGCAGTTTAATCATATAAAACTAGGCAGAGGATAAACAGTTTAAAGCATTCTCGTCTTAAAGTATTGTAACTATTCATGATAGAACAATAGATCAACTATTCTCTTAATAAGGAATAGGAAGAACATGTATATCATTTATCCTCCATATTATACCATCATGTCAAACTTCTCTTGTGACACTCGTTATCTTGATATGTCACCCATGATACATTCTTGTTTCAACTTATTGGCCTTAGCCAATCTGCTAAACAGATTTTTGGTTATTTTGGACATGAGAGTGTACATCATCATGTCTTATTCAGGCATTGGTCTATACCAATACTATATAAATATTCCAGGCATTGGATTGCACCAATCTTGTGCAACTAGTACAAGCATTAGACTTATATTATTCAAGTGTATCCATTCCAGGTATTGAACTATGTCAATCTTGTGTAACCATTCCATGTATTGATCTATGTCAATCCTGTGCAACTATTCCATATATTGATCTATGTCAATCCCGTGTAACCATTCCGGGTATTGATCTATGTCAATCCCGTGTAACCATTCCAGGTATTGATCTATGTCAATCATGTGCAACTATTCCAGGTATTGGGATTTAGCCAATCCTGTGCATTCCAGGTATTGGGAGTTAGCCAATCCTGTGTTATTATTCCAGGTATTGGGAGTTAGCCAATCCTGTGTTATCATTCCAGGTATTGGGAGTTAGCCAATCCTGTGCATTCCAGGTATTGGGAGTTAGCCAATCCTGTGTTATTATTCCAGGTATTGGGAGTTAGCCAATCCTGTGTTATCATTCCAGGTATTGGGAGTTAGCCAATCCTGTGTTATCATTCCAGGTAATGGGAGTTAGCCAATCCTGTGCATTCCAGGTATTGGGAGTTAGCCAATCATGTGTTATCATTCCAGGTATTGGGAGTTAGCCAATCATGTGCATTCAAGGTATTGGGAGTTAGCCAATCCTGTGTTATCAATCCAGGTATTGGGAGTTAGCCAATCCTGTGTTATCATTCCAGGTAATGGGAGTTAGCCAATCCTATGTTATCATTCCAGGTATTGGGAGTTAGCCAATCCTGTGTTATCATTCCATGTAATGGGAGTTAGCCAATCCTGTACATTCCAAGTATTGGGAGTTAGCCAATCCTGTGTTATCATTCCAGGTATTGGGAGTTAGCCAATCCTGTGCAGATATTATTCCAGGTATTAGACTATACTAATCATGTGCAACTATTCCAGGTATTGAACTATATCAATCGTGTAATGCTAAAAGTGATATTTATCACATATTGATATATCACTTTCCTCATCACTTTCAACTTTCTTAAGTTATCAGCTTATCTTGGATTAATGTATTTCCCATCTTAGTCCTTTAATCCATTAACCTATCACCCTTACCATGAAGTGCATAGGTCACACATAAGAATGGTCCAACTATCTTTAATGATATGGACTCATCTCAAGTTAAAGCATTACTTGCTATAAGGGTATCCACAATCAATCACTTTAGGCATTTCCCCCATTAGTATATTAGTAACCATTCCATTATTAGGATTAGGGTTTCCCATACTATCATACTTCATTAGGGTGAGGATTGCATATAACATCACCCTTCATTAGGCTTTCTCATCATATTGCCTAAAATTAGGGTTTACTATTCATCCCAACATGGGTTTCTCATGGCATCACCCTCAATTAGGGTTTACATGGAATCAACCTCAATTAGGGTTCACATGATCTCTTTATTAAGGATCATACCCTATTCATCACATGATCAATACTCATGTATGAATTCTTTTCCATCATCCTATCAACTTGATTAGGTTACATCAACCCTTCAATCAAGTATATACAACTATGGTTAACATAGTGTACTAAGACATTGTTCTTATAAGCAATTAGGGTTCATTCCTTAATTGGCACTAATCACTTAGGTACTATTAGGGTTTCAACCTTTGTACCTTCATTGATTATCATTACTAATCATCATTGGATCAATGGATGATTCATCATCTCTATTCTCAAGAGATTCAATCACATTGAACCTCCATTACATAAGGTATCCAATTGAATTAGGGTTTTCAATGTTGATTCCTTCAATCATTGAATTCATGGAACCAATCATCAATTGGACCTACCCTCATACTTCAATTGAGTTTAATAGGTCAACCTTCAACTGATTTGACTCTCAATTGACCCTCAATTGATCATCAATTAGGGTTTGATTCAATTGAATTAAGGTTTGGAATCAATGATTCAACAACACTAATCAATGTAAGACTAGTTGCTTTGAAACCATTGAACCATCATCCAAATTGGGTATGACCTGACCCCAAACGGTCTTGAGGTCGTTTGTATGACCTCCAAACGGTCTTGAGACCGTTTTCCCATCATATCACTCAAATCTAAGCAATCCAATTAGGGTTTGGTTCATTGGATTGATCACCAAATCAGCATTACATTGTTTAACAGCTTGGTACCTTTAGACCTTCAAACACCTAACCATACTCAACCCTAGACCTCCAAACGGTCTTGGGTGACCACCAAACGGTCTTGAGACCGTTTGGATGAGCTCCAAACGGTCTTGAGACCGTTTGCCCATCCAACCTTTGGACTCTAGTGAAAATTCATCATGGATTGGTCTATCGAGTTGATCAACAAATCAGCACTACATTGCAATATGATTAGTACCTTTGGACCTTCAATTGGTCAACTATACTTGACCCCAGACCTCCAAAAGGTATTGGGGTGATCCCCAAACGGTCTTGAGACCGTTTGGATGATTCCCCAAACGGTCTTGAGACCGTTTGGGCTAATCAACCCAAAATCTCAAATTAGCTCATTGTGATTTCAGCACTGATTTCAATTAGGGTTTGCCCTAGTAATCAACCTTCAACTCTTAACTCGTTTGGAATTAGTCCATCAAATTTGGTGAGTCATTAATTAACATCATTATGAACAGTAATCTCATACGGTCAACGCTTAGTCAACCATATTATACGGTCTTGAGACCGTTTGCCCAAAAAGTTCAATTAAATCAGATTGATAATCAACACTTAGTCCAATTAGGTTTTCCTAATTGATTAGCCTTCAACTCACGATTCCTTGGGAGTTAATCCCTCAAATTTGGTGAGTCATCAACCAACATAATTATAAACAGTAATATCATACGGTCAACGCTTAGTCAACCATCTTATACGGTCTTGAGACCGTTTGCCCAAACAGGTTAAGTTAATCAGGTTGAAAATCAGCACATAGTTCAATTCGATTTCCTAATTGATTGGCCTTCAACTCTCGATTCCTTTGGAGTTAATCCCTCAAATATGGAGGGTTATCAGCCTACATAATTAGGAACAACATTACCAAACGGTCAACGCTTGGTCAACCATATCAAACGGTCTTGAAACCGTTTGCTCCCAAATAGTTTCAAACCGTTTGCCCTTAAACGATTTGCTGAAACCGCATAGCCAATCAAATTAAAACGATTTGGAGTAGCTATCAAAACGGTTTTGCTTGGTAATTTTCTTTGGATAAGCATCTAGGATGATGTCATCATCCCCTTCCTTCGAACAACCAAGAACAGCAACCGTTCTTTATGGAAATTGCAGCAAAGAAACAAGAGTGTATCAAATTGAAGAAATCAATCAACAAAGCATAGAGAATTGATGCAATAGCAATGTTTAAGGGTTTAAATTATAAAACCCGCCTCCAATTGAGCTCCAAAGCTCCAAGCTCACGCCATTAATGGTGGATGAAGCTCTTGCAACTCCCCCCCTAGGCTCGTCCTCAAGATTTTGATTGCAAAAGTTGGCTAGGGTTGAAGAGGAGATCGAAATAAGAAGGAATCCATAATTTATTTTCGATTTCCACCATGAAATCATGGAGAACGAAGGTCAAGGGCTTACCCACAGGTTGGGGACGTGATCCCTGCTCCTCCCTATCTCCTTGGTCGGTTTTGCAAGCAAGGGGAAGAAGAAAATCCGAAAAAGGCCTTGGTTTGGGCTTAGAAATGGCACTTTTATAAGGAAATTGATGAGAGAGAAAATGCCTTATAAAAATCTAATTAATCCCAATAAAGTGGCCGCCTCTTCCCCCTCAATTACCTTGGGTACGAGGCACCTTCCTTTCCTTTCATTCTCCTTCATTATCCTCAATTTAAAGAAAATCAAATTAAGCACCTTAATGCTTATAATATAATATCCCACATGTGAGTGGATATTACTTTTCTTTATAAAAAGGTGAGTGGAATTTCACCTACTTAAGATATTTTCGTTCCTTATCTTGTTAAAGGAACGTCCATCCTTATTCAAAATCAACCCAAAACATTTTGGTTGAAAGCCCTTCAATTATTTTTATTCATTTTTGCCCTAAATCGAATTAGGGTTTCAATTAGGCATTATTCTTGATTATTTTAATGTTAAGATTCTCTCTCCTACAACTTAATTCAAATGAGGAGTACCTCTCATTTTCTTTGCTCTAAATGATGCTAAGAAACATTAAGGACCTTTTTGAAGAGGTAATTTGCATATTGAACCCTAGATTTTGGATAAATTGCACATTACACCAAAACTAGGTTTTAATGCACAAGGATTGCTTTACAAGCTTAATCTTGGTGTCCAAGCTTGTGAAAACCATACCACTACATCATATTCATTCTTATGATGTCTCAAAATCAGAGGAACATATTATCATGCAGAATTTGCAATTTAACCCCTCAACTTGGGTAATTTGCACTTTAGTCCAAAATAAGCAAACATTGCTTCAACATTGTTCAAACAGGACCAAAATTGAAACATAGGTTCCTTTTGAGCCTTAATTACTTTTCACAAGATGAGATTAAGCATATAATAATCTTTCTTAATCAAAACACCTAGGGTTAAAGCATAACCCAGGTCAGGGATGTTACACCTATGCTCCAATTCCACCAGCAAATGGCAGGCCCGACCGTAAGCCAACCTAAAAGGCGTAGTGCCTATATGTGTCTTAAATGCCGTCCTGTACGCCCACAAAGCGTCCGGTAGCAAGGTACTCCAGTTTTTTCTCGTCAAAGCCACAGTGCACTCCAAGATCTTCTTAATCTCTCTATTGGAGACTTCCACTTGCCCCTGTGTCTGCGGGTGGTACGGGGTACCAATGTTGTGCTTTACCCCGTACTTTCTCAACAATGCCGCGAACTTCTGATTTTGGAAATGTGTACCTCCATCACTAATAATCATTCTAGGTACACCAAATCTACAAAACATATAGTCCTTGACAAACCTGCACACTACAGTAGCATCATTAGTCCTGGTGGGTATTGCCTCCACCCACTTCGATACATAGTCAACAGCTAATAGAATGTATAAGTTAGAGTTGGAGGACACAAAGGGTCCCATAAAATCAATACCCCATAGATCAAACACCTCAACTTCTTGAAATACATTGAGGGGCATTTCCTGTTGCTTTGAAATGTTACCTACCCGTTGGTAGGAATTGCATTGCCGCACATAGTCATATGCATCCCAGAACAAAGTAGGCCAGTAAAGGCCGCTCTCAAGTACCTTGGCCGCGGTTCTGGAACTTGCATGATGGCCACCAGTCGGTAGTGTATGGCAATGACGAAGTACGCTTTCATACTCGACCTCTGGTACGCACCTGTACAAAACTCCATCCATGCATTGCTTCAACAAAATCGGGTCATCCCAGAAATAATATTGCAAAGAATGGAAAATTTTATTTTTCTCTTGGTATGTCCAATCATCTGGGATAATTTTGTAGGCAAGATAATTAACAATATAAGAGAACCATGGATCTTTAGATTTAACAGAAAGAAGTTTCTCATCGGGGAATGTCTCGGTAATGGGTATATGAATGTCCTTCTCATCTACCCTTTCCAACCTAGACAAATGGTCCACAACCACATTTTTTATGCCCGCCTTATCTTTGATTTCAATATCAAATTCCTATAACATTAAGATCCACCTAATCAATCTAGGTTTGGCATCTTTCTTTTCCATCAAATACTTTATGGCGGCGTGGTCCATCCATACCACGACTTTAGACCCTACAAGATATTGCCGGAATTTTTCAAAAGCAAAAACAACAGCGAGAAGCTCTTTTTCAGTAGTCGTGTAATTCAGTTGTGCTTCATTTAATGTTTTGGATGCATAGAAAATCACAGCGGGTTTGTTGTCCACACGTTGTCCTAAAACAGCCCCTACTGCGAAATTCGACGCATCACACATCAATTCAAACGGTTTTGTCCAGTCCGGTGTTTGCACAACCGGAGCATACATTAATTTTTCTTTAAGCACATTAAAAGCATGTAAACACTTTTCGTTAAAATCAAAGACATCATCCTTCTCCAACAGCTCAGATAATGGTTTGTCGATTTTTGAGAAATCTTTTATAAAGTGACGATAAAACCCGGCGTGACCCAGAAAACTCCTTACCCCTTTTACCGAATTCGGTGGGGGTAATTTGGAAATAACTTCAATCTTCACCGGATCTACCTCCAACCCCTTTCTAGACACTTTATGTCCAAACACGATCCCTTTGCTAACCATCATATGACATTTTTCCCAGTTGAGAACCAAATGCGTGTCCTCACATCGTTGCAAAACCTTATCCAAATTGTATAAACATTCATCAAAAGACACACCATAGATGGAGAAATCGTCCATAAAGACTTCCAAACAGCGTTCGACCATATCGGAGAAAATGGCAAGCATGCAACGCTGAAAGGTTGCTGGTGCGTCACACAAACCAAAGGGCATACAACGGTATGCAAATGTTCTGTAAGGACAAGTGAAGGTGGACTTCTCTTGGTCCTTAGGATCAATGGAAATCTGATTGTAGCCCGAATAACCATCAAGAAAACAAAAATGAGATCGACCTGCTAATCACTCTAAAATCTGATCGATGAATGGGAGAGGAAAATGATCCTTAAGCATAGCATCATTCAATCTACGGTAGTCTATACATACACGCCACCCGGTTACCAGACAGGTTGTGACTGACTCATTTAACAAATTATGTGTAATAGTAATTCCCCCCTTTTAGGGACTACCTGTGTAGGGCTCACCCACGTCGAGTCGGATATAGCATAGATGATACATGCAGAAAGGAGCTTGATCACCTCCTTCTTAACGACCTCCATAATGCTTGGATTTAGTCGGTGTTGTGGCTGAATTACATGTTTGGCTCCCTCCTCGAGTCAGATCTTGTGCTGGCATAGTGTAGGGGAGATCCCCTTGATGTCCGCAACTGACCACCCAAATGCACCTCGGTGGTTCTTCAGCACGATCAGCAGTTGATCCTCCTCCTCGGCACTCAGATATGCCGAGATAATCACTGGTAGCTTTTCACACTCCACTAGAAATGCATATTTCAAGTGAGGTGGCAGTGGCTTCAATTCTAAATCTGGCGGGCTGATCAAGGATGACTGAAGTGGTGGTGGGAGTTCTCCAAGATCTTCATAGTACCTAGCATAAAAGCATGGAAGCACCTGAAGCATCTTGGCGCATTCTTGTAGTGACTTGCTTCTCATCCAGTCATGCGTTATATTAACTAGGCAGGCTTCAAGGGATAGTTCTGGATATGCATTGAAGACAGAACTTGCTATGGCCTCATCTTCAGTAGAAGGAGGGATGTCCTCCTCTTCATCATTGGGAAAACCCACCGCCTTGCTAAGATATACAACCTTGGTCTGCTCCATGATGTCTACAGCCAGTGTCCCCTTCTCCACCTTAGTCATTATATGAGCCATATCCAAAAATGGCTTCCCTAGATAGAGAGAGATATTCTGATCAAAGTGTTTCACCATGTGACAGTGCTCCTTCATTTTTTATTATGTTGTGCTGGAAGGCATGACCATCTCAAACTGATCATCAGTGATACCCAAGGTCAAACGACATCTTCCCATCTCAAGTATCATATCTACAGTGGCTTGGAAGGGTCGCCCAAGGAGTAACTCATTTCCTTGTTCGTCATGCATTTCCATTACAACAAAGTCTGCTGGAAATACAAACCGATCAACTTTCACCAACACGTCCTCACAAATGTCGTATGGCTTCACCACTGAATTATCCGCTAACTAAATCGTCATATTTCTTGGCCTTGATTCTTTCAATCCCAGCTTCTTGAACGTAGACAGAGGCATCAGATTTATACTTGCCCCGGAATCACACAGTGCTTCGCCGAATTTCACTTTACCAATGTAACAGGAAATATTGAAGCAGCCTGGATCCTGCCTTTTTGGTGGCAATGTGCCCATGATGAAAGCACTCACCTATTCCTTAAGAACCACAACCTCAGTATCTGGGATTTTCCTCTTCTTTGTAATGATGTCTTTAAGAAACTTGCCGTAAGAGGGAATCTGCTCTATTGCCTCTAACAATGGAATGTTGACAGAAAGCTTTCTAAAGCTATCTAGAAATTTCTTGAACGGAGTGTCCACTTTCTTGGCTTTCACGCTATTGGGATATGGGACTGGGACATTATGTGCCCTCTGATGTGGCGGCACATATGGCGTCCTCTTCTGTGTCTCCTCCTCAACAATGACGTGTTCTGTTGCAACATCCTCTACCGGCTCGGTGATTGGAATCGGAACCTCCTCTGTGGCCTCACCTGTGGTTTCTGGTTTGCTTGGTTCATCGGCCCTGGGGTTTAAAATCTTCTTACCGCTCTGTAGCAGAATTGCCTTAGCCTGTTGGTTTCCTCCTGGAATGTTTGTGTTTCCCAGAAAACCTTACTGTGCTGGCTTTTTCAGATTTTCTATCTCAGTTGCCATCTACGCCAATGATGTCTCTATCGTCCTCATTTGAGCCCCATGTCTTTGTAGGGTCTGCCCGAATTGATTCATGAATTCCCCTTGTTGCTTTATCTTCTGGCCAAACATGCTCATTAGTTCTTGATTCTGCTTGATCACTTAGTTGAGCAACTCATTGCTCTTATCTTCTGGCGCCGGTTGGGGTTTTGCGTCAGGGTCCTGCAAGAAATTATTTGGGTCTTTCCAGGAGAATTTCTTATCTTTCCTCCATGAGTAATCGTTGTTTCTGTACCCCTGCTGTTGGCGCATAAATTTCACTTGAGCTTCATCCTCAGATTCTGTATCTTCTTTTGCAAGTAGTTTCTTAGCTAGAAGGTCCATCTTCTCATTTAGCTCTTTGATGATGGCCTTTGACTCTCCTACAGCCCGAACATGCTCTACGGCGTCTCTGTCGCCCCAAGATTGCTTCTTAGCCATGTTCTTCAAAATTTCCCAACACCTCGTGCCTGTGTTGTTTAAGAAGAAACCTGAACCTACAGAATCTAGGTTGCTTCTATCATGCTCGGAAAGAGCAAAATAGAAGATTTTAACCTGCTTCTCCTTGTCAAGCCCATGATGCGGGCACCTCCTTAGCATGATCTGAAACCTTTCCCAGGTCTCAGAGTAAGTCTCCCCTGCCTTCTGGCTGAAATTATGGATCTTCCGGACCAAATCATTGGTATTCTCAGGTGAAAAGAACCTCTCGAAGAACACCTCGACCATATGATCCCACGATTCCACATACTGATCATCAAGATTATGTAGCCATTCTCGTGCATTTCCCGCCAAAGAGCTGGGGAACAACTTCAAGTACAATGTCTCATGTGGAAACCTGTCTATCTTGATCATGTCACAGTTCTCCACGACCTGGCTAATGTGAGTCACCGGGTCTTCATTTTTGAGCCCGTGAAATGCATTTGATTTGACCAAATTTATTAATGTTGGATCGATCTTATATGTCGGAATGTTAACTGTCAGCTTCTTGATTGGCCCCTTTGATGCAGATGCAGAAGACGCCTTTATCTTCTCCCAGATCGTCTGCTCTTCTGCCATGGCTTCTTGTTCTGAGTCAGAATCTATTTCGTCTGGTTTGTCTTGAATATAATTCTCCTCGTCGTCTGGTCCCGACAATGGAACCTCTGGTGATTGCTATGTGTAGTCAGTGCTACGCATCCTCACCATGCACTAGTACCTGCAAAATGATAATTTCAGTTCAGTACCGTGCTAGACGAATACAAAATATGAAAGATAAACTATGAATTTCAAAAATGATTACAAAATAATAATATAAAAAAGTGGCCTAGAATGGCCGCTTGCAGCACTCGTAGTGCCGACAATTTGCCGTATCCCCGACAACGGCGCCAAAAACTTGACATGATTTTACCATGCGTATAACGCAAGTGCACACATCAATGTAGTACATGCCCTTGTGAGGCCCGAGTCGAACTCAGGCACACTGAATTATCGGTAGACTACTACTAACTACTCACAATCAGCTAGACCAATAAAAAGGTTATGAGAGTTGTTTAAAAAGAAAAAGAAAATAAAAATAAAACAAAGCAATCGATTAAGTGTTTAGTTTAATCAATTCAAATGGAGATCTTTAGGATTGCGGTTTCACCGTGGGTTTTCATTGTATGAATTTTCACATAGCTAAACAGATTCATCTCTCAATCCAGGTAGTGGCCTGTAGTCAGAACTGTCCACTGTCGTGGTACAATTCACTACCTATGTCTAGGTCGGTTCCACCGTCATAGTAACCTATACCCTAAACTAGGTGCATTAGAATCGACCTCTGGGTTTCCACCATTAACCGTACATCACCTTGTTCAAGGGATTTGTTAATTAATGTGAATTTTGTCTCTTTTCAACCGTTAATTCTTCTTTCAAAGTAATTAAAGGCATTAGATTATCATTATGGTGATCAATCATAACAATATAATTGAGAAAATGAAATCATACCACGGATTTAAGTGACAAATTATGAATTACTATGATAAAAACGTCATACAATGCTTCCCCGGGCTACTCTCAATCCTAAAGATAAAGGGGATTAGCCCCGCATGTTCATCTCAGAGCAAGACATGGTTGAAGAAAGTGGAAACATGGAGAAAAATGTGAATAAGTGATGAAACCCCTAAACGGAGAAGATCCAATCGCTCCTTGGTGTAGAATGCGCGATCTACAGCCTTTCGGCGGTGGAAAACGTCTTCTTCAGCTTCCGGAACGGCTGGGGCGTGCTTCTCAGCTCCGTTCTCTCCACACCTTCTCGGGACGTGTACAGCGGCTAATGACGTGATACCCTTCTCTTGGCCGCCGTCATTAGGTATAATCACCGAGTTAGGTCGCAAAAATATCACAACCATCGGATTAGAGCCGATCTGAAATAAACTTTAATCTGACGACGTCGATACCATTGACGCGGGTCGATGGTATCGACCCCTCACGATATCGGCAAGCCTTTTTTATTTTCTGTCGCTGCGCCTGCTGCTGGCTCGATACTATCGATGCGTGTCGATGATATCGAAACCCTTAGGCGTCGATTTTATCCCTTTCCGTCGCTGAAACTACATGTGTCGATAGTATCGACTTTGTGGTCGATAGTATCGATTGGCTGGTCGCTGGCAACCTGATGGTAACTCACTACCATCGACTTCCCAGTCGATGGTATCAACTCTGCGCTGCTCCTTGCGGATGCCTGCCTGTGGCTGTGTCGATAGTATCGACTTGCGTCGATGGTATCGACAGCTACAAATATGTGTTTTTCCTGAAATTGCAAAACAGAACCACATCAGCCGAGATAAAACCTATAATTGTAATCATTCATGCTCAAAACAATAAAATAAGAGAGATTGGACACTGAGAAGGATCATAGACTAAAGTAAGTGAATTATGCAATATTAACCACCAAAGTGACCAATAAACACATAAAACGTAAGTAAAACAAGTCTATAAATGCGACTCAAAATCATCGCATCATTCCACAAATATCTCTCCCACATGGAGTTTACACAAAAGAAACAACTTGATCAATAGGCAGATAAGTCCAAACTATCTTAAGTGTATCTCCCATGGATACTAGGTTATAATTATAACCTTGTTTGGGTTTAAACTAAGAACTACACCCGTGGATACCTAGTTTAAGGGAATTAGGGTTTCATGGATTAGAGGGCATGTTTTGATATGTTACAACCACAAGCACTCCCTGTCATGTATATCTATCCAATAGTGTTTGCTCAAGCTTTTCATGAGTCTAATTTGTTTGATAAAGGTACATATCACATTTCCATCCTTTTGGTCTGATTTGAGATCTCACAATCAATCCTGGCAACAATTAGTCTTTTCGCTAGATTTCTCAATTCTTAGCTTTTCCTCAAGGCATCATAGGTTCCTATAAACTTGATTTTGTTCGTGTGTATCTGCTCCAAGATTTTCGGCCTCTTCTCTAGGGATCAGTTGTGGCAGAGTGGTGTTTTCCTTCATCTGATCACCCATGTCTTGAAGATGGGGTCGTTACAATTGTTGAACTAAGATGAAGTTGATGCTTTAATTTTCTAACCCAATCTTCTACTAGAACCTTACTCTCCATCACGAGTTCTGTGGAGGTTGAACTGTTGGAAAGTATGTTCATCGTGGGTCTGAGCAAAACATACTATGTGACAGATTTACAAGAATGCCCCAAATCAACAGTGATGATTTGCACGCTCTCATGGACAAGATCGAGATTTAGTTGTATTATTTGATTTCAATTGCATGAGCCTTTTGTAGTAGGTGAGATATTTTCCCTATAACACAAACAAGGTTTGGCGCATGATATGATGGGAAACTGGTCCTTTTGGCAAGTTTTTATTTTGTTTTTACAAATGTTTCTAGAATTTTCATGATTGATCTGGTCTTATGTTAGAAACTTTTTGTAAATAGTCATTGGAAAGGCATTTGAATAAGGAAGTCAATTTTCAAGTTTTCAAACCCTAATTTGATCATTTTATACCTTTATTTCCTAAATAACCTTGAATTGGATTTGACTACACATTAGGCTTTTCCATCATCCTAAGGAGACTTGATAGGAATTCTTCTCTCATAGGTAAGTGGATCATTGATAACATCCAATTTTATGAATATTTTATGCCTTGTTTTCCTAGAATCTAGCCTCATTTATGCACATATACTTGCTTATTCATTGTTCTAAAGGCTCGATTATCAAAATACTCTTGTAATCTATCTATCTTTTAAAATGCAAGAAATCAACTTCAAAAGAGTTAGGTTGATCAAATCCCATTGACTTATAGGTCAATCAACTAGTATCATTAGTCAAAGTGAGGAAATCCACCAAATAAAGATGAAGATCGAGGGCAAAGCTTGATCAATGATGTGCTCGATTAGTTTCAATCAAGCTACTTCATTGAAGCAATCAATTGATCAGTCAAAGCTTGATCAAGATCAAGTACTAATCAAACCATCCAATCGAGGGACTGTGATCGAGCTATATGGTCGACAGCCTTGGTGGAGCATCACGTAATAGAGCTTTATAAACCATTGAAGCTAGAATTATACAACTATCACATCTAATGGCCGAGCAAAATGGGTAGACTGAAGGTGATCTAGCTAGCAAATCAATAGTCAAAGGCTAAAGGTTGACCACCATGTGGATCAATCAAAATGTGACACAACTCTGAGTCTTACATATAAATAGGAACCTATGACATCACTTTTGAGGTATCTTGACTCTAACAAGTAGCAGAGACACTGCTCCCCATATCAATGGCAGAGCAAAAGTGATCGATCACAAGATTGGTAGACCTATTTTCTTTGCCACTATGTCTCTTAGTTTGATCAGTCACTGACTTGAGAAAGGAGTTGTTGAGAAGAACAACCATCAACCAAGAGAGTGGGTGATTGACATGCCACTCCTCAAATGATGACACTAATCGAACTTGGATCTTGATTGATCATGAAAGTTGAATCCATTTAGTTTTCCTTAATTTTATAGTAATTTGTCAGATTTTGATCCAATTCCTTGGTTTCAGTGGTAGGTTTGAGCTTCATATCTTATGCACCAACATATCATATGGTGGCAGGCATAAGAAATTTTTCATATATTGACCAGATTTGTGTTGATCTTTCCCTTCATTAGTTGATGTTCTCATCAATTAACATCTTTATCGGTGTAGGCCCTTGACCACACACCAATACCACCCTAGGGTGGGTTTACATCTTTCTATAGTCTTGTCAGTTTACTCACTTGGCCTTTCCCTCAGTTGACCACATATAGAAACTCCCACACCTCAACCAACGAGACTTATGTGGATTTAGCATACTGATGAAAAGACAATGTTCTCCTACTAATGAAAACCCAGGCAACCATTGTAGCATCCCAAGTGTTGAGGCCTCATATGAAATGATCTTTAAAGGAGTGATTACACTACCCATATCACCAAGGTGCACCTCCTTTTTAGGGAGCTCATCACTAAAGAACTTTGTGATTGAGCATGCTCATCCCAGAGTAGTACTAGGATGGGTGACCATTCGGGAAGTTGATTGTGGCTTGTGCGTGAGTGAGGACAAAGTACGTAGTTAAGGCTAGTGGTGGTCTGCGGAGCCAGTCATCATTCCAGAAACTCTACTAGACCCTTTGACAATGGGCTCAGGTGTTACAAGTGGTATTGGAGACATAACCCCTAGTAGGTGGGGCCCACATGGGCATGTGACATGCCAGTCTTGAGCCGTGCGGTCCAAGCATGTTGACAAGGGTTGTCCATGGTGATGTAACCGCCCTTCCATTGTATTCTTTTAGAAGGAGCTAGGTGTTCTTGGGTCATTATGGGTCTCCACTAAAATGGGGAAATATCATGAGGCCATATAGTTGAGCCTTGACAAGAACATTAAGGGTCTAAGTGGGGGCAATCGTAACATCCTTGGTCTTGAGGCCTCAGGTGAAATAATCTTAAAAGGAATGATGGGACTATTCATATCACCAAGGGCACTCCCTTTTCAGGGAGCCCATAACTAAAGAACTATGTGGCTAAGCGTGCTCAACCAGAGTAGTACTATGATGGGTGATGAGTCGGGAAGTTGATCCCCGCTTGCGCATGAGTGAGGACAAAGCACGTAGTTAAGGCTAGTGGTGCTCTGTGGGGCCAATCATCATTCCGAAAACTCTACTAAAGCCTTGGGTAGTGGGACCAGATGTTACAACCATCTAATGTTGAAGAATCATCATCCATCCAACCGAAGAAAACCCCCACTATGTCTATTAGTGAGAACTTTAAGTGGTCCTCCATCGATGGAAATTCTATTTCCCTTACCAATGGGAAATATGTTTCTGTCCACTAATGATGATATAGACCACTCCATAGATGAGGTTTATGCGTAATGGAAACTAATGTAAATCATATACTCATGTACTGACATGAGTTTTGGTCCACTTATGAGGATCTAACATCATGTCTATCAATAGAGTAAATGCCCCATCCACCACAAAAGTTGCGGACTGATAAAGTTGTAGACCATTGAAGACTATGCACATATACACCAATGATCATCCTAAACTCATATACTGACAAGAACTCTAAACTATGTCAACCAATGATCTACCTACACCGCCCACCAATGAAAATCATGGTCTTTGCCTATCGATGGAATATTTACCTTTTTGTCTTTTGATGGGAACTCAGGGAGTCACTATACCCATCATCTTCCTCATGCAACCACATCTTCACATACATGGTGATCAACCACTCAACTTTAAGATGCATGGGGAGGGTTCTAAACCCTAGTTCTTTACTTAGAAATACACAATCATGGCTTCCACATAAGGGGATCAGCCACTGATGTTGTCAGACTGTCAAAATTAGTCTTCAATATCCATCGTCGACTCTCCATGGGTTGCTTTTTCCAATTGCCCATTCGATAAGATCTCTGCCTCCACAAAAACTCGAAGTGTAACATCCCTGACCTGGGTTATGCCTTAACCCTGGGGGTTTTGCTTCAGCAAGTTAATTAAATCCTTATTTTATCTCGTGAAGAGTAATTAAGGCTTAAGAGGAACTTATGTTTCAATTTTGGTCATGTTTGAATAATGTTGAAGGAATGTTTGCTTATTTTGGACTAAAGTGCAAATTACCCAATAATAAGGGGTTAAATTGCAAATGTTACTTGATAAATGTTCCTCATATGTTAAAGCATCATGAAGAATGAATATGATGCAGTGGTATGACTTTCACAAGCTTGATCACCAAGAAAGAGCTGATAAAATAATCTTTGTGCATTAAAACTTAGTTTGGTGTAATGTGCAATTTACCCAAAACCTAGGGTTCAATATGCAAAATACCACTTCTATAGGGTCCCTCATGTTTCTCGTAATCATGTAGAGAAAATAAAATGAGAGGGGCGCCTCATTTGAATTACTTTGGAGGAGAGAGAATATTGATATTAAAATAATCAAAATTTAAGCACAATTGAAAAACATAATTCAATTTAATGCAAAAAGAAATATATTAATTGGATTGCCCTTCAACCAAAATTATGTTGGTTGAAAACCAACAAGTGTGTACATCCTTGTGCCTTGCAAAGGCACGAAAATATCTAAAGGAGTGGATAACTCACTCACATTAAAATAAAGGAAAGTAATATCCACTCACTTATGGATATTAGTATAATATGATTTAAGGTGCTTAGTTTGCTTTTCTTTAAATCATGGATAATTGAGAGGAATAAGAGGCAAATAATATAGCCTCGTATCCAAGGAATTTAGGGGGAAGAGGCGACACTAATTTTGGAATTAAAATGATTTTTATAAGACATTTTCTCTCTCATTGATTTTCTTATAAAAACACCCTTTACAAGCCAAATCAAAAGCTTTTCCGAAACCACTTCTTATCTTTGCTTGGAAAATGACCAAGGGAGCTTTGGAGGATCAGGAGGACGACCCCCAACCTGTTGGTAAGATTCTTGACCTTCTTTCACCTTGAATCCATGGTGGAAATCACAAATCAATGCATGATTTCTTCTTATCTCGATCCCCTCTTCAATTCTAACCATTCCTTTTCACTCAAAGCTTGAGGACGAGCCTTAGGATAGTGAAAGGAGTTACATCCACCATTGTTGACGTGAGCTTGAAGCTTTGGAGCTCAATTGGAGGCGGGTTAAATAACTTGAACCCTTAACTATTGTTATTGAACTCAATTTCTCAGTTCAATTGATTCAATTGTTCTTCTTGTAATACCTTTGATTAGTTGATGCAATTACCATGAAGATGGCAGTAGATTTCGTGGGATTGAAGGTTGATGATGATGACATCATCACAAGCACACAACTCAATCAAGAATAAGAGCAAACGGTTTGCAAACCCGCATGAACTAATTCAGTTTCAAAACCGAATGAGTAGATTCAATTTCAAAACCGAATGGCCAATTAAGTTCAAGACCGAATGGGTAACTCCATTCAAAACTGAATGGGTTATATACACAAAACTGAATGGGTAATTATACCCAAGATTGATTGGATAAATCACTTCAAAACCGAATGGGTGATTCAGTTTCAAAACCGAATGATTGGAATCGTTTTCAAGGTCGATTGAAGTGATTCAGTTTCAAAATTGAATGGGTGATTCTGTTTCTAAACCGAATGAAGGTCAAGCACCTCAAGACCTCATGAGGTCAAGCACCTCAAGACCGTTTGGATGGTCAAGGGTGATGATTGAAGGATTGAAAATCCAAGGGCTAATAATTGTTGAACTCCAATAATTCAATCGATTGAAGGTTTCAATGTAGCTAAGCATGCTCAATTGATTGATGAATTTATCTAAAGAACCCTTGCGGTTTTGAGACTGATTTGGCCCAAACGGTCTTGAGACCTTTTGAGTCCAAACTCTCTTGAAACCGTTTGGGGTCAAACGGTTTCAAAACCGTTTGGTGATGAAAACCTCAAAACCGAATAAAGGTCAATTGTGATTCAATCATTTGGAAATTGAAGGTGATGATTGTTCCAATGATCCAATGATTGATAGTGATGGTAATCAATGAAGGTACAAAGGTTGAAATCCTAAAAGTACCTAAATGATTAGTACCATTAAAGGGATAAACCCTAATTGCTTATAAGAACAATAACTTAGTACACTATGTCAATCATAGTTGTATGTACTTGATTGAAGGGATGATGTAACCTAATCAAGTTGAGAGGGTGATAGAGAGGAATTCAAACATGAATATGATTCATGTGGTGATTAAGGGCATGATCCTCAGTAAAGATATCATAAAACCCTAATCTTGGATATGAACCCTAATTGAGAAGGTTAATGAAATCTAACCCTAATTCAGGGCAATTGTAAGTGTAACCCTAATCTAGGGTAAGGATGAAATCCTAGACTAGGATGATAACTTGAATAACCATAATTCAGGGTGATGTGATGTGAAATCCTAATTTGGATGAATAGTAAATCCTAATTATGGGTAATTGAATAGAAACCCTAATTTGGATGAATAGTAAACCCTAATTGGAGATAATTGCACATCAATCCTAATTATGGGTAATTGATTGTGAAATCCTAATTTGGATGAATAGTAAATCCTAATTATGGGTAATTGAATAGAAACCCTAATTTGGATGAATAGTAAACCCTAATTGGAGATAATTACACATCAATCCTAATTATGGGTAATTGATTGTGAAATCCTAATTTGGATGAATAGTAAATCCTAATTGTGGGTTATTGAATGTAAACCCTAATCTAGGGTGATATCATGTGAAACCCTAATTTAGGGAGAAGTGATGTGAAACCCTGATGTTTTGATGTCATGTGGAACTCAAACTCATGGTGATGTTATGAAATGTTATATGAAACCCTATTTGAGGGTGATTCCATGAGAAACCCTAATTGAGGGTGATTCCATGAGAAACCCTATTTGAGGGTGATTCCACGAGAAACCCTATTTGAGGGTGATTCCATGAGAAACCCTATTTGAGGATGATTCCATGAGAAACCCTAATTGAGGGTGATTCCATGAGAAACCCTATCTGAGGATAATGCCATATGAAGTTCTAATGCAATGTTGTGATGAGAGACCCTAATAAGGGTGAATATATGTGAGACCCTAATTTGGAGCTATAATACATAAAGCCCTAATCCTGGGCAATATGACAATAAGCCATAACTCTAATCTTTAGGTGATGGCATAAGAAAACTCTAATGATGAAATAGATGGAAATACATTATAAAGGTGAAATATTTCAAGTGGTTGATTATAAGAAAACTTATAGTAAGTAATGTCTTTATCATTAGACAAGTCCATATCATTAAAGATAGTTGGACAATTCTAATGTGTGACCTATGCACTACATGCTAAAGGTGATAGGTTAGTGATTAAAAGTATTAAGAGGAAATACCTTAATACCAGATAAGTTGACAAACTCAGGCAAATTAGAAGTAATGAGAGAAGTGATATATCAAGACATGATAGATATCACATGTAGCATCACAGGGTTGATATACCTTGATGCACTTCAAATCCAATATATTTGGGTAAGAAACACATGAAGTGTGTTATGCAACTGTTACAATGAAATGTAATGAGTTTGATATACTTTGATAAGTACATGCTAATATGCCTTGAGAAAGGGGTTAAGCCAAAATAATGAGTATGATGTAATCATACTCTGACAAGGATGAGAAATGAACTCATACCTTGTATTCATAATAATTAATGATATATGATGAGAGTAATAAGCATGTGATATGTTCATGATATTAAAGGAAGCTCCTAGAGGAGTGGAGCAATAAATTAGGGTTGTATTCATAAAATGAACATAAACCCTAATTATTATGTAATGGGAAATCCTAACCCTAATTTTGGGTAATATGATGAAAAACCCTATTTGATGGTAAACCCTAATCCTGGTAAGGAAATAGTGGTGTTACTATTGTATTGCATGCTGTGATTTGCTTTTGTTACTTATTGAGAAGTAACAAGATATGCATTGGTCTGGAGTGCCATTATATTATATTTTGCTTAATAAGAAGTAACAAAATGTGTAGTGGCATTGTAAGCCATGTGATCAAGTTGTTGCCTAGTAAAAGGTGACAAGACAAATAATGGGCCTTGTGAGCCATGTGTGATGCTTGTGTAACAAGTATCATGTATACCTTAGCCTGAGGACCTAGAGGTAATAGTTACCTAATAAGTGGTAACAATGTTCAGTGATGAACTAAGGGTTTAAATACCCAAATTTGATAAGCATGGCAATAATGTGGTGGAGGGATGAGAATTCCCAGTATTTAAATGAGGGACTGAGATCCCAATGTCTTATAAAGACTGAGAAGTGATTGATGACATGGTACATGGTTCTTTGTAGCATTTGTCATAATAAGTTATGTTTGAGAACTCAACAGATGCTAAAATAATATGATAATGTACCTAATTAATCAAGCGAAATCATATCATGTAGAGCCCTGGCCACAGATCCATCATCGTCAGTAATAGGTGATGGTGAAACGGGTTGCTCCGCGGAAAAAACCCGGAATGCATATTTTTAAATATGTGGGGGTTAATGGGCGAACATATCCTTACGTCCTGATGAGGAGATTGATGGAAGGTAAATATTAAACCTCTCAATCCTTCATTGTATGTGTCGGGATGGATGTATCACAAATCTCCTGATGATTGGGATATATGTCGTACACATCTCCCAATAATATTTGATGTCGGGTCGATGTAGATAAACATTAAATCTCTCGATTGCTGATGAGAGTGCAGTTGACACTGTAACTCTATAGCGAAGTTACCAGTATACCCTGGAAAGATATATTGAGCAGTTGACCTAGTCCTGCTTGTGGTCTCGCACTGACCGAGATGTGAGAGGTCTTGGAATCTGGCTCTTCCATTGACCTATGTATGGTACCGATTTCAACTTCGCAGTGGTCGGTTGGAGTATGAGCGGTATACCTCATCTCCTTAGGGCATAAATGTGATTGTAAAATGTAATCAGTCATATAGCATGTTTGCTTAAGGATTGAATACGGAAATTCATTGGCTGAAGTTACATTTCTTTTATGCATCTCTAGTTGATAGATGTTATTCATATCTCTTTATACTCATTGCAAGTAGATGGATGAATTATGATTCTACCATGGATAGATACAATGCTTTCCTTAGGAAAGGAGATTACTTTACTCTGTTCATTCAATGATTAATACTGTTGTTGATATATAAGAACTTCTGCTCAGTTTCATTATAATAAACTGCTATATCAATGTTTTGGCGGAGCGTTATATCTCCCGCTGGGGCAATTTATAATTCTCTCACCCCCGTGGGATCCAATGTTTTTAGGTGGACGCGGACGAAGAGGCAGAAGCCCTATAGCAGAGAAAGAACAACAACAACATCAGGGACATCAGTAATATCTCAGGTGGAGATACTGCCTGTCGAGTCATATAGATAGTAGTCCTATGTGTCGTCTCTGTACTCTCAGGTCCTCGGAGTCAGTAGATAGTGCTTTTATAATCGATCTGAGATTTTGGCTTGATGCCTCGAGGTTCTTATTTTGTCTATATATAATGTTAATAGGGCAGCTGATGTTGTAATCCTCGAGAAGAGATGGTACAAGTTATGTACTTATGAAGCAGGATGTATATGTTATACTTTGGTACTTGATGAAAGAGATTTCCTATGTTTGTCTCTCTTTGCAAAAAGTTTTAATTTTTAGTGATTTTCAGTAATCCGCTGCAAAAGATTCGCTTCCGCTTAAGTAAATCTTGTTTTTGTGAGTTGGATGCCACACCAAGGTCCTGACTTGGAAAGAAACTAGATCCAAGACATCTTCCTCCCATATATCCATTAGTATTATCCACCTTCTTTGCCTTCATAGTAGTAGATCCAGTCTACAAGGAAAGGAGATCGACGTCTTTGTTCCAAATCTAGAAAAAGGCTACCTCACATCATGGGTTTGTCGTCATCTTCTAATTTGATGATGCATTTCTCTCTCCTTTTCCCCATTGTACTTGTTATTGATGCCATGGTCTAGTAGTATTCTTTCTAGGGTGTAGGGAGTAGCCCTACTATCCAATTTTTCTCTTTTTTGTTGTTGTTATGCATGTATGAACATCACTTGTTATGAATCAATTATTTTGATTACTTGAAAATCTTGTTGGCCAACTATTTTACATGCCTATCAGATATTACATATAGAGAATTAAAATTTAAGATCTAGGATATCATTTGATTCATGTTAAATCCTTCATGAGAACTTCAAATAGGTATTTTCTTAGGTGATAGGTACATGATGACGCACATAGACTGGTATATGTCTAGTTTTTATCCTAATGTTGGAAGGGTAATTTAATATATCTTAACATGTGTATGTTCACTGTGAATATGATGCAGTGAGCGAGTGAATGATATGTAGCAGTGGTGAAACCCATCCACCCCGTGTTTTCAGCTATTGGATAAATACAACCTTAATCTAGTCTTACTTTATTTGCAACTTAGATTAAGTAAAACAATTCATATCTTGTGTTAAAATCTAGTTCTTGACCAAATACACTGATTAGATTACTTCTTAAACATGTTTTCCTTTGGTTTTGATCCTAATACTTACTACAACAAGATGCGTCCACTTACAAGATGGGATTGTCATACATTTGGTTTAGGTAAAACCTAGTGAATTCAAATCTGAAGAAATTTGTTGTGTGATAATTACCGCATCACTACCATTTGTAATCAACCTCACTCCTCAATAACATTATCTTTTTTTTTTACTCTTTTAAGGCAATGTCCATGTCAAATTGTAAGTTGATATTGCCTATTTGCACCATGAGCGGCTAAACCTCATAACTTGGGTAGGGAGTAGTGGTCAGACCCTCCCAATCATGTAATCACTCCTCATGTGTGTGTGTTTGTGTGTGTGTGTGTATATATGTATGTATGTATATATATATATATATATATATATATATATATATATATATATATATATATATATATATATATATATATATATATATATAAAAGCATCTGTCGCTAGGTCTGCTCCCGTGATCGCCCAGGCGATTAGGGCTCCGCATGCTTCGACGACGGCTTGGGGGAGAGAGCTGGCGGCCGGTGGCTTACCCTCGCCCCTTCTCCCCCTGGACCCTCCCTTGTCTCATCCCCATCCCCCTCTCCCTACATCTCTGTGGAGGTTCGATCGGCTTCGAATCAAGGCATCTGCTGGGCGAGCGCATGTGCTGGGTGACGACAAGCTTTGGGTGCTCGCGTTGGGGCTCCGGGGTGGTTCCCTCCCCGTCGTGGCCGTTTGTGTTCGCCCCTCTTCAGCCAGTCCAAGCTTCGACAGTCTCCAGCCAGGATCGATAGGGAGCCTAGAGTCTGAAGCAGACACGACTTTCATCCCCCTTTACCGTTTTTCCCTCGTATATTGTTTTTTCTCTGTTCTTGTTTCGTGGTCACTGCTATGCAGCTTGGGTGGGCGCCGTGTGCCCGCATCTTCTTCTAGGCGTTAGGCTGGTGGTTGGGTGTCGTTGGTCTGGTTCGTGGTTGGGGTTTCCCGTGTTCTACTGCCAGAGTTGATGTTTCCCCTGCTCTTGTTTAGGTTAGGTGTGTAGTAGTCGTTTGGTGCCCCTTGGTTTGCTTAGTTTTTAGCCCTTTGTTTCTTCCCTTCTTGTTTCTGTCCGGTCTCTGTCTATTTTAGTGTCTCCTTGGGTTCCTTCTTGGGCAGACGGTGAGCTCGGGCGCCCCTTGGTGCTTTAGGCAGAGGAGGATTAAGCTGGGTTTGTGCTTCGTGCGGGTTTTCCGCCCCCTACTCACAGTGGTGGTCGAGAGTGGTGGTGGGGTTCCTGGCACCCTCTACTCCCCACCGTTGTATCCGCATGAGCCATCCTTCCTCTGTATCTGTATCGCTGGGGTTTGGCCTCCTTCCCGGGTCTCCTGGTTGGTGCACCCTTAGTGCTCGACATTTGTCTGTGTGAAAGTTGCGTTGTTGGGTGGCTCCTTGGCCGGTTTGTTTTTCTTTTTGCTTCTTTGCTGGTAGTTGTATTTCTAGTCTTGTTTGTGTAGTGTTGTGTTTGTGTTGTTACTTTGTGGTCGAGCTCTTTTTCAGGTGATCATTCGTTGTCTTCATGATGGTAATCTCTGCCAGTGACTATGCAAACTCCTCTCCCGATGTACTCATAGTCTCTTGTAGATTGATGAATTCCATCCCGGATAGCTGCTTTAGACAGCCACTACAAGAGGTGGACGGTGCTGAAATCTACCTTTCACATCCCAATCTGAGCCTTGTGCTATGTCTTACCGCAAAAGGAGTTGCTACTTGGTTACTTGATGAGATATGTCTATCTTGTAGATGTTGTATAGCTTACTTCTAATGATATTGAGCTATTTTCAATATATATATATATATATATATATATATATATATATATATATATATATATATATATATATATATATATATATAATAAGTTCGTAAAGATCAAGGGTTTGTAATAGAGAAATTCCACAAGAGTGAGGTATCACTAAAGTGTTGGTCATATGTTTTGTACTTGATCTTTTGGTTGTCATCTTGAGAGATAGGCGCCTTTTGATGTAAATATAGCATGATGTCAGGAGAGGGAAGGTGTTAGGCATCTTTGATGTCTATTGAGAAAAACCAATTTTAGAATATTAAATAGAATAGAATGTTGCATGGTTGACAATAAGCTTTATTGTTGAATCCTTGTCAAGTTTCCATTTATAAATTCAATTACATATGTTTAGGTTCTATAACTTAGATTTCTTATTTAGTTGATTACTTCATTCCTTATTGGGACACTCAATTCCAATTATATGTTATTTTATGAATCTAAGCAAAGATTTATAGTTTTTATGTATATTGAGATCCCACACAGGCTCACCACCTCACTTGTAATGCATGAGACTCAAGGTCATCACTCATTACATTAAGATTATGATTTGCATTGAATAACATAAAATCATTCTAAAAATATTGCACAAACAAACTGATGTAATTTCATAGATCAAGTATATTTATCCAAAACTTATAAATTAGCAACAAAAATATTCCAACTATTACAAATTTAGAAACATAATTAAATTTCACACTCATAAGAGTGGACTAGATGAAAATTAATTCCACAAACTATATTTATATAATCCAACCATAGAGAGAAACTTGGCCGTATTAAGAAGTCCTTAAAGTTCCAACTACAGAACTAGTTCCTCAATGAGGTCGGGAGCTTTGTGTCGGCGTGTTGGGGATAAAACCCAAAAAAGGGATACAATACAAAGAGAATCGTTAGTACAACCTAGGGAGAGAGAGAGATGTAAAGGAGATTGCATTACAAAAATGTCAAGAGAGTAATTCATGAGTTAATGAGCAAGTATCAGTGTGCAAACAACTATTTTTCTATAAACAATATGATAATAAATCATCATGCGTATTTATGTGAAAAATAGAATAGTATAAAAAGAAAGGCCAGGGCACCACCATCTCAAACTAGTGAGAAGAGGCAACACCATATTAATCTCTTTTATATTAATGTATGTGTTGAGTATGGGCATCAATGTCCAAAGATTTGCCACTAAAACTGATTTTGATAGAACTACATGTGGTTGACTATCTTTTTGACCGAAGAGAGTCTCAGTCAAGAACTTTGTCGAACGAGAGGGTTTCTGTGTGTTGTATCAATTTTAAGCAAAGTATGTTGCTATTTCTAATCAAAACATATGAAGATATGCAAGTTAAGGATTGATTCAGTTGAGATAAGACATTATAAATTTCAAAGTGAAGCTTAATTTAAATCTCAACTTATTATGACCAACATTTTTAAGTTGAGCATTTTGGAACCCAAACCAAGTTAACGCCTTTTTTCTTGTACGGGCAAGAGAATGAATAATGTCCAAGATGTAAACAGTAATGACAGAAAATAGAATCAATTTCATTTCTCTTCTTAGCTTGATTGTCTTTAGGCACATACATGACTTTACTCTTGGGTACTTGTGTCCTTTTAATTCTATATTTTTGATAGGATTTATCTTTGGGCACATAACCTAGGCTTCTTTTCCCAATTTGGCCAAATGAGTCCTTTAGAATTTTATCAAGAATGTCTTTGTTTTTCAAGCTACTAATATCCTTTTCCAACTTAGCAATTTCACCCATTATCTTTTTAATGTCTAACTTTGCTTGATCTAAATTAGATAAAAAACTATCTCTTTCTTTGACAATAGCATCATAATCCAAATGAGTGCATAAAATAGGTTGAGTTTGCAGATCATTCATTTCAAAAAGAAAATCAACCTTTTCTTTGCAAAGAAAATTATTATTAGTTTCTAGAGCAAGCAGCTTAATATTTCAATCATTAACAGAAGATTTCAAAGTAGCTTTTTTAGACATAAGACTTTCCTTTTAAAAATTAAGATCATTCAATTTAGCATACAAATCTTCATTGGTTTTTGTAAGCCTTTTTAATTTCTTTTTACAATCAACATATTTATCATGTAATTCTTCAATACTAGTGACTAATGTTTCTTTAGATAAATCAAGAAGACTTACCTCATTTTCTTCTTCATTTGTTGTTGCAATGAAACACCTTATTGTGTCTTCTTTGGTCATGAGACATTCTGCTTCCTCCTCACTTTTGCTATCATCACTTGAGTCATCCCAATATGCTTTGTAGGCTTTTTCTTTCTTCTTGAGAGAAGATTTCTTTCCCTTCTTGACTTTGGGACACTAATTTTTTAAATGTCCCTTCTTGCCACATTCAAAGCACCTAAGGGAAGAAGGGGAAGAAACAAAAGAATTTTTGTTAGTTTTAAATCTTCTATATTGCTTACCATTTACAATGAGTGCCTCCTCTTCACTATCTTCTTCACTTGTTTCATTACTTTCTTTGGTTTCTACCTTAAAATCAGTGTCCTTCCTTTTCTCCTCCTCGTGTTCAGTTGCCAATCTTTCTTCTTCTTTAAGAGTGACCTCATGAGTTTCTAAATTACCAATGAGCTGCTCCATCCTCATTGTGGTGAGATCATTAGCTTCTTCAATGGTTGTCACCTTTGGCTTGTATCTTGGAGGTAACGATCTAAGAATTTTGGACACTTGATCTTCTTCACTTATATATTTGCCTAATGCACTTAAACTGTTAATAATGGAAGAAAATCTTGCATACAATTCACTAATAGATTCATTAGGTAGCATACAAAATTGTTCAAACTTTTGTTTAAGCATATTCATTTTGGTGTTTTTAACTTGGGAAGTTCTTTCATGTGTTATGGAGAGTTTATGCCATATATAATAAGTTGTATCACATGAAGATATTCTACTAAACTCACTTACAGAAATAGAACAATATAAAATGCTTACCACCTTTGCATCTAATTGAACTTGTTTTACCATATTTGGATCCCATGTTGCATATTCTGTTGTGGGAAGTACATAGCGCGTAGATACCATCCTCCAAAGTTCCAAGCTAATCCCTTAGAAGTAAAATTACATCCTTCTCTTCCAATAAGTGTATTGCTTCCATCAAAGGGTGGTATCAGGTTCACGTATGTTCCTTTAAGGTTGAGCTTGTGAAGTACACCGTCCCCCATTCTCTAAGACCTGTTATGGCTCCTTGAAGACCTATTTTGATACCAATTGAAAGATCTAGAGGGGGGTGAATATAGCTTTTTGGATAATTTAAACAATCAAAGCACTCAACCAAAGAAGGAGGTGGAAAAAGGAAGACACTTTGATTTAGAGTGGTTCCTACCTTTGAAATCAAAGGTAGTCAGTCCACTACCCAATTGTTTCCAATTGGGATTTTGAAAGCGATTTATTTTATTACCTCGCAAGGATGTTGCATAAAATACAATCACCTTCCACTTGAAGTAGACTTCACCTTGAAGTAGCCTCAACCCCCTTGAATCATCCTTCTTGAAGTAACCACGAGCAATCCTTGGAGCAGCCTTTACCACCTTGAAGTAGCTCCACCACCTTGAGATAGCCTTCACCTAGAAGTAGCTCCAACCTCCTCTGAAGCAACCTTCTTAAAGTAATCTCAAGAACTCCTTGGAGCAACCTTCACTTTGTTGGAGTAGCACCAAGCAACCTCCTTTCAACAGCCTCCAACCCTAGGAGTAGTCAAGGAGAATAAAATACAATATAGAAGAAATAGATTGGAAGAAAGAAAATACTTATCCAATGAAGTACAACACTTTGATCCTATATCAAGCGTTTAGATATCCTATCCACTTAGGATGGACATATCTATATGTGGTGTCTAGGAGATTGTAACTATAGGAAACAACTCTAGAGCACAAGGATGAAGATGGCAAGTGAATTCTAGATTTGTTGCTCTCAAAAGTGAATGCTCAAGTGTAGCTTAGGTATTGTGTATGCAAGTGGTGATTTGGGTGTCCTAAGGCCTATCCTATTTATAGGAATGGTTTACAATTGATTAGGGACGTTGTAGGGAGTGTCTAGAGTGTTGTTAGTGCTTAACTAGCCGTTAGGTGTACCGTGTACATTAGTTGGCTAGCAATTGCTAATTTGTTCGTACTTGAAAAGAACACTCCAAAATCCTGATCGGTCGACCAAACTGTGTCTCGGTCAAGATTTTCTTCGACTGAGCCTGGGTTTAAGACAAAAGTATTGCAACATCTATTTCCAATTCCCAACTACCAACCACCCAGTCTAACGGTCACAAGCTTTAGACCGTTGCTTACTCGATCAACATTATTTTCGTCCGAAGACTGTTTTAGAGCACAATTGTATAAGTTTTGAATAGTGCTCATAATTTCGATCGAGGTGGTTCTCGGTCAACAAGAACTTCGACCGAGTGTGTCTCGATCGACTAGTTCTTCGACCAAGGGTGTCCTTGTTTTAGACTTTTGAATCACCTACTAAGTATGTGTTTCAATGTGTGTTAGTGACTCTAACTTTAGGGGAAACCTATCTAAGGGTTATGAGTGGGTAGGGAAGATCTAACACTTGATTTACATGATGTCTAAGTACTTGTACATTATATTTTTGTACAAGTGTTTACATTTGAGTACAATCATGAACATTTATACACTTAATCGCATTTGATCTTCGATTCACATTGATCTTCATCTTCCCACTAGTAGGATTTCCTTTTCTTTTGAACCCTAGAATGCTCAAATAGCATGTTAGATCCACAAGTGTGAAATGTTTATCATCATCAAAATAAACGGTATATTAATGTCCAATTTAGCCAATAATAACTACAACATCCTGAAAAGCACAATAGTTTCAACACCATTACCTTCACTTGAGAAATATCTTATCATCATATTCACGTTTCCATTTTAAGAATTTGACATTCCAATTCCAATTATGTAAACATTTTCAAAGCGGTGTCCAAATTTCCATGGGACAACAATCCAAAAATCATAGTGTTACGACCCATATCAGGGTTAGTCAATAAATACCTCGAATTACGTGAAACACCTCAATTAGTGTTGAGTATCAAATTAAACATCATAGATAATCAAAATAAGCTAATATGCGAATTAATAGCTGAGATTGAATCACCTGAGGCAATTAATGATATCAATGTTGATTATTTAGTTAATTGAGTTGAAGTAAGTACCCAAGTTGCAATTAGAGCTTTGATCCAGTGAAACAGTCCAATTAGCATATTTTCTCGCTTTGAGGTTGTAGAGAATTCCATGCTTGAAATGTTGCAATAAGAATCGTCCAAATCGGACCTACGAGTCACAAGTTATGACCTTTTTAGTTTCTAGGGTTTAAGTTGCAATTTCTCCAAATCCGGGTTAATAAACCCCTTTTCCTTTTCTTTTATTCTCTCGCTTATCTTCTCCTTCAGGCGGTCGATAGAACAGGACACCGCAAGCGGTGCCCAACCAGCCCAATAGAGCAGCAGCCAAGGAGTGAGGGTAGGGCGATTTTTGAGCGATATAGCAAGCGCTTGAGCTCCGTCCACCTCCGTCCTCCATTTCTCTACCCTTCTCCTTCCTCCCTTCCTCCTCTATTCCACCCTAACCTAGCAGGCGCCGACTTGCAGAGCTGCGATCAGCAGCTGCTACGGCCGGCCAAACGCCCCCTTGGGCCCCCGAAATGGCAAGTAAGGGCTAGCTCTGAGATCGGCCAAGAAAATGGAGAAGGAATCCGCAGGTAATAGCAACGAGTAGGCATCCAATCGAGCCCTTCCAACCTGTGCGCGGAGCAGGTTCATGGCAGGGAAGTTCCAAGGAGGAAGGTGACCCAGCGACATATGAAGCAGGTCCTTTTGGGCAGCCAACCCCTCAAATTGGTTCCCTTGGCTTCGACTTTGAGGCCTATGTAAGAATCCACCGTCAATTGGTCACGATTGAGCACCAGCCAAGGCTCTTCTTCAACCTGTACGTGTGAAAAAGATACTCCACTGTTTGTGATAGGTTTGAACAGGTCCGAGTTGGAACTCGATTGGGCATGATAGAGCAAGGTAAGACCAGAACGGAGTTCGGTTTTGAGGATAGAATTAGATTCCGTAGCTTAAGCCAAGACTTAGTTTTTAATCGAGTTCATCTTCAATGAGTTTTCCGTTTCTGCGGAGGTGCACGGCGTGCAAATCAGTTTGCACGGCGTGCAAAGTTACAGATAGCGGAACGAGTTTCTGCCCAGGTGCACGACGTGCAAATCAATTTGCACGGCGTGCAAAGTTGCAGAAAAGTAGAATAAAGGTGCACTGAAGGTGCACGGCGTACAGCCCAAGTGCACGGCGTGCACGCTGCTGTAAAGGGCAGAATTAGGCGTGGTTGTGGACGTTTTTCGGTGTATACGAACACACCGAAGTGGGTGAGTAGTAGTTCATTTAGAAATCATTAATTAACTCAATTTAAATGTTTAATTGCTTCTGTATCAGTTAGTATAACTTCTAAACAGTGTAGTACATAAAATAGAGTATGTTAGTTTCATTGGAACTTGAAATACTTAATATGCATAGTGAAAATGATGAAACTTCCTGTATTATAGTTGCAATGTTTTTGCTGATTTTAAAATAGATGTTTAGCATTGAAAGTGGATAAATGATACTGAATCATGTTTAATGATGATAAGGGATATATATTTGCTTCATGTGATATTTATATTGTGCAATTTGCATGAAATGTGATATTCCTGTTTAAATGTTTATTTGTTAATAGACCTAGGTGCCCTAACACCGTAGAATCCCTAAGAGAGGTCTGCAACTTAGGGGTGAAACTCGTGTTGCAACATCATCCGTGCTTGTGTCACGGACAAATGAGGAAAGAGAGGTAGTGTCCAACAACAATCGTGCTTGTGTCACGATGGCACTGGGAAAAAGAAAACTTGGTTATCTAACACCATTCGTGCTTGTGTCACGAAGGTAACCCTGTGAGACTCTCCGCCGGTGTACTCAGGTTAAAGGAGAAGTCTGGAGCACACGTGGTTGTGCAGCACACGTGGTTGTGCGTTGAGGCCGTGGAGCCTGGGTCCTGTGCAGACCAGGACGAGTAGTCAGACTTAGCATTTCCCGGGTGTGTCGCTAAGTCTTGTACGATGGGACCGTAGCATGGACTTGTTGCGGATCTTTATATGCAGAGTACACTGCATATATTTAGGGCATAATCATAATAATAATATGAATAAGTAATCATGTAGGATCACAGTAAATTTATATAACTGTTTATTTACCTGAATTATCTGTTGATGCTTAGAAATGTGATTATGATCTGTATATCTGCTATGTTATTAGAACTGCCTTGCTTAGTTCTGCATTTATGTTTCATTTCAAATTTATAAACCTGATGAGTTGTTTAGTGATAGCTAAGTGAAATGCTATTCACTGAGCGAGTAGGCTCATACCTCTACTCAAAACATTTTCAGGTCGTCAGCAGCAGGAATCTGAAGGATCCTTTCATCCTAACGCTTAGTCTGTAGAAGGTATATGTAGTTAGTAGTTAGAGGTCTCTTAGTCCTTTCCCCTCGATCTTTGGGACATGGTGTGGGTGAGAGAGAGTATGTATGATGAATGTGTAAAAGTTGTAAATTATCTGTTATGCTTTATTTTATGTCGAACAATGTAATATGCTGTAGACTCTGTTTATATTGCTAGTCAGTTAATAAAGATGCTTCCGCAGTTTGTTTAGTTTCATTCTACAGCATAAATCAGATAATCCTATTATTATCTTCAAATGTTTTTTTTAAAAAAAAGGTGAAGAGTGATTGGCTTATGTGTAAATCCCATCCTGTCGTGTCCTAATTTCGTGGTTTGTGGTTAATGCGAAATTGGGGCGTGACAATTTTTGGTATCAGAGCTTTGGTTTGAGTACATAGTTACTCAAGGTCAGGGGACGATAAGAGACCAATAGGATTAAGGTTTAGGTGTCTTTCTTCTATCTGTAATTTTCTAACAGGAAGTGTTCTGTTATATTATTGCAGATAGCAGAAAGAGGATGTGGTCACGAGAATCAAGTAATGAGTTTAAGATGAGTCGTTAAGAATCATTAAGGTCAAAAGATAAAGTTATAAGTTAGGCGAATAATAAATGATGAGTTTTAGCTCTGGAAGGTCTGAGTGTTTAGATACCCTGGCCAGGTGTCTGAATACTTAGATTGACCAGTATCAAGCTACTCTGTCTTTTCTTCTCTGGATGCCCTGGCCAGGTATGCAGAGGAAGGATAGGCTAGAGAGAAAACCCTAGAAATCTTAGGGTTAAGAGATCAGAAATTAATAAAGGAATAAGAGATTACATGTAAGATGCGATTCAACTCTTGTCTATCATTGTTTATTTGATTTAAAGATCACTAGAAATGCTTTTATATGCATGAAATGAAATTTTCAGTTTGTAAAGTAAACATGATTCTTTTATATTGTTGTGTCATGAAGTGAATTGTTTAATGTTTGTTTTCTTTGTATTAAAGTAAGCCCGAAATTATGTTTAATTGAGTTTGCCCTAAGTGGATATTCTTTCCACATGTTTAAGATTAATAGGGGTTGATTAATCCCGAGTAGCTCTTGGCTTCAGGACTACAGGTTCGGCCTGGTCCGGCTGGCAGGATGCGTTACTGGGATCTAACGACTTTTATTAACAGTAAAATAAGAATAGACTCTGGATGATTTAGACCCGTAACATAGTGAGAATGTATATACACTAGGATGTTTTAATTATGATAAGAAGTCTAAGTGTTCTTTTGTCTTGAGAATTAGGGTTTGATAAACATAAACCCTAATCGGCCCAAAAATAGGATTTTAATGATACATGAATACAGAATTTGATAAGTAGAATGTCTCACTAAATGATTTTTAGTATTTTATGTGTAACTCTGATTTACTTTAAATTGGGATATGATTTGGATATATAAAATGTGAACAACATTGGAAAATATTAGAATTTTTGAAGAATGTTCTAACCTGTTTATCGGCCGAGTTTCAAACTCGACCGATCACATTTTCTGAATGATATAGCAGTGTGGTAATTAAATTTTATCTTTTTATTTGTATATCCAATTGATCTCAAATTTTAACTGTGTTTGAATAACACAATTTTAGACACTCTGTAAAATTGGCGTAATTTTTGGATGACTTTTGATCTCTACAGTGAGGGTGTCGGCCGAGTTTGTAACTCAGCCGAACCTGCTGCAGACTGCAATATAGCAGTGCACTGTTTCATTTTTAATTAATTATTGGTAACTTGAAATGATCTGAAATTTTTACTGGAGGTCTGAAACTTTATTAGGAACAACATATAAAATTTCCAGAATTTTTGGAGCTTCTGTTAGCTGTTTAATAAACGAATTACAGAAACTATTCTGAAAACTGAATTTTCAGCCAATATAATTAAAGATTGAGTGATGGGTTAATATGCTATTGACCCAAGCAGCTCAAATTGATCTATATGATCGATCACACACACAATAATGCTATGATACTGATATGGACCAAAACCCTAGAATTATTAAAGTTGTAGTAGTTTAAGGGATATCACTAGTGATGTAACCGTGAATACTAGTATCTTTGTAAAATAAGATCTTGAGATATGTTCTATGAAAAGTAAACTGGCTCTGATAGTGATCTAGGGTTTTGAGGTAGATAATCTGAATGGCACATGAGCAATATGTAATGACTTAGAGAAAAGAGTAAGACATAAATCTAAAATATAACTATAAGAAAGTAGCATAGAAATCGGAGTATTATCCGATATATGATATAAAGATAGCTGATGAAGTTCATGTTTTAAGACATGGTGTCACTATCTTTATGATGTGACAATAGATTATCACCCTGGTAAAGAGAATGTGGTGGCTGATGCTTTCAGCAGAAAGTCAAGTTCAACAACTAATGCATTCTCTATGGCAGGTTTCAATAGAGACCTGTTAGTAGAAATGTGGAAGTTGAACTTAGGCTTAGGGGTGACAACACAAAGTGATTTGATTGTATAGATGTAAGTTAAGCCTACTTCTTATGATCAAATTAAGGAACTACAATAGAGTGATGGTGGGTTAAACCAGATCATGCATGACATGATAGGAGAAAAAGAGACTAAAGTCTAAGTTTTTAGATGATAAGGTGTTGTATTAGCATGACATGTTGTGTGTACCTTGAGATAGTGTAAAATTCTTTTAAGGGGAAAAGGCTGAAAGAAAAGATTCTTATGGAAGTGTATGTATTGATGTATGCTATGCTTTCAGGAAACACTAAGATGTATATGAATCTCAAGAAGTTGAAATGGATGGTCAGATATGCAGAAGGATGTAGCTGAGTACGTGGTTAGAAGTAGTGTGTACCAGTAGGTTAAGGCTGAACCCTAGAAATCTATAGCTACCTTGTAATCTTTTTCTATGCCTGAATGAGAATGGGAACATATCACAATGGATTTGTGATAGGGTTGCCCAAGACACCTAGAGGTTATGATTTGATATGAATGATTGTGGATAGACTAATTTAGTCTGCTTGCTTTCTTCACATTAAGTCAACCTTTGATGTCTCGAGACTTGACTAAGATATACATGGATAAAATAATTAGGTTGCTTAGTAATCCAGTTTCAATCATATCATATTGAGTTTAGAAATACACAATTGATAATGGTACAGTTTGGGTATAAACCCAGACAATACAGATTTGGTAAACCATTAGGTGCATGATTTCAAGATAGTAAGATAGCATTAAAATATGCAAATAAACCTGATTGCATGCTTCCTGTTATGTTAATGTGTGTGACTTAACATTTACATGAGTGGGCACATTTTTCTGAGATATTATTAGAAATTCTCAAGTACTATTAAATATTTGTGATATGATACGTAAATAACTCTTAATTAAGTTATGTGGTGCATAAACCAGGAATTTGGTTAATATGCACGTTCTTCGAGAAATTTCAGATAATTGAAAAATAGCACATATGGTTTCTTATAGGTGAAGTAAATTACTCTTATTAGTGTAATAAGATGTTCAATTACATGAATCCAGTATGTATGTGCCAAAATTGATTTGAGTTTGGGATATTTATGAATTTTAAATCTACCTGCATGCATGATATAAAGATTACTCAGTAATTACAATGATTTGAAATATACTGCTCTGCCAGTTCTAGAATGATACCATATTGTGATTTGAACTGCAATCAAACAGATGAGATAACGGAAACCCTAAGAGTAGGGTGTTGCCATGTGATTAGTGAATGAGATAACCCTAAGAGTAGGGTGTTGGCATGTGATGAATGAATAAGGCAAATGAAACCCTAAGGATAGGGTGTACGATGAATCAAGTATTTTGATATCAATTCTCAGTATGATATGTAGTGATGTTTAACAGTTAAATTGCATGATTTAATTTTAGTACCAAATAGACATGCATCCTGTTTACTTAAGAATTTTAGTTTGTTTGCATGAATAGTATAATAATTTCTTGGTAATTACCATAAAGTGAGATACTGCTATAACACTTCTGGAAAGACAATGTTTTGTGGGTCGATCTGGAATCAGATCAGAAGTGTCCTAGGTTAAGGGACCTATACAGATAGCTGATCTGAGGATCAAGAAACTTAAGAATCGTGAGATACCTTAGAGAAGGTTTGGTGGAGAAACTACAACCTAGAGGGAGCCACATGGGAGTTTTGGGATAGATGTGCGTAACAAGTTTCCTTTTCTCTTTTAGGAATTTCGGGACGAAATTCTTATAAGGGAGGGAGATTGTTACGACCCATATCAGGGTTAGTCAATAAATACCTCGAATTACGTGAAACACCTCAATTAGTGTTGAGTATCAAATTAAACATCATAGATAATCAAAATAAGCTAATATGCGAATTAATAGCTGAGATTGAATCACCTGAGGCAATTAATGATATCAATGTTGATTATTTAGTTAATTGAGTTGAAGTAAGTACACAAGTTGCAATTAGAGCTTTGATCCAGTGAAACAGTCCAATTAGCATATTTTCTCGCTTTGAGGTTGTAGAGAATTCCATGCTTGAAATGTTGCAAGAAGAATCGTCCAAATCGGACCTACGAGTCACAAGTTATGACCTTTTTAGTTTCTAGGGTTTAAGTTGCAATTTCTCCAAATCCGGGTTAATAAACCCCTTTTCCTTTTCTTTTATTCTCTCACTTATCTTCTCCTTCAGGCGGCCGATAGAACAGGACACCGCAAGCGGTGCCCAACCAGCCCGATAGAGCAGCAGCCAAGGAGTGAGGGCAGGGCGATTTTTGAGCGATATAGCAAGCGCTTGAGCTCCGTCCACCTCCGTCCTCCATTTCTCTACCCTTCTCCTTCCTCCCTTCCTCCTCTATTCCACCCTAACCTAGCAGGCGCCGACTTGCAGAGCTGCGATCAGCAGCTGCTACGGCCGGCCAAACGCCCCCTTGGGCCCCCGAAATGGCAAGTAAGGGCTAGCTCTGAGATCGGCCAAGAGAATGGAGAAGGAATCCGCAGGTAATAGCAACGAGTAGGCATCCAATCGAGCCCTTCCAACCTGTGCGTGGAGCAGGTTCATGGCAGGGAAGTTCCAAGGAGGAAGGTGACCCAGCGACATATGAAGCAGGTCCTTTTGGGCAGCCAACCCCTCAAATTGGTTCCCTTGGCTTCGACTTTGAGGCCTATGTAAGAATCCACCGTCAATTGGTCACGATTGAGCACCAGCCAAGGCTCTTCTTCAACCTATACGTGTGAAAAAGATACTCCACTGTTTGTGATAGGTTTGAACAGGTCCGAATTGGAACTCGATTGGGCATGATAGAGCAAGGTAAGACCAGAACGGAGTTCGGTTTTGAGGATAGAATTAGATTCCGTAGCTTAAGCCAAGACTTAGTTTTTAATCGAGTTCATCTTCAATGAGTTTTCCGTTTCTGCGCAGGTACACGGCGTGCAAATCAGTTTGCACGGCGTGCAAAGTTACAGATAGCGGAACGAGTTTCTGCCCAGGTGCACGGCGTGCAAATCAATTTGCACGGTGTGCAAAGTTGCAGAAAAGTAGAATAAAGGTGCACTGAAGGTGCACGACGTACAGCCCAAGTGCACGGCGTGCACGCTGCTATAAAGGGCAGAATTAGGCGTGGTTGTGGACGTTTTTCGGTGTATACGAACACACCGAAGTGGGTGAGTAGTAGTTCATTTAGAAATCATTAATTAACTCAATTTAAATGTTTAATTGCTTCTGTATCAGTTAGTATAACTTCTAAACAGTGTAGTACATAAAATAGAGTATGTTAGTTTCATTGGAACTTGAAATACTTAATATGCATAGTGAAAATGATGAAACTTCATGTATTATAGTTGCAATGTTTTTGCTGATTTTAAAATAGATGTTTAGCATCGAAAGTGGATAAATGATACTGAATCATGTTTAATGATGATAAGGGATATATATTTGCTTCATGTGATATTTATATTGTGCAATTTGCATGAAATGTGATATTCCTGTTTAAATGTTTATTTGTTAATAGACCTAGGTGCCCTAACACCGTAGAATCCCTAAGAGAGGTCTGCAACTTAGGGGTGAAACTCGTGTTGCAACATCATCCGTGCTTGTGTCACGGACAAATGAGGAAAGAGAGGTAGTGTCCAACAACAATCGTGCTTGTGTCACGATGGCACTGGGAAAAAGAAAACTTGGTTATCTAACACCATTCGTGCTTGTGTCACGAAGGTAACCCTGTGAGACTCTCCGCCGGTGTACTCAGGTTAAAGGAGAAGTCTGGAGCACACGTGGTTGTGCGTTGAGGCCGTGGAGCCTGGGTCCTGTGCAGACCAGGACGAGTAGTCAGACTTAGCATTTCCCGGGTGTATCGCTAAGTCTTGTACGGTGGGACCGTAGCATGGACTTGTTGCGGATCTTTATATGCAGAGTACACTGCATATATTTAGGGCATAATCATAATAATAATATGAATAAGTAATCATGTAGGATCACAGTAAATTTATATAACTGTTTATTTACCTGAATTATCTGTTGATGCTTAGAAATGTGATTATTATCTGTATATCTGCTATGTTATTAGAACTGCCTTGCTTAGTTTTGCATTTATGTTTCATTTCAAATTTATAAACCTGATGAGTTGTTTAGTGATAGCTAAGTGAAATGCTATTCACTGAGCGAGTAGGCTCATACCTCTACTCAAAACATTTTCAGGTCGTCAACAGCAGGAATCTGAAGGATCCTTTCATCCTAACGCTTAGTCTGTAGAAGGTATATGTAGTTAGTAGTTAGAGGTCTCTTAGTCCTTTCCCCTCGATCTTTGGGACATGGTGTGGGTGAGAGAGAGTATGTATGGCGAATGTGTAAAAGTTGTAAATTATCTGTTATGCTTTATTTTATGTCGAACAATGTAATATGCTGTAGACTCTGTTTATATTGCTAGTCAGTTAATAAAGATGCTTCCGCAGTTTGTTTAGTTTCATTCTTCAACATAAATAAGATAATCCTATTATTATCTTCAAATGTTTTAAAAAAAAAGGTGAAGAGTGATTGGCTTATGTGTAAATCCCATCCTGTCGTGTCCTAATTTCGTGGTTTGTGGTTAATGCGAAATTGGGGCGTGACACGTAGTGTTCCGATACCGTATTCCTCTTGCATAGAATTGCAAGTACCCAATACGCTGATTTCCGATCCTCACATATTGAATACATGTGAACAAGTGTGGTTCCAATCATGTAATCAATAGCCAAATTTTCGTGCTTCAATAAATAAGCATGAACCAACTTGTTGTAGATAAGAACTAAGTACTCAGAGTACCTAGAGAGAGAATAGAAGGCATCGCTGGTGAGATAAGCTTTTTCCTTGATGAAAACATATTTTTTCTAAAACTATTTAGGGCCTCCTTGGAGCAATCATTGCACATTAGGCCAGCAATCAGTGCATTGTAAGTGACATGATTTGTATAGACATCCAACTAAATAACCTACTGGCGGGATCCACATCACTCCAATTTAGACACAAAGTTTTGACTACTATATGATCCCTCGAGGTTGGTATGACTAACAAGTGATTATATTAAGAATCCCAAAGAGTCGCACTATCATCACAAACAATCCTATCCCGAAAGCAGACGGGGCTCAGATTGTAGCATAAAGAGTGGGCGAGATAGGGGTCGCTCCACGAGGAGTAGCGTAGGACAACTGGCTAGTGCCGCCTATTTAGGCTTTTAGAGCAAGGCATTAGGGTTTTTTATAATTTATTTAGTGGGCTTTTATTACACTAAAATAGGAAAGTAAGACAATGAAAAAAATAAGAACCAAACTATGTTAACCCTAATGAAGCAACACTATTCAACTAAACTAGATAAAAGAGCAACTGAACTAGGTTAGACTAACTACTAATAAGAGAGAAAGCAGGAGAAAGTAACTAGCTAAACTAACAATTATATTAGGAGCAAAAGCTACACTACGCAAGTAATTAAGCAACCTAGAATAAGAAACTAAACAAGGATTACTTACTCTAACAAGAGTTAATGAACATGAACATGTCAAGAATGTTAAGTAACAATAGTGATTAGCTAGCAGGAGAGAAAATTAGGATTTAAGTAAGTAGATGGGGTAATGGGTTGTTTGTGGGGATATCTACTACTCAACCATGTTTAGGGTCATATCCATGCACAAACTTCCAATCAAAATTCTAACAAACCAAACAACAAGGAGTAGGCCATAGTAGCATGCATCCAATTCTATTAGTGGACCATTGAAAGTATGGTAATGAATGGGGAAACTAGTCCCAAGCACTCACCATCCACCTTTGCAAGGTTCCATTGACTAAGGAATAAATAGGTAATGGTTTAAGGGTCTAAGTCTAGGTTTATTGATGTGGTTTTCTAATGCACTTAGGGTCAAGGAGTGGTTTAAAGAGTATAATAAGGATACAAATCTTCTACTAGTTCCATATAACAACTAAGCAAGAAATTTAGCTAAGTGTGTATTGGGGAGGCACATGTAGCTACTTAGATCTCATACCTAAGACTATGGAAATTGGTAGACAAAGGGGAAAGTGGAGAAACTAGCTTAGGATTCTCTTGGGACCCATGAGTTTCCCCACTTTAAATCCCAAAATCAATCTTTTAACCAATTTCTTAGGCGATTCCATAGATCAAACAACCATAGAAAGAGGCAGGAAAAGAGAATAAGCATGACCATAGACTTATTTATAGGATGTATATGCCATTTACTCATTTAGAGATTGGCTTTTGTTTATGTATGCTAATGTGATTTTTTTCACTACTCTATTGCAACCACCTATCAATTCTTCCAATTTCATTGCACATTTTCTACAAATGTGAAATGTAATTCAAAGGAAACATATGTAATGGATACATTTATAAATAAAATGTTTTAGTGATAGTGTTGTATCTTATATGAAGGAAGGGATTATTTGGTTGGGGGATAGTGGTCGGATGATCAAGCTTGAAGCTTGTGTCCTTCATTGAGGAAGATTCATGTTGCCTAAGCACTAGGGGAAGTAGGAAGAGTTCCTCTACTATGAATTGTAGTATTTATAGGTGAATTCAAAGAAAACATGTTCATTGCACCTAAACTATCTTTATCTCTAACCAAGTAGAAGACATGCTTCTCTAGTTCTTAAGGCCCACATTAATTTTTTTATTCAAAGCGCATAATTATCCCAAACCAAACATCCAAAGTTCTAAATATATGCTTTGTGTACCTTGCCATTCACAAACACAAAAGTAGCCAGGACATTATAATAGAAATTATTGTAGTTATAGTAACAATTCAAGATAGTAAAAATGTATTTAATAAGCACACATATGTCATATTAATAGATAAAAAGTAATACATATAGCAATTTGTCACGTGTGAGTGTATATATATGTGTAACAAAATGAAATCTGGGCTTTGTTGGCCCTTTTCCCAAGCTTTTCCTTTCATTTCTACCCTTTTTGGTTTTGAAGTTTAATTTGTATAATTAAAAGTGGTTTGGTGAACACTATTTATTTAATAAAAGGGTTTATGCACAAATACCTCAATGAAAGTTTATTTAAGGATCTAAAATACAAAATCACCACTTAAATGTAATAATAATAAATAAATTTGTACTATAAATTTCTATCGCCTTTTAGAACAAGAAAGAGAAAAAGGAATGTTTGATATATCCTTAAACATGAATATGCGACAATAAATGAATTAATTTGACAAATAAGAAAGAATATGACTGATTTGACTTTAAATCATAAAAAGGAAACTCAAAAGATAATTCTAAGCTCAAAATTGTTTTCCTTAGGTCTGGCTTGGCTTGAATAACAAGTTTCACAATTTGGGATAATAATAATAATATCAATTTTATTTAGAAATGAAAATGTGTGCTTTCCTCAAAATATGAAATAAAATACTTAATGACCAAAAAAGTGGAAACTAATCTTGGATTCATAATCTACACATTAAAAGTAGCCTTTGGGTGAATTTTCATGTAATTTGGATAATCTTAATGTTCATGTGTAGATTAGGGGAGAGAGAGTGTGGAATATTAAATAATGAGAAAAATAATTCCAAAAGATAAAAATTGATGGTCAATTTGTGTTCCACATGTCTTGGTTTGCTTGTGGATGAACTTTCACATTAATTGGCTAATTCTAGAAGCATCTAATGTGATAAGAAAGAGCAAATGTGATTTACTTCAAAAGAATTAAATAAAACATCAAAAGACCTCAAATGTGAAAATTAAGGCCATACTCGGATTTCTCGTGTCTTAAATAGGATGTGTGTCAAATTTTATTAAATTTGGAGTTTATTTACTCCCTCAAATGAGGAGAGAGAAAAAGGGAAATAAATTTAATCTCACTTTAGTTTGAATCTGATTTGGTAAGCAATTAAATGTCATGCCTCTATAATCTCGAGTGCATGATCTGGGCCATTGGGTATTTGATTAGATGACTCTGAGATCATCACCAACCACACGCCGCAAAGGGAACTGGAGTAGGTGTTCATGATTTTTTGATTGATAATTTCTCGCTCCCCAGACCATATTTCTTCACGATTTTTCTTCCTTTGAGTTCAGGAGAAGATTCTGCACACACTGATCCCCTACTCGAGACCTATTGTTGGGTATTACGGGAACCCCCAGAACTTGCAGATCAAGCATCCCCATGCAAGTATGGCAGAGGCCATAATCCTTACCACACACACACACACACACACACACACACACACACACACACATATATATATATATATATATATATATATATATATATATATATATATATATATATATATATATATATGAGTATCTAAAGCTCTGTTTTGCCTCGAGCAACCCTTCTCTTCTCTCAATTCCTTCTTTGGCCAAGTTTTGTGCTGCCGTCAAAGCTTCTTCTTCTCCGGGCTTGCAGCTCGTCTCTCGGGAGCATGGCAGTGTTGGAAACCCAATTGTTGGGTGCAGTGAGTTCACGCAAACCTCATCTTTCTTTCCGCATCTTAATTTTCACGAATCATTGTACCTTCACATTTTCCCCAAAATTGGCCAAGTTGTTTCCTACTTCTTTGAGCAGCAATGGTGCATGCTGAGGCAAGGGGGTGATTCCCATATATGATTTCCTGACATCGTCCCTCGCTCACTCTTTTCTTTGCTTTTACGCCAAGGTCATAATGGTCATTTTACCCACATTTTCTTTGTTTTGGGCGAGGTTAAATGGACCTTTGACCGAGTGACTTGGCCACACACTATTGAGTCAAGTTAGCCGGGACGACCCGCCCCTCTCCCTCTCTCTCTTCCTCTCTCGCAAGCTTATTGCTTATTTGAGATTTTGTGATTGGTTGGTTTTATAAAAATCATAACTTCTGTTGTGGTTGTCCAAAAGTTTAAAATATATATACTTTAGAATTGAAAAAATGTTATGTTTCTAATAAAAATACTTTTGAGGTTTGATTTTGAGTTTTTTCAAAAGCACTTTTCTAGAAAATGATTTTAATACATAAAAATAACCAAAAATACACTTTAGTCATCATAACTCCAAAACCAAAAAAAATATACATTTTCTTAATCCGGAGAAGCTAATAAGATCAATGGTGATATTTTCACAGTTTAAACTGAGGTTTTGGTCAAAGAGTCCAAAATTTAGGGTTTCTTTACATTAATGAACATGATATAACCTAATACATGATTATACATTGAAAATAGGAAAAGTGGACCTTGGACTCAATTTAAGTGGTGAAAGTTGGTAATTGAAATCAGTAAGAGAGGCATGTGCACCCTTACACCTTAAGTTGGGAAATTTGTGATCCAAACCCTAAATTCCTTAATGAGGCATTGACTGAACCCTAATTATCCTAATATTCCTTCTTTTGCTAAACTTGCCTCAAAATCAGTTTTGATATACTATTTCTTGGGTCTTGTACCCCACTACCATGTTTCAACTGTTTGATGCTTATACTTGCCATAATTCTTTTAGCATGTTGATTTTATTAGACTATTTATCTGGTGTAGTGGTACTTTTGTACAACCACCCATAAATAAGGACATGTGTTATTTCACCTAGGGGAATGTGTTACTCTCCCCAATATAAAATATTTTTAGGTGACTGAAATGTGTTACTCTCCCTCTCCTATTTGGTTGAGCATTGGTAGGTTCCTCAACCCTACTTAGTTAAGGTAGTCAATATTAATCATGCATGCAAATCTTTTACTATTTTTCTTGTTATGGCAAGCATCTATTTGATTATTCCTCACACTTTTAACCATCTTCATCTTATGATGAAATCTTAGCCTTTATTTACATATTATTTCTTTATCGTTTGTCCTTGTTCAATATTTGACACATACCTTGCTTCTTTCTCTTGTTGGGTGTCTTCCCAACCACCCAAGGTTTAATCAAGGTACTGAGCAAGGCCTGGGATCAGAGTGCACAACAGGAGCATGGAGGACCAACCTAGGATAGGATATGGCGTACATGGCTTTTAGCGTGGACCTAACTCATGAAGTTGTTGCTTGAGACAAAGTTGGTGTAGTTTAGATTTCTCTGTATCTAGATACTTTTGTTTTAACATCCTTGTAAACCCTTTATGGAAGAATGATGATGTACTATTGTAAAATTGATTATAGTCATGAAAATTATATTATGCTGTTATACTCTTTGGTTTTTTGTATAACATTATATAAAGATTTGAAAATTTACACTTGTTCCAGCATACCTTTTGAGTATATTTTGATGGATGTTTTATTCTTCAAATTTTTAGTAAAGGGGTGATTTCACTCTTTTACAATATGTCCATCTAATATGTTTTTTTTTGGTGAATTAAGGGTGTCGTGCCTCATTACTATAGACTAGAAAGGAGATTACAAAGTGTAACCTCAAAGAGGTAAGGAACTGTACAAGAAGAAACAAGAAACAAGAAAGGCAAAGCTATGTACAAAATAAGGGTAAATCTCTAGATAACAGAATCCAGAATTCCTCCTGACTGCGCTTGAAATCTCTGAAGATCCTATTGTTCCTTTCTTGCCAAATCAGGAAGATAATATAGCAAGTGGAAATTTTCCTTTCTTTCTTCAGATTGATCAGATCATCAAAACAACTTGGAATGAGAAAATCCTTATGAGTAATATTCCATTTCATCCAAATAGAGCGAGAGAATGAGTAGGAGAAGAAGATATGACAAAGATTTTCTTCATGTTCTTCACAAAGAGCACATCTAGAGGCCAGCTGCCACCCCATTCTTTTAAGGAAATCACAAGTCATGGTTCTGCCAAGAAACCCCTTCCAGAGGATAAGGGACCATTTCCTTGGAATATCAGACCAGATCCAGGAACCCCATCTAACTTTGCGTTCTTTGCATCTAACCACTTCCCAGCAGTCTTTAAGCTTCATATCATTTTTCCCTTTAAACAAGATCCGATCCTCAGTAAGGGAAGGAGGGGGTTGTGAACGTAGAAATTCTGCAAGTTGGTGGGCTCCGCGAAAACTGGGGAGAAACCAATCTCCATTCACAATGCAATCAGCAGATTTGCAGTTCAAACCCTTGCCCAATCTGAACATTAGGTTGGGTTCAAAAACATCAATTAACTTCCTTTTCCCCGAGACCCAAGGATCTCTCCAAAACAAAAACTTGCAACCGTTGCCTAAACAAAAGTCAATTCCATCTAAAAGAATTTCCCTTTGTTCAAGCAGTTTCTTCCAGAGCCAAGAGGAGTTGGTTCTGGCTTTAGCCGCCCAGACAGATTCATCCTTAATGTATCTTCCATGTAACCATTTTATCCATAAAGATTCTTTGCCAGTAGCCAGGCACCAAAGGTTTTTAAGCAGACCAGCTTTCACCCAATCAGAAATGCGCCTTATGCCTAGACCACCCTCAGACTTTGGTTTGCAGATAAGCTTCCAGGAAACAAAATGCAAGTGTTTTTTATATTCAGAATCTCTCCATAAGAAATCACGCATCATCTTCTCTAATTTCCTGATAACGGATTTGGGAAGAGGAAAGGCTGAGGTCCAAAAAATATTATAGGCAGAGAGGGTAGAGATGACTAACTCCAATCTACCGCCTTGGGAAAGTAAGTTACCTTTCCAAGAGTCCAATTTGGAACTAAATTTGTCAATAATAGGGCCGCACATTTCTTTGGTAAGTCTGCCAGTAAAAAGAGGAATGCCTAAGTATCTCACGGGAAGAGCAGAACAACCAATATTCAGAATTTTAGAAATATCAGAGCTTTGGACCTTCTTGCTTAAAAACAGCTGGCTTTTGTCATTGTTTAGCTTTAAACCTGAGACCAAGCAAAAGTCATCTAAAATCTTGTTCCAGCAGAGCGCATTATCATCATCAGCTTTGGAGAACAACAACAAATCATCAGCAAAAATAATATGGGAAATACCAGCATCCCCAACATGGATAGGATTGAGATTGCCACTAGTTATTTCAGCATGTATCATAGAGGATATACCCTGCATAGCAATGAAAAAGAGGTAGGGGGAAAGGGGGTCCCCTTGTCTAACCCCATTAGAAGCCCACAAGGTTTTAGAAGGCGAACCATTAACCAAAATATTATAAGAGGCAGTCACAAACGATTCATGAATCTAGTTCAGCCAACAAATAGGGAACCCCATTTTAGAAAGAAGGAAAAGGATGTAGTCTCTTCTTACAGTGTCAAAAGCTTTGGCAAGGTCAACTTTAATACACATATTCTTTTGAGAACCAGAGAAAGTACTAAGTACATCATTGGCCAATAAGATAGCATCACCAATCCTTCTGCCTTGGATAAAGGCCACTTGACTCAAATCGATAAGGTCAGGGAGAACCAAGTTCATTCTATTTGCTAAAATCTTCATAATAGCTTTATACATAATGTTGCAGAGGGAAATGGGCCTAAAATCTTTGAGACCAGTAGCTCTAGGGACCTTAGGAATCAGAGTGATCAAGGTGTTGTTGCATTCTTTAAGCAGTTTTCCAGAACTGAAAAAATTTTGAATAGCAGAGACAACCTCATCTCCAATAACATCCCAAACTGATTTAAAGAAGAGAGCGTTAAACCCATCTGGGCCTGGGGCCTTGTCATCTTTCATATTTAGGATAACATCTTCTACCTCCTTTCTAGAAATAATACTCCTTAGCTTGTCAAATTGTTCTTGATTGATTTTGGGTAGTTTCCAACCATCTTTCCAAAGGACCCTGTCTTTCGGGGAGATATTGAAGAGGTTAACATAAAAGTTCCTTATATTGTCACTGATAACATCTAAATTATAAACTTTTTGTCTCTGCTCGTTTTCCAAGACATTGATATTGTTCCTGATTCTTCTAGTTTTCAAAGACGCATAGAAAAAAGCAGAGTTCCTGTCACCAAGCTTAAGCCATTGGACACGACTTTTCTACTTGAGAAAACTTTCTTCATCCCTTAAGGCTTTAGCAATGTCTTCTCTCATCCTAGAAAGTTGAATTTGTTTGGAAGCATCCAGAGGATTCTCATCAACAACCTTCTGAAGACAGAGTAAATTTGATTCCAACTCTCTCGCCTTGGAAATAAAATTACCAACAACCTCTCTATTCCATTTCCTCAAAGCAGTCTTAACAGAGTGGAGTTTTTGATATACCCGAAACATTGGAGTACCAGAGCATATAGTGTCATTCCAAGCTTTAGAAACAACATTTTTATAGGAGTCCTGCTTAATCCAAGAGTTAATAAAATGAAAAGGAGTGGCTCCTCTTTTCCCGGAAGCAAGTCTGAGGAACAACATTTTATGGTCACTCACTGCAGCAGGTAAAACTTCACCCCATCCTTGAGGGAAATCAGAAAGAAAACCAATATTCACAAAGATCCTATCGATTTTGGAAAAGGTGCTTTTACCCTTTTTGCTATGACTGTCCCAAGTAAAGAACAAGCCTTTAGTCTCAAGTTCCAACAGATCATTAACAGAGACTGAGTTATTAAACTCTAACATGCTTCTATTGGAGGGAGGTTGTTTGCCAATTTTCTCATTAGATTTCCGGACTGCATTGAAATCGCCAAGAACACACCATTTAGGAGGGTTGGAAACTCTAATGGATGCCAAGGAGTCCCAAAGTAGACCACGATCAACATCATGATTGGCTCCATAAACAGCAGTGAGATGGAAGGACAGACCATCCTTATAAACAGAACAATGAATGGCTTGAGCATTGCAGGAAATCATATTGATGTGCAAATCCCTCTCAAACCAGACAATAAGGATATGAGTGTAGGAGTAGAACTTCGCATTGTCAATGAAAAGGGCTCCCGGCCAGATGCATTCCACAAAACCTGCTACATCTTTATCCTGCAATCTAGATTCAAGGATAATGTAAATATTAGCTTTATTCTTTTTCATCTCATTGAGGATGTGAGGTATTTTATTAGATGCTCCCCTCACATTCCAAGATAAAACAGAGAAGGGTTCAACCATTGGGGGGGAGAGTACAATCTTGAACCACCTCACCAACAGGTGTACCAGCATTTTCCTTCAATTGGGACTCATCAAAACCCACATAGTTAGAGAGGGGGGAGAACTTGTTCAAAGATTCAGGCATGGATCGAGTTGAGTTCTTTGGAACACATTTAGGAATCGTCCTGGATTTCTTCTTGCTAGTTTCCCAACCAGTTTCAGGATACATCTCAGGGGTAACGACAACCACATCTTCAGTAACAGGTTGGATAGTCAAAGATTCCTCTTCAGAGATTTGAATAGCAGGACTTGATGGAGGGTCAGTAACTTCCTCAACAGCATCAATGAAGATTTCCCCTTCAGAGTCATCTACTGTCACTGTGTTTTTGGGAATCCAGCTTCTGGTGATATTCTTGTTAGATGTCTTCTCTTTAGGTTTCTTAGTAGCTTCGCACAATGCAGGTTCATGTCCAAAGAGACCACATCTCGAACACTTGTTGGGATGCCATTCATAGTCGAATTCAATAGTATCAGATTGTCCATCATCACTCACAATCTTGAGGTTCTTAGGAAAGGTGAAATCCGCAGAGACAACAACTTGGATTCTCGCATACTCAAGTCTTCTGAACTCAGAAGTCCATTTGTCCGGTCTCAAAGGGCGACCCAAAACAGAACCTATGTGGTTAAACATCTCCACGTCCCATAGTTCCAGGGGCAGATTATAGATCTTAAGCCAAATAGGTACGTCAGTAAGCTCGATCTTCTCAAGGGGTTCCCCACGTTCCCATCTCTTGATAATGAGTGGCTTCCCCGCCACAAACCAGGGTCCGCCGTCAACTACAGTAGCAAGATCTTCGTCGTTTGAGAACAAGACAATAAAGAAACCTTTACCACGAGATCTAATCTCAATAGAGCCTTTAACTCCCCATACTTGGGCAAGGTGACGAACTAAGGCAGGCCAGTGGGGCTTCAGTCCTACAACATAACCCGCCGCCGATCTGCTCCACTGTGCAAGGTTGCGTTCTGCAATGGATTTGGAGTAGCGAAGTTCCCCATCGACCATCTAAACCTCTGTCTTGCTAAGACTGGTTGGGCTCTTAGCATTGCTCTTGAATAGACCCGACCAATTCATCGAATCCTTAGCAACTGTGACATTACCAGTTAGAACTGGGTTCCTTGCTTTCGACGGTGAGCTTGAGAGGCCTAGATCAGGAGGGTCAGACGCCGCCGTCACCTCGGCTGTCGCCCCCTCCGTCACCTTACCTTTCTCCGCCATCTGCATTACATTTAATATGTTAATACATGGAAATAGTTCATTTTTGTTTAAATGGTGCAACTCTCAAAAGAACAAGCACCATGAACCCATTACATTTATTTCATTTCATGACATTTCACATGCCTATAATGTGTGAATTTTGGAAGAACAAATAGGTGGTTGCAATAGTGTTAAAAACATGACAAATTACTAGTAAAAATTTATTGAATCTGGTGTATCAATCTATCAATTGTGAAATGTGGAATGCTTTATCAATTTCAAAGTGTTTAGACATCATGCCCAACAAATGGCACCTACTATAAATGTATTGTTTGTTTATTTTTGTTTATCTTGAGAAGCATCATAATAATGTTGCATGTATTTAACAAGCTATGAATGTTTCATTTCTATGTTTAGGATATAGAGAATGATCGGAGAGAAGGAAGTGGAGAGTAGAATTTTGTCCATAGTTGTCTTGCATGACTCTTTGGATAGACAATCGTGGTTGATATTTTTAGCTCACAACATCCTTAGATATTCCTCTAACTTCTATTATGCAACTGAGAACTCATTTGGGGAGCTGATGAGAAGTGAGAGCCTTGACAATATTTGGTAGAAGTGCAAAGTAGATATTGCTTTCTATGGTCGTGTTCATAATTATGAGAAAATATGTCCTATTTATCAGGTATACTGATGGTTCGCATCTCATTTGGTTACACACATTAGCCATTATACGCGCTAATATCAAGTTAATTTCAAACTTAAGTTGTGCTTTTCTTGTGCCACACAAGGATGGTTGTTACATTCAACCTACATGGTATAACCACTAAGGTCAAGTCAATTGAGATGCATCTCGAGTCCCTTATGGAGGCCAATAGTAGTGACAATGTGGGCTTTATTGTGAAGAATGTTGTCAAGGATCTCAAGCGTGCATATGTTGCTCCAAACTCAAAGATGATTGAGTGAAGCAAATATCCAACTTCACCACACATGTTATCAAATGAGACATCATGGATAGATTGGAAATGGATATGCACCAATCCTAGACTACTATACCTATCAACTTTGCTAAGATCCTCAACATGATTGGAAGGAATTATGGTTAGGGAATTGAAAAAAAATCTACATTCATGAAGAATAGTGATGCATTATTTATGAAGATGATTCCACCAAGTTAACACTCAATTACATCATACATATCTGTAACACCGAGTTCACATGTATACCCTTTCATTATATCAAGTAAGATATGATCAAAGAATGTAGAAACTATTGTACTACATAGAAATTTGTTATATGAAAGACTGTCTCATTAATGAAAGGGGCAATGTAATTTATCCTCCCATGTAGTTTGCATTTGATTTTATGTAGGATCGATAATAAATAGTATACACTTCTGAAAATGTGAGCACAATGTCTTCGTTTGGAAATTCAAGTAACTAATTAAAAATTGAATCATTAAAGCAATGGAAATGCCATCATACACAACAATATGCCATTATAGTGGCATTTTTATACACCATAATACTCAATCAAAAAAGCTTCATACAACATCGTAATACACAATAGTAGCATTTGTATAAAATCCAAATGATCTAATAGTGGCATTTGTATAAAAGCTAAATGATTCTATAGTGGAATTAATCTAACACTTATTGAAAGCCACTAAAACCAAATTTTTAGTGGCATTTAGAGCTTATGCCACTATCTTACTAGTGGCGCTGGTACTTGAGGCACTTTTTTAAGTGTTAATAAATGCCACTAAATACTTTTAGTGGCACTTATATTTTTAACTAGCATTTGCCAAATGCCACTAATGGGTATATTTATCATAGTGTAAGTAAAAGCTTTGTATCTAGTTGACATCACATGAGGCCATTCCGACCAATGCAAGGTAGAATCCACCATGATTGATAATGTATTTTCCTAAGATGCAACGAAAGGGAGGAATCCACCATGCACGCCCTCTAGAACTGTAAAGCAACCTTAACAACATGGTAAAAATTGAATATGCCATGTTGTATCAATGATTTCTTCACCTTGCCTTTATAAAAATAGTTGGATGGAAACTTGAAATCCATACTAGAAATTGGCACACATTTGTAGTTGCAACATGGTGTATATTCCATAACCAAAACATGTACATATTGGAGCAAAAGGAAGGTTCCTCAATGCAACATGTAGCTCACATCCACTCCTTGATTACAAGGATAAATAGTGCATTGAATGTATCTACTAATGAAGGATATTTACCAAGGGAAGAATTTTTGATATGGACTCCACCACTTAGAGGTTGGATCAAGCATAATTGTGACACAACTAGCTATGCATAAAAAGTAAGTAACTTTGGGTGCAACTTCCAAATATTAGAATCAGAGTTGTATAGAAAGATGGGGAAACAAATGTAGGCTAGATTAGTTATAGAGGCTAAAATCATAATGGTGTGTGTGGGTCTAGAGAAAAATGCTTGGATTGAAGGCTGGTGTTTGGTGAATGTGGAATCAAACTGTCTAACCGGTGTTGAGTCAATCAATAGGAACCCTGATGAAAGCCCTACTCATGAACCCGGGTAACACACATCGAAGATCATAGATCTAGAGGATCAATAGTGACCATATCTCATATCAACAAGAATGTGAAAACCATTTCATATGGCTTGGATAAGATGCATCTCAAATCACTTGAGACTAACTATGTAAATACCAAAATCTGACCTCATAACCATGAAAACCCTAATTCCATGGATTAGATGCCTTTGGGTTTAGTCTAGGAGGAAACCCCCAAACATGGTACAACCTATACCCTAATGGACCTTAATAGAATAATAATATCAGTAGTGCCTATATGGGTGGTATCAAGAGATAAATAATAATGGGACATGTTGTCTATTAAACCCCAACTAACTTCATGTAAATAACTGTTACACCTAAGTTGATAAAGGCATTAGTAAAATGTACAGTATAATTCTAAGACCAATATATTAATTATGTAACCTTTACTCTTTAATAAATTTATATCAATGTATTAATGTCTCATGATCCTCACCATCATAGATAATACAACTAATAACTTTAATAATGACAATTTTGAACCTATATATACATATAAGCATGATTTAATATGTATTTTAACATATATAAAGGGGAACAATATGAATTAGTAAGATTAAATGGCTTAAAATAAATTAAGTAAATAATGAGAATAGTTGTGAATATGGATTGAGTAAATTGTGTCATGAGAAGATAATGATAAAACATATCACTTTTTTAAAATACTATAGAAAGATCTTGTTAGTATGGATGCATAAAAATATTTGAAATGCCACTACTCCCAATGATGGATCTAGTTCCAATAAAAAGTTTATTAGTAATTAAAATAATGTGAAGTGTTTTAATATAAAAAATGATGGGTAACACCCTAATGGACATAAAAAGGAATATATATTAGTGGAGAATTAGTTTGTTCTTGATTGAATGATAATATCATCAAATGATTTTAGAAGGAATATTTTATTAAATAATGAATAAATTTTCATATAAGAATTAAGTGTAAGTAGGTCAAATGGAAAATAATCCTAAAAGGAATCTAATTCTAGAATCTTAGGCATAAATATTTACTCTATGAGTAAATATGGAAATAACATCTTTTAACCCTAATATGTAATGGATAATGTCAAAAGTAAAAACTTGAGTAAAAAACAGATAATGATTGAATAAATGTAATAAAAATGTGCTTCATGGCTATTACTAAATCTCAATTTCTTAGATAACTTTACTATTTGGAATAATGTATAAGCTTGATTGATTTCCCTAAATGAATTCCTTTCTCTCCTTCTCAGCTATTTAGGAAGGAAATTATACATATACATAATTTCCTAATATATTTATTATTCACCAATAAAGAAATAAATTACATAAAAATAACACAAAGTATATCACTAAAATCATTCATGAATAGTTAAGATGATTAAAATAGGAATGCAAATGGTTGGTTTACTTTTGGCCTGATTTTGGAGAAACAAGGTAATTTGTACAGAGATAATAAGTAAAACTTCTCTGTGCTTAGATAATACCAAATAGACAATAAGTCATAAATATAGTAAATCAATATACAATATAATGAGCTTTATCCAGATAATGATAGAAGGACCTTAATTTATCAAATGACCTTGCTAGTACTACTAATTGTGAAAATTAGTGGTGGAATCAGAATCTACATACTTTATTAGTCTAGATGTCAAATTTTACTTTAATTGGATATTATTTTCTACCTTTTCTTAGGGAAGTCAGGAGGTTCTAATTCATCTCACCCTCCTCATGCAAGCCAAATCTTCAAGGTGATTACATGCTACATTACTTGAACTATAAGTAAACTTGGTAGTACTACTACCATTACAAGATTTCAACCTAAGTAATTCTAAGGTCTCCTTTTGTTATAACCTTACTTGTATGAATTGAAATGCAAATTTTCAAATAAAAGGGATTTGAATGGAAAATTATATGATTTGTTTTCAAAGAATAGATTATTTTGAAATATTTCCCTTGGATGCATGATTTTGTGGTTCATACTAATTTGATAAACCTAATAATGATTAAAGGGAAAAAGAGATAAAAAAAATCCCAGAATAAATAAAAGGAAAAGAAATAAAGTGATGATTGTGTGTATATGTGAGAATTATGTAGAATTGTCTATAAAGTGGTATGGATGATCACTATTGATTAAGTTTCGGTTCCACTTGGTTTATAATAAGAAAAGAAATCAAAATAAAGAAAATAGAAGAGAAAGAATGAGAAAATATGAATTTTAACTTCATAATATATGCCTTTTGAGTGGATGACTTGCATACGAAGAAAAGTCTCTTTTATTTTTTTATTTTTGGTTCCAAACTTTGCACACAAGTAGTTTAAGGCTATAATGAGGTTCCCTTAAAATTTGGGGTTAAAAGGATGTGTGGTTTGGGAGATATAGATTTTTGAAAAATCCCTAAAGTGAGAGGAATATCAATGAATGCATAATTTTCTATTCCAATTAGAAAAGATTTAATTAATATTTTTCTTGGCACATGTAATGAGGGATGTTGGATCTAATATCCAATAGTGAAGTAGTTGTCCCTTACCTCTGGTCCAAAAAGGAAACCAGAATAGATCTGGTAGGTTTTGTGGTCAATTTCCTTGCAACTTGCTGCATGAGCAAGTCTAGAAAGAGTTTTGTTGGTTTTGTGAGGCCAATCAGAGCCAACCTACCCTAGGTCTTACCTAGGTTTGGGGAGTCTAGAATAATCCCCCAAACCTACCTATAGAGATAACCTTGTTGATGAGAGTGGGTATAAATAAGGGTATAGATCCCCTCTGCATACCTCCCAAACAATCACCAGGATTTCCCCTGACTCCCTCTTCATGCCTTTTCTCCCAATTTGCTTCCCAACCTCTCTCCCTTTCCTTTGCTCTATCTTGCTGGCCGTTGGAGAAGCACCTTTCCATCTAATCAACTCTGTTGGTGGCAGGGCAAATTGAGACCCTTGTCGTGTTCAGCAGAATGAGGCAGAGGTGAAGGTATTTTCGGTTGCCGGTGAGAAGGCCTGGACTCAGAAGTCTACTAATGAGTTGACTCATTCAGGTGCTTGCTCAAAGATGGGAGGTTGAAGAAAGGAGGCGAGAGATTTACGTCTCTACCCTCACACGAGCGTTGAAGAGGTAATGGGCATTCTGGACTTTTTCCACATTTTTAGTTCGGCCCACATAGTTGCCACACGAGAGCGGGTGCCGCTGTGGTACAAGCCTATTGGCTCAGTCTGACCCCACTGGCACGGCCAAAAATAACTTAAATAATTAGGTTGTGGCCCATGGTTGGCCAAAAAAATATTTTCTTATTAAAATCATAACCAATTGTAGGATTACCCGATGGGGACATGTTATATATGGTTTTTTATCATAAAAATCCATAGAATTAAATAAAATGAATTTGAGGCTTAAATCTGCTTGTAACTCAATAAGTGTGTAAATGTGATACCTTTAATGGTTTTAATTAATTTAAAACCCCAACTTTTGAAGATTAAAGGATCTAATGATGTTCCCTGGCTATTATGAGCAAAGTCTAATCTTTTGACATAAAAAGGATGTATTAGATCAAACTGGATGATTATTGTTCATAATTTGCCTAATTAGGATTCCATAATGATATAAGTGCATTAATGGACTTGAAAAACCTGATTTTGATAATTGTGAGGTTTAATGGTTTCAATTGTAGAAATCAGTCAAGAAGGCATGAAAATGATGTTCTTGAAATAATTTGTGAATAAATACCCTTAATTTGGATAGTTTGAGTAATGACAATTTTTATGAGTGGAAAAGTGCTTTTAGGGTTTTTTTTGACCTAAAAAGGGTAAAATTGGAAAGTAAAACCAAGAAACCCTAAGAAAACCCTAATAAGGTTTAGAAACCTTAGAATGGAATCCCAAGTCAATAAGAGATGTTTTGATGCAATTATAACAATTAGGTGTTATATATGCTTTTCAGGATCAATTTGCTTGATCTATTGCTTGGCTTGGTTGATTGGACTTCTTGATTGGATTAGCTATCTTACTTGGTTTTGAGACTTCCAAATCAGGTATGTGGTTACACTTATGGCTAATCACTCTTGTTTCAATGTGATTCCTGATGTTTTATCGATTGCTTGAAATTAAATGCTTGGAGGAACTTTAATTCTTGCAATCTATAAAGTGACTATGACTATGACCTTATAAAGCTTATAACTTGCTCGAACCCGCATACCACCTCTGGGATTTATGAATGAAAAGATGAGTAAAGTCATTATGATGATTGATGCATGTGTTTTCAGTCATTATTTTAAGCTCATTTTCCCATATTTTCATGTGTAGTTTGGGCCTTTATTGAACCTATTATGCATGGAATGTCATTGATAGCCTATATTTCCTTGAATGCATCAAATTATGTGATTTCAACCATTTTACTAGCATTTTGCGCATTCTAAGTGCTCATGATGCTTTTATGTGATTTTAGGTACAAGGCGGTTCTATAAAGCTCGGTGCTACCGACCATGTAAGAGTCAGTGGTACTGACTTACCCTCAGGGATGTGCCCGATAACCAGCAAAATCTTGGTGCTACTGACAGAGAAAGTCGATGCTTCCGAGATAGCATCAGTAAGCCAAGCGTGAATCAAGAAAACTCAGTGCTACCGAGTTGACGTCAGAGAGGCTATTCAAAATTGTAAAAAGTCGATGCTATCAAGTCCAAGTCAATAGTACTGATAGGATCGGGATCGCACGACTAAACCTAAGTGACTCGGTACTACCGACTCACCTTGTCGGTACTATCGAGTCTGCCCGATCAGGACAATCACAGATCTTCTTCTAATCCAACGGTGGGCATAATTTCGGACCCTAAGTGATTTCTATGACTTAGGGGGACAACGCCCAGACCTAAGGGGGGCATCGTTTTGATCATACGACAACTGGAGAGAGATAAGAGAAGGACAGAGGACTAAAGGCTTCACCTGGGAAGATCCGAGCACCTACAGAGGATAGTTCTACAGTCGGAAGACAACAGAACGCACGTGCTACGGAGGGGATCATCTGAACGAGCAAAGATTCAAGGGTTACCTTAGTTTCTACTATGTTCCCTACATTTTTCTTCTTCCCTTCTATGTGTTTTGTGATGAAAACCGTGCAAGGCTAAAAACATGTATTCTTTAGGACCCGAGAGTAGCCCGGATATACACTATAATTGATTTCTATGCATTAATATCAAATTATCTCATTGTTACTGGATATAATTCTATGAAAGTTGCATGTTCCTTTTGTGCTTGATCACCATGAATGAATTAATAGACGCTTAGTCATCTTGGGAAAAGGATTAAGGGTTGTAAAGTATAGGATTACTCGTATATTGCACCCTTTGGGAAAAGTGGAGAGTATGCGAGAGGAGAAACCCATAGTATAAGTATAAAACACCTAACTAATCAAACCAATAATCGTGGGAGTGGGATTGGCATTAGATTGGGTAGTGAATAACAATGAGGGAGTAGGTAATTCCGTCTACAGGCTCCTTATCCAGGGACTGAGATAATAGATATTAGTGTGTGAGATTGATTGTTAGTGATATCCGTGGTGAAACCACATCCTAAAGAATTCATTCTCTTTCTGATTTACTTAAACCAATAATTCATTTACTTTAGTGTTCATTTGATAATCCAACTCATTTCAAGCAATCATCACCGGCCTAACACTTCCCCATGTTTGACTCGGGCCTCATAGGGACTTATTGCTTCGATACATTCACTTGTGTATTACACACATGTTATACGCGTGTCTAGTTTTTGGCGCCGTTGTTGGGGAAGAAACAACATCCAACAGTACGAGTGCTGCAGTCGGCCACTCTAGGCCAAATTTTCTTATTTTTTATTTTTATTTTATTTCTTTTATCTAAAGCCGAATTATAATGATTTCTCCATTAAGTACAAGCTTCTGGGCTTGACATCCATTCTCATTTTTAGGGATAATAGTGCATGGTGTGGACCAGAGCTCTAGACTATGGTAAACCATCTTCACCGGACTTTGGACAAGCAGAGTTCTTACAAGGAGAAAGAGAGCTAGGCAGATTTGTGGACATGTTCAACAAAACGCCTTCACGAAACCCTCATGTGATTGAAGAACCAGCCAGCAGTACCTGAGCCAAGAGAAATGGGGGATAGAGTAGATGAACTAGAAGAATAGACAATATGGGAGAGAATAAAGGCTTCATCGTCCATGGCCCAGAAAGGGCCCATCAAAAGACAAGCTATCAAAGTGGGCAGCTACAAGATAGAGCTTAGACTTATTGCTTTAGTCAAATCCCAGGCATTCCATGGCGACCCTTTCGAGGATCCAATGACACATATCAGAAATTTTATGGAAAGCTGTGATATGGTGAAGATAGATAGGATTCCAGCTAGCACAATCTACCTCAAATTGTTTTCATCATCACTCGCAGATGGTGCAAAGTTGTGGTTTGACAATCTGATGACGAGATCATATAGTCATGGGATCAGATGATAGATGCGTTCTTTGAACGCTATTTTCCTCCACAAAAGATGAATGATCTAGTGAATAAGATTCATAACTTCAAGCAGCATGCTGATGAGTCGTATTCAGAGGCATGGGAAAGATTTCAGAACATGCTTAGAAAAGTGCCTCATCATGGTATTGATCTATAGGGGAAGGCCAAGATCTTCTATTATGGTCTACACAAAGGGGAGTGAACAACCCTTGGTAGTGCAGGAGTAGGGTTCTTTCTCAACAACAAGCCCGCTCACTGCCTAGAAATCCTCAAGAACATGTCTAAGAATCAATCATGGGGGGAAGAAAGAGAATTACCAACCAGCATAAAGAGTGTTAGTGAATCTAAGGTGATATCTGCTTTAAACAAAAAGTTCGACCTCATTGCCAAGACACTATGTGCACCAGATAAAGGCTCTACTGAAGAAGAGGAAGGCGATTGCAAGTATGTGTGTCAGGGTCAATATAGGAACAATGATTATTCATGGAGGAAGGACCCCAAGTTTTTGTGGAAAGACCCTAATAATTTCCAACAAGATCCATCGTAGGCACAATAACAACAACCAAGGCCACAACAATATGGTGGTTAAGCCCAATATCCACCAGAACAGCAGAAGATTGACAAGATTGAGCAAATGTTGGGTAAGCTGGTGAGTCAAAATGAGATGCATATTGCACAGACGTAGAGGGACCTTCAAAATCAAGGGGCACATATTTACATCATTTAAACATAGATATCTCATATAGCAACAGATGGGAGTGCTTTAAAGCAACCGACTTAGCAAGGGTTTCTGGCGAATACCAATGTACCGTCTGGGAGTCAGCATGCGAAAGCAGTTCTGCTTTACAGTGGCAAAAAGCTATTGGATAGTGCACCACACAATGCAGTCATAGAAGAGGCATAAACTCAAGCTAAACCAGTGGAAGTGGAAGAACTAGACACGTGATGGACAAGTTTTGAGTCACTTTTACAAGTCTATTTTATCTTCATTTTATGCATTTGTTAGTCAATTAGTTGATCATATGTGCTAAATCATTATTATTGGCTTGTATAATCTATTCACATCAAACTGTGCTTATTTCATCATAATTATATTATTTTATACATTCCTTAGTCTTATACATGCTTTCTATGGATTTTTAGGAGTTTCCATATATTTGAGGAGTTGGTGCCACTGACCATCATGGTCGGTGCCACCAAGATGAATCAGGGACTGAGCCTGTAACATACCCAATCTTGACTACTAAATATATGTTGAGTTATTTTACCCAAACTTAAACTTATTTGCAATGTTGTCTTTCATTTCAAACCCCAATCAGTTATTTTGATTCAATATCATGGTCTTTGATAATTCTTAGTATCCAATTCATGTCCTTTTGTCAAAATGTATCTATTGTCATTTGATAAAATATCTCCATGAAGTCCCTAAGTTAAATATCAATTACCATACTTTGGTATCGTATAGTCCAATTTGTTATTATTGTTCCTAAGTTCCTTGATTAGATCTTGACCCGATCGGTTGCTCTCAATTTGACCAATATTGGCTTGGAATCAAGGGGATGCATTAATCACCTTCAAAGAAAGAAATACTAGAATTAATTATGGGGACAAATAAGTTAAATCTGTAAAGGGTTGGTACCAATATTTTTCTAAATTTAGTTGAACGGAAATGAAACCATGGTCAAAATCTCATAACTATTGGCCTTTTCGTATACTAGTTATAATGGAATTTGTAACTATGGTCTTAACTATAGCCATCAACTTAATATCGTTGTAAATAGGGTAGCACCCACTTTAACCCTCTCTCACGTGAACAATTCCTGTTACGAAGAACTTGAGATTGACCCCGACGCGATGGATTTGCAGACCCTCCTCTCACACAGAGAAGTAATGTTGTGGAACGCCAAAGTACACAACCGTTTTCTCCTTGCCCTTCTTCTTAACCACCTGTTTAATCAGCCTTTCCGGGTCCTCTCTCTTGTCTCCCCCTTCGTAATAATACCACAAAACCCTAGAAGATCGGGCGCCGCTAGGAGGCTACTCGACAGATCGAAAGAAACGGCCGCAATTACTTGCATTCAAAACCTGACCTCCGCCCTCCATGTAACGCCAGGTAGGGTTGGCCTCTATAGAGCTCTCGACAGTGACTCCTCCCCCACCTTGAACGGAAACGCTTCGAAAGACCTCCTAAAAGCCCTAGCATCATCCCCGTCCTATATATATGCAACCATATATGGACCTGCACTCTCAGCTTTTGCAACATCTGCTCTTTCATGGATCAGCAAACCGTCACCTGCAAGTGTTACCATGATCAACAACGCCTCATTAGAACCTATCACCACCATCCTCCTCCAAGTCTGTGGTGCCATCGACATGTACTAGACCTCGCCATACACCACAACGCCCTACAGACACCAAGCGCAGCAACACCCTGCAGCTGCTGCCTCCTAGTCCTGCTCTTCCCGACCTGCAACGCAGCACGCCGACACCACTACTACTGACGTCGATGCCCAGAAGACCCCATGACAGCCTACATCAACGTCACTGGTCTGGGCAGGACCGCAGATCGACAGCCACCGTTCGCTTACTGACCTATTTGACTGACAAGCCAGTTTCAGACTTCAACCACCACCGCCGCACCGCTGCCACCACTTCAGCCTGACAGTGGTGGACATCAGAGAGGTCACGGTGCCTGTCCATCGAGCCAGACCCTAGAGGCACGACTAAAGCCCTGTGCGCCAGGCCGTAGCCGACCTTCTTGGCTTTCGACAAGTTATAGACAGAGAGCCGCCGCCTACCTTTCTCAGATGATCGCTCTGCCTCTTCCACCCATCTTCAACCTCGGCACCGTTTGCAGATCTATAGATCGCCGGTAACAATAATGGTTGCAAGATCGTCAGCCTCGATGCCCCTTGTATCTTGCAACATGTACCGCCGCCCTGCTGCCCTACCCCGTTGTGCGCTGAGCTGACAGGAAGAGGAAACTGTCGTGACCGGCAGATGTCAGCACCAACCACGTTGGAACACCATGAAAACGAACACCGGCGGCGTACTACATCACAGATCCATCACCGAGCACCACCTACAACCTGGTCGCTTCCCTCGTCAGCAAGAAACAGACCCGCGACGACCATCACTGCAATGCCCATGGATGACACCCAGACTGGCACACCACCCTGCGCCATCCACCAAAACTACAACAGAACCAGCACCTACGACACCACACGCACCTCGCAACCTGCAAACAGCCTTGCATGCATCTTTCAAACATGTGCGTCAGATAGCAATGTGGCACACTAGTGAATCAATATGACCTCCGCATGCATATGAATCACATGGAGTCGTCTGCAGATGTGTCAAGCAAGCAATGAAGCCAGAACTAAACTGATTCCATGCTCCATCTATAAGTCTCTGATCTGTATGGAAAGATCTGTAAGTTGTGCCTGGAAAGATCACCAAAGTTCAATAGATCGCAAGGTACTTTCTCTATTCTTACTTGTGTTTCCAGAACTTTAGAATTGGCGAAAAAAATGATGATTCTAAATCAGATAGACATCGTAGGGATAATCACATTACGTATATAGGCAAATCAATCGTTTAACACCATGGAATATATAGAATATATATACACGGATAGAACATGTTAATACCATTCCATCGCAAGTCAGTTTGAACTGGTTAGTAATAATTAAATATACAATAGAGTAGATGATAATATAAACATTTTAGATTTGAAAGAATTTGGTACTGATATACGAGAGTAGTCTATTCATTTCAGCTAATGATACCGCGTTGGAAAATATATATGTGCCTATAGAAATAGAGGTAGTGTAGTAACAAATAGAAATCTAAAATTTCTGTAGACTGGATTCGTATACTAACGTATTAAACGATAACATATATCAAGATTGGGATAATTAGGATGTATCTAATACATCAAAATGGTATAGTTGTACATATTTATTTGGTCAGCACATACACATATATATGGGTATTAGTAGATAGGAAATTCTGGAAATTTAATTTGTTCGAAAATAAATTAGAAAGTTCACTACGCTAGTATCTTGTAATCATGTAGTTATATATAATCTAGATGATTAGGATGTCAATCTTATTAATGTTGATACATGATGTAAGTCAAGCTATTATAAATAGTCATATCTTAATAATTCTAATTTTGAGACACATAAACACTTTTAGACCTGAAATAGAGGAAATAACTATATACTTGAGTATGAAACCTAGATGAAAATATAGAAATCATAATGAAGAATAGAAGGACTGTGAAATAGTAACAATCCAATGTGGAAAATAAATTAAACCTAGATAAGACAAGTTGAATAACATTGATTCCAAGTCAAATGGTGACAAGATTGTTATTCTTTGTAGCTACCTCTTCATAAATTCTTGGAGACACATTATGATTTTGCAATCGTTGAAGCCCTGAATAATTGAGGTACTATTCCTCTATTTCATTGTTGAACTATTTTCCCTCTTGATGGACATACATATATCTTGATTCGTGGTGAATTCCATATAGTTTTGAAACCTCTACTTGTTCTTGAAAGTTCACCACCCTTATTTTGTAATTGATGAAATGTTGTTGATAAAATATTTTGGCACTGGACTTGATCTATTTGGAGTTTTGACTCCCTGTGGACTTTGGTCCCTTGGGCTTTGGCCCTATAGAGCTTTGGCTCACTTGAGTGGGCCAAGTACCCCACAACCCTGCGCAGTGGATAGGGATTAGTTGTCCCCCAGTTAACTGGAATAGCTAATAAGGTACTAGTGTCACTCTCTCCTAGAGTGTGAGAACACAAGGCACTTAGCCCTAGAAAAGATATGATAGGAAGGTGCCAAAACTTGCCAAATAGAATATTTTGAAATTGATATACCTTGTGAATAGATTGGATAAATTTTGCATACTTGAATTATTGAATCTTGCTTAATGATATTCTTGTGAAAGATTTGCTATTTTGAAGTTGATATTGGAATTTCTTTTTGTAAGCCTTTAGTCCACCAAATAGTCCTTTCCTAACTTTTATTATACATCTAAACCTATTTCGTGCATAGTTCAATTACTTGGATTTAGTACCAGCTTTGCTGACCCTTTATTTTTCCCTTCAATGGGGTCCATGTGTGGTTTCGTTCCCTCTGGGAACTCATGGACATGTGATAGATGGAAGAACTTGAAGAGACATGCACTGGGTAGTACTCCGTTGAAGACTAGATAGAATGAATTATATTCCTTAAACTTGTAATCATATTTTTAAGCTTCCGCAACTCTGATGTACAAGCATGATTGTAATAAAGATTGTTTATACTTTTGATACATTTTGTAAATATTTGATCGTAAAGATCGGGTCTTTACAAGATGGTATCAGAGCCATAAACGGTCGGCACTCATGCATGTCTCGTGGAAATTAGGGTTAAGTAGGAACACAAATGGAGTAGTAGGACATAGAAAAAAAAATAGTTAGACCATGAATCCTGGTATCATTGACCTTGTTATTAAGAAGTACATGGGATACAAGTAGAAAACACACTACCCTAGGAGGTGAGACATGTACCCTAAATTAGAAATTTATGAGACATACCTAGTTAAACTATTAGATTTTGAACTTCTATAGGCATGGATTTACATGAAGATATTGTTGAGAAAGAGGTGTTCGAGATACATGTGTGTAATTTTACATTTATATTATTATGATGTAAAAGGAAATAATATAGGTATACAAATGGTTTCTCTATAGATTCTAACACTCACAAATATGAAAAAAAATAGAAATATATAATGGATATATGATAGAACCCTAAAATCATATGAAAAAAAAAGAAATATATAATGGATATATGATAGAACCCTAAAATCATATGAACAAAAAAAAACTCAAAAGGAAGGAAGAAAAATATAAATATGTTTACTTAAAAGAATGTGAATGTTTACTTGACCATACATTAGACTTGTATGCCCTCATTATAAACACTCAAGTGAATGAAAAATGTTGATAATACAAAATATGAAACATATATTTTCCCTTCAGATATGTGATCACATCTATTGAGAAAAGAAATGACTAGGAAAGGTATAGAAATGGAAGTTAAAATAACAATATACTCATATAAGTAAGAAATTGAGAAAAGGAAACAATTGGATAAGACATAGAGAATATTATGTGGAATTAAGATATAACGATGAACTCATTTATTTTGTGAACTTCTAATATATATGTAAATAATAATAGATAATTAATACAATATAGACATCTTAGAGAAATAAAACCCTACCTTGAAATTTAAAAATATAAGTATATCAATTTTCTTGACCCAATAACCCAATGCACAAATATAAGTAACAACAAAGAGAAATTGACCGAATGTAGTAAATAATGTTTTTATTAGTTATGACCTTAAAAAAAAATCACAGATTGAATAATTCAACTCTCATATTGGAATTTGGATGGGTATATTTTCAAAGTAGAATTTGAACCTAAACCAATCTAGTGACTGCATAAAATAGTAAGACGATTGTTGGATCACCATAAATAGGACCTAAGATAGTGGAAGGAAACTTGACATCACATATGGTTTAAGGTGGCACTTCAACAAGAGAAAGTATGGTGGGGAAAATTGTGATAGGAATATCATCATTATGAAACATTTGATTTCGAGGACGAAATTCCTTTTAAGGGTGGTAGTGTTGTAACATACCCAATCTTGACTACTAAATATATGTTGAGTTATTTTACCCAAACTTAAACTTATTTGCAATGTTGTCTTTCATTTCAAACCCCAATCAGTTATTTTGATTCAATATCATGGTCTTTGATAATTCTTAGTATCCAATTCAAGTCCTTTTGTCAAAATGTATCTATTGTCATTTGATAAAATATCTCCATGAAGTCCCTAAGTTAAATATAAATTACCATACTTTGGTATCGTATAGTCCAATTTGTTATTATTGTTCCTAAGTTCCTTGATTAGATCTTGACCCGATCGGTTGCTCTCAATTTGACCAATATTGGCTTGGAATCAAGGGGATGCATTAATCACCTTCAAAGAAAGAAATACTAGAATTAATTATGGGGACAAATAAGTTAAATATGTAAAGGGTTGGTACCAATATTTTTCTAAATTTAGTTGAACGGAAATGAAACCATGGTCAAAATCTCATAACTATTGGCCTTTTCGTATACTAGTTATAATGGAATTTGTAACTATGGTCTTAACTATAGCCATCAACTTAATATCGTTGTAAATAGGGTAGCACCCACTTTAACCCTCTCTCACGTGAACAATGCCTGTTACGAAGAACTTGAGATTGACCCCGACACGATGGATTTGCATACCCTCCTCTCACACAGAGAAGTAATGTTGTGGAACGCCGAAGTACACAACCGTTTTCTCCTTGCCCTTCTTCTTAACCACCTGCTTAATCAGCCTTTCCGGGTCCTCTCTCTTGTCTCCCCCTTCGTAATAATACTACAAAACCCTAGAAGATCGGGCGCCGCTAGGAGGCTACTCGACAGATTGAAAGAAACGGCCGCAATTACTTGCATTCAAAACCTGACCTCCGCCCTCCATGTAACGCCAGGTAGGGTTGGCCTCTACAGAGCTCTCGACAGTGACTCCTCCCCCACCTTGAACGGAAACGCTTCGAAAGACCTCCTAAAAGCCCTAGCATCATCCCCGTCCTATATATATGCAACCATATACAGACCTGCACTCTCAGCTTTTCCAACATCTGCTCCTTCGTGGATCAGCAAACCGTCACCTGCAAGTGTTACCATGATCAACAACGCCTCATTAGAACCTATCACCGCCATCCTCCTCCAAGTCTGTGGTGCCATCGACCTGCACTAGACCTCGCCATACACCACAATGCCCTACAGACACCAAGCCCAGCAACACCCTGCAGCTGCTGCCTCCTAGTCCTGCTCTTCCCGACCTGCAACGCAGCACGCCGACACCACTACTCTTGACGTCGATGCCCAGAAGACCCCATGACAGCCTACATCAACGTCGCTGGTCTGGGCAGGACCGCAGATCGACAACCACCGTTCGCTTACTGACCTATTTGATTGACAAGCCAGTTTCAGACTTCAACCATCACCGCGGCACCACTGCCACCACTTCAGCCTGACAGTGGTGGACATCAGAGAGGTCACGGTGCCTGTCCATCGAGCCAGACCCTAGAGGCACGACTAAAGCCCTGTGCGCCAGGCCGTAGCCGACCTTCTTGGCTTTCGGCAAGTTATAGACAGAGAGCCACCGCCTACCTTTCTCAGATGATCGCTCTGCCTCTTCCACCCATCTTCAACCTCGGCACCGTCTGCAGATCTATAGATCGCCGATAACAGCAATGGTTGCAAGATCGTCAGCCTCGATGCCCCTTGTATCTTGCAACATGTACCGCCGCCCTACTGCCCTACCCCGTTGTGCGCCGAGCTGACAGGAAGAGGAAACTGTCGCGACCGGCAGATGTCAGCACCAACCACGTTGGAACACCATCAAAACGAACTCCGGCGGCGTACTACATCACAGATCCATCACCGAGCACCACCTACAACCTGGTCGCTTCCCTCGTCAGCAAGAAACAGACCCGTGACCACGATTGCTGCAACGCTCATGGATGACACCCAGACTGGCACACCACCCTGCGCCATCCACCAAAACTGCAACAGAACCAGCACCTACGACACCACATGCACCTCGCAACCTGCAAACAGCCTTGCATGCATCTTTCAAACATGTGCGTCAGATAGCAATGTGGCACACTAGTGAATCAATATGACCTCCGCATGCATCTGAATCACATGGAGTCGTCTGCAGATGTGTCAAGCAAGCAATGAAGCCAGAACTAAACTGATTCCATGCTCCATCTATAAGTCTCCGATCTGTATGGAAAGATCTGTAAGTTGTGCCTGGAAAGATCACCAAAGTTCAATAGATCGCAAGGTACTTTCTCTATTCTTACTTGTGTTTCCAGAACTTTAGAATTGGTGAAAAAAATGATGATTCTAAATCAGATAGACATCGTAGGGATAATCACATTACGTATATAGGCAAATCAATCGTTTAACACCATGGAATATATAGAATATATATACACGGATAGAACATGTTAATACCATTCCATCGCAAGTCAGTTTGAACTGGTTAGTAATAATTAAATATACAATAGAGTAGATGATAATATAAACATTTTAGATTTGAAAGAATTTGGTACTGATATACGAGAGTAGTCTATTCATTTCAGCTAATGATACCGTGTTGGAAAATATATATGTACCTATAGAAATAGAGGTAGTGTAGTAACAAATAGAAATCTAAAATTTCTGTAGACTGGATTCGTATACTAACGTATTAAACGATAACATATATCAAGATTGGGATAATTAGGATGTATCTAATACATCAAAATGGTATAGTTGTACATATTTATTTGGTCAGCACATACACATATATATGGGTATTAGTAGATAGGAAATTCTGGAAATTTAATTAGTTCGAAAATAAATTAGAAAGTTCACTACGCTAGTATCTTGTAATCATGTAGTTATATATAATCTAGATGATTAGGATGTCAATCTTATTAATGTTGATACATGATGTAAGTCAAGCTATTATAAATAGTCATATCTTAATAATTCTAATTTTGAGACACATAAACACTTTTAGACCTGAAATAGAGGAAATAACTATATACTTGAGTATGAAACCTAGATGAAAATATAGAAATCATAATGAAGAATAGAAGGACTGTGAAATAGTAACAATCCAATGTGGAAAATAAATTAATCCTAGATAAGACAAGTTGAATAACATTGATTCCAAGTCAAATGGTGACAAGATTGTTATTCTTTGTAGCTACCTCTTCATAAATTCTTGGAGACACATTATGATTTTGCAATCGTTGAAGCCCTGAATAATTGAGGTACTATTCCTCTATTTCATTGTTGAACTATTTTCCCTCTTGATGGACATACATATATCTTGATTCGTGGTGAATTCCATATAGTTTTGAAACCTCTACTTGTTCTTGAAAGTTCACCACCCTTATTTTGTAATTGATGAAATGTTGTTGATAAAATATTTTGGCACTGGACTTGATCTATTTGGAGTTTTGACTCCCTGTGGACTTTGGTCCCTTGGGCTTTGGCCCTATAGAGCTTTGGCTCACTTGAGTGGGCCAAGTACCCCACAACCCTGCGCAGTGGATAGGGATTAGTTGTCCCCCAGTTAACTGGAATAGCTAATAAGGTACTAGTGTCGCTCTCTCCTAGAGTGTGAGAACACAAGGCACTTAGCCCTAGAAAAGATATGATAGGAAGGTGCCAAAACTTGCCAAATAGAATATTTTGAAATTGATATACCTTGTGAATAGATTGGATAAATTTTGCATACTTGAATTATTGAATCTTGCTTAATGATATTCTTGTGAAAGATTTGCTATTTTGAAGTTGATATTGGAATTTCTTTTTGTAAGCCTTTAGTCCACCAAATAGTCCTTTCCTAACTTTTATTATACATCTAAACCTATTTCGTGCATAGTTCAATTACTTGGATTTAGTACCAGCTTTGCTGACCCTTTATTTTTCCCTTCAATGGGGTCCATGTGTGGTTTCGTTCCCTCTGGGAACTCATGGACAGGTGATAGATGGAAGAACTTGAAGAGACATGCACTGGGTAGTACTCCGTTGAAGACTAGATAGAATGAATTATATTCCTTAAACTTGTAATCATATTTTTAAGCTTCCGCAACTCTGATGTACAAGCATGATTGTAATAAAGATTGTTTATACTTTTGATACATTTTGTAAATATTTGATCGTAAAGATCGGGTCTTTACAAGATGGTATCAGAGCCATAAACGGTCGGCACTCATGCATGTCTCGTGGAAATTAGGGTTAAGTAGGAACACAAATGGAGTAGTAGGACATAGAAAAAAAAATAGTTAGACCATGAATCCTGGTATCATTGACCTTGTTATTAAGAAGTACATGGGATACAAGTAGAAAACACACTACCCTAGGAGGTGAGACATGTACCCTAAATTAGAAATTTATGAGACATACCTAGTTAAACTATTAGATTTTGAACTTCTATAGGCATGGATTTACATGAAGATATTGTTGAGAAAGAGGTGTTCGAGATACATGTGTGTAATTTTACATTTAGATTATTATGATGTAAAAGGAAATAATATAGGTATACAAATGGTTTCTCTATAGATTCTAACACTCACAAATATGAAAAAAAAATAGAAATATATAATGGATATATGATAGAACCCTAAAATCATATGAAAAAAAAAGAAATATATAATGGATATATGATAGAACCCTAAAATCATATGAACAAAAAAAAACTCAAAAGGAAGGAAGAAAAATATAAATATGTTTACTTAAAAGAATGTGAATGTTTACTTGACCATACATTAGACTTGTATGCCCTCATTATAAACACTCAAGTGAATGAAAAATGTTGATAATACAAAATATGAAACATATATTTTCCCTTCAGATATGTGATCACATCTATTGAGAAAAGAAATGACTAGGAAAGGTATAGAAATGGAAGTTAAAATAACAATATACTCATATAAGTAAGAAATTGAGAAAAGGAAACAATTGGATAAGACATAGAGAATATTATGTGGAATTAAGATATAACGATGAACTCATTTATTTTGTGAACTTCTAATATATATGTAAATAATAATAGATAATTAATACAATATAGACATCTTAGAGAAATAAAACCCTACCTTGAAATTTAAAAATATAAGTATATCAATTTTCTTGACCCAATAACCCAATGCACAAATATAAGTAACAACAAAGAGAAATTGACCGAATGTAGTAAATAATGTTTTTATTAGTTATGACCTTACAAAAAAATCACAGATTGAATAATTCAACTCTCATATTGGAATTTGGATGGGTATATTTATCAAAGTAGAATTTGAACCTAAACCAATCTAGTGACTGCATAAAATAGTAAGACGATTGTTGGATCACCATAAATAGGACCTAAGATAGTGGAAGGAAACTTGACATCACATATGGTTTAAGGTGGCACTTCAACAAGAGAAAGTATGGTGGGGAAAATTGTGATAGGAATATCATCATTATGAAACATTTGATTTCGAGGACGAAATTCCTTTTAAGGGTGGTAGTGTTGTAACATACCCAATCTTGACTACTAAATATATGTTGAGTTATTTTACCCAAACTTAAACTTATTTGCAATGTTGTCTTTCATTTCAAACCCCAATCAGTTATTTTGATTCAATATCATGGTCTTTGATAATTCTTAGTATCCAATTCAAGTCCTTTTGTCAAAATGTATCTATTGTCATTTGATAAAATATCTCCATGAAGTCCCTAAGTTAAATATAAATTACCATACTTTGGTATCGTATAGTCCAATTTGTTATTATTGTTCCTAAGTTCCTTGATTAGATCTTGACCCGATCGGTTGCTCTCAATTTGACCAATATTGGCTTGGAATCAAGGGGATGCATTAATCACCTTCAAAGAAAGAAATACTAGAATTAATTATGGGGACAAATAAGTTAAATATGTAAAGGGTTGGTACCAATATTTTTCTAAATTTAGTTGAACGGAAATGAAACCATGGTCAAAATCTCATAACTATTGGCCTTTTCGTATACTATTTATAATGGAATTTGTAACTATGGTCTTAACTATAGCCATCAACTTAATATCGTTGTAAATAGGGTAGCACCCACTTTAACCCTCTCTCACGTGAACAATGCCTGTTACGAAGAACTTGAGATTGACCCCGACACGATGGATTTGCATACCCTCCTCTCACACAGAGAAGTAATGTTGTGGAACGCCGAAGTACACAACCGTTTTCTCCTTGCCCTTCTTCTTAACCACCTGCTTAATCAGCCTTTCCGGGTCCTCTCTCTTGTCTCCCCCTTCGTAATAATACTACAAAACCCTAGAAGATCGGGCGCCGCTAGGAGGCTACTCGACAGATTGAAAGAAACGGCCGCAATTACTTGCATTCAAAACCTGACCTCCGCCCTCCATGTAACGCCAGGTAGGGTTGGCCTCTACAGAGCTCTCGACAGTGACTCCTCCCCCACCTTGAACGGAAACGCTTCGAAAGACCTCCTAAAAGCCCTAGCATCATCCCCGTCCTATATATATGCAACCATATACGGACCTGCACTCTCAGCTTTTCCAACATCTGCTCCTTCGTGGATCAGCAAACCGTCACCTGCAAGTGTTACCATGATCAACAACGCCTCATTAGAACCTATCACCGCCATCCTCCTCCAAGTCTGTGGTGCCATCGACCTGCACTAGACCTCGCCATACACCACAATGCCCTACAGACACCAAGCCCAGCAACACCCTGCAGCTGCTGCCTCCTAGTCCTGCTCTTCCCGACCTGCAACGCAGCACGCCGACACCACTACTCTTGACGTCGATGCCCAGAAGACCCCATGACAGCCTACATCAACGTCGCTGGTCTGGGCAGGACCGCAGATCGACAGCCACCGTTCGCTTACTGACCTATTTGACTGACAAGCCAATTTCAGACTTCAACCATCACCGCGGCACCACTGCCACCACTTCAGCCTGACAGTGGTGGACATCAGAGAGGTCACGGTGCCTGTCCATCGAGCCAGACCCTAGAGGCACGACTAAAGCCCTGTGCGCCAGGCCGTAGCCGACCTTCTTGGCTTTCGGCAAGTTATAGACAGAGAGCCACCGCCTACCTTTCTCAGATGATCGCTCTGCCTCTTCCACCCATCTTCAACCTCGGCACCGTCTGCAGATCTATAGATCGCCGGTAACAGCAATGGTTGCAAGATCGTCAGCCTCGATGCCCCTTGTATCTTGCAACATGTACCGCCGCCCTACTGCCCTACCCCGTTGTGCGCCGAGCTGACAGGAAGAGGAAACTGTCGCGACCGGCAGATGTCAGCACCAACCACGTTGGAACACCATCAAAACGAACTCCGGCGGCGTACTACATCACAGATCCATCACCGAGCACCACCTACAACCTGGTCGCTTCCCTCGTCAGCAAGAAACAGACCCGCGACCACGATCGCTGCAACGCTCATGGATGACACCCAGACTGGCACACCACCCTGCGCCATCCACCAAAACTGCAACAGAACCAGCACCTACGACACCACATGCACCTCGCAACCTGCAAACAGCCTTGCATGCATCTTTCAAACATGTGCGTCAGATAGCAATGTGGCACACTAGTGAATCAATATGACCTCCGCATGCATCTGAATCACATGGAGTCGTCTGCAGATGTGTCAAGCAAGCAATGAAGCCAGAACTAAACTGATTCCATGCTCCATCTATAAGTCTCCGATCTGTATGGAAAGATCTGTAAGTTGTGCCTGGAAAGATCAGCAAAGTTCAATAGATCGCAAGGTACTTTCTCTATTCTTACTTGTGTTTCCAGAACTTTAGAATTGGCGAAAAAAATGATGATTCTAAATCAGATAGACATCGTAGGGATAATCACATTACGTATATAGGCAAATCAATCGTTTAACACCATGGAATATATAGAATATATATACACGGATAGAACATGTTAATACCATTCCATCGCAAGTCAGTTTGAACTGGTTAGTAATAATTAAATATACAATAGAGTAGATGATAATATAAACATTTTAGATTTGAAAGAATTTGGTACTGATATACGAGAGTAGTCTATTCATTTCAGCTAATGATACCGTGTTGGAAAATATATATGTACCTATAGAAATAGAGGTAGTGTAGTAACAAATAGAAATCTAAAATTTCTGTAGACTGGATTCGTATACTAACGTATTAAACGATAACATATATCAAGATTGGGATAATTAGGATGTATCTAATACATCAAAATGGTATAGTTGTACATATTTATTTGGTCAGCACATACACATATATATGGGTATTAGTAGATAGGAAATTCTGGAAATTTAATTAGTTTGAAAATAAATTAGAAAGTTCACTACGCTAGTATCTTGTAATCATGTAGTTATATATAATCTAGATGATTAGGATGTCAATCTTATTAATGTTGATACATGATGTAAGTCAAGCTATTATAAATAGTCATATCTTAATAATTCTAATTTTGAGACACATAAACACTTTTAGACCTGAAATAGAGGAAATAACTATATACTTGAGTATGAAACCTAGATGAAAATATAGAAATCATAATGAAGAATAGAAGGACTGTGAAATAGTAACAATCCAATGTGGAAAATAAATTAATCCTAGATAAGACAAATTGAATAACATTGATTCCAAGTCAAATGGTGACAAGATTGTTATTCTTTGTAGCTACCTCTTCATAAATTCTTAGAGACACATTATGATTTTGCAATCGTTGAAGCCCTGAATAATTGAGGTACTATTCCTCTATTTCATTGTTGAATTATTTTCCCTCTTGATGGACATACATATATCTTGATTCGTGGTGAATTCCATATAGTTTTGAAACCTCTACTTGTTCTTGAAAGTTCACCACCCTTATTTTGTAATTGATGAAATGTTGTTGATAAAATATTTTGGCACTGGACTTGATCTATTTGGAGTTTTGACTCCCTGTGGACTTTGGTCCCTTGGGCTTTGGCCCTATAGAGCTTTGGCTCACTTCAATGGGCCAAGTACCCCACAACCCTGCGTAGTGGATAGGGATTAGTTGTCCCCCAGTTAACTAGAATAGCTAATAAGGTACTAGTGTCGTTCTCTCCTAGAGTGTGAGAACACAAGGCACTTAGCCCTAGAAAAGATATGATAGGAAGGTGCCAAAACTTGCCAAATAGAATATTTTGAAATTGATATACCTTGTGAATAGCTTGGATAAATTTTGCATACTTGAATTATTGAATCTTGCTTAATGATATTCTTGTGAAAGATTTGCTATTTTGAAGTTGATATTGGAATTTCTTTTTGTAAGCCTTTAGTCCACCAAATAGTCCTTTCCTAACTTTTATTATACATCTAAACCTATTTCGTGCATAGTTCAATTACTTGGATTTAGTACCAGCTTTGCTGACCCTTTATTTTTCCCTTCAATGGGGTCCATGTGTGGTTTCGTTCCCTCTGGGAACTCATGGACAGGTGATAGATGGAAGAACTTGAAGAGACATGCACTGGGTAGTACTCCGTTGAAGACTAGATAGAATGAATTATATTCCTTAAACTTGTAATCATATTTGTAAGCTTCCGCAACTCTGATGTACAAGCATGATTGTAATAAAGATTGTTTATACTTTTGATACATTTTGTAAATATTTGATCGTAAAGATCGGGTCTTTATAGAGCCAAAAATGACCAGAAGTAGTCGGTGCCACCGACCTTCATGGTCAATGCCACCGAGAGAGCATCAGCGAGCCAGAGGAAATTTGCACCCCAACTCGGTGCCACCGACTTCCAAGTTGATGGTACTGACTTTACCTCAGCAAGATCGACATCCCAATGCTATTGGTGCCACCGACTCTGTCAGATTTTAGCAATCTAAATTGATCGTCCTGATCCAACGGTCCACGTTATGTGGTACTGTAAGTTGACCTAACATTAAAATAAGGACGAACAGACCTAAGGGGACTATGAGATTGCATTGCACGATGGTCAGAGAGAAGGAAGAGAGAGACAAGGAGCTGAAGGATGCTAACCGGGAGATCCAAACACCTTTGATGGGCGATTTTGTTGCCGAAAGACTACAGAACGAACATTTATCGAGGAGGATCATCCGAGACACCTTCTCTCTAGGGGTTACATGAATTTCCTTCATGTTTCCCACATTTTTCTTCTCTCTCTCTCTATGTATTCGCAACTGAAATCCATGTGGGGCTAAACCCCTCCTTTCTTTAGGACCTGGGAGTAGTCCATGGAATCGTTGTATTAACTTTATACATGATTTAGTATAAATTTCTCTTTATTCCTGGATATATGATTGTGGAATTGAATGACTTATCATTGCTTGATCACCATCGATAGTATTACAGACCGATAATTACTCCAAAAGGAGAATTAAAGGTTAGAAAACCATAATCTATACACTTTCCTACGCGTTCCTTGGGAAAGGTAACATACGGTTAGTGGAAAGAACCCAGAGTTTTTAATAATGCACCTAGACTAGGAGATAAATTACCATAGATGTGGAATTGGCTTAGATCTAGGTAGTGAATCGCACTGCGGAAGCGGGCAATTCTGACTACAGGCTTTCTATCTAGGGTAGGAGTAGGAATTTATATTAATTTGGTAGAAATAATATACAACGAGACCCTGTGGTGAAATCGACAATCCTAAGGAATTCATCTCATTCAAATTCACCATTTTTAAGTTTCTTTTAATTTTCTTTTATTTTGTTCAAACTCAAATTCAACTTTTTAATTGGCTTAGCTGGTCACACCGTAGCTCGTAGTAGTCACTGAGACTATGTTACACCCAGATCTCACAATTTCAACTAATCATGAGATTAGGGCATAAATTGAGGATTTAACACAATACAAAGATCATCACCCTTAACTTTTTCTTCTCTTTCAAAACTCTTTGTTTTCTCGCATTGAACCACATAAACCAACTTTACAAGGGAATCTAAACATTGATTTCTCTAATCCGATTTCAACAGTAAAAATGCATGTATGAACATTCATTATGTTCCTCATACTTTTAAGCACATAAGACTTGCTGATTTGCACATATTGCTAAAAGAGGAATAATGTTATACATCATCATTTACAACTCTCTATTATTTCTTTACAAGGACCTAGAGTGACAAGGACCGACTGAACTTAACTATACTCAGACTTAACTCTTGTGGCAAATCTACTCTGATGCAATGATATCTTCTTCAAGTCCATGTGATTTCCCTAAAAATTGTGAGTAGAGGGGTGAGCCTACTCGCTCAATGAATGAATACTTCAAAGAAACAGTCTAAAGCACTAATATAATTATAGATATACTTTTGAACAATTGATATCAATTATAACACCAGTAAGCTTTAAAGAGTCTAATAATTGACAATCATAAATATGGCAGGATACTCTAAATATCTATAAGAGTGAATCAATATATGAAATGCTTGATTGATCATAAAGAGAACTAATAATTCTGAAACATACAAAGAATAATTGAATAACAGTACACACTTGTTTGACCTCTCATTCATTTTATTATGCCCTGATCATATGCAGTGTACTCTACATATGAAGAATCATAGAAAACTACGATCTCATCGTACAAGACTTAGCTTAAAACTCAGGAAGCTAAGCCTAGAACTGAATCTAGGTCTGCTTGACTCAAACTGTAACGTCTGACTAAGGCGGCTAAACAGCTGGCCTTTAACTGAACCTCTCCTCTAGGATGAGTACACAGGCGGAGGGTCTGAGACGCTCTGTGGGCCTCATCTTGGTATGCTCTGTGGGTACCTCTAGGTTACCACTAGGATCTCTGATTCATGTTGGGTAACCTATCTTCTCTTAGGAGACTTCCTCAAGGGCTTCATCTCCCCACACACTCTGTGGGTGCATTCCAATCCCCGTATACTGGTCGCTACCAGGGTGGATCGTTTCCTCCCTATAATGCAGACATCCGTAGGGAATCTATGGTGTTCAGGGCACCTATGTCTATTATTTTAATATTCTTGGAAAGCTCTTACTATATTGTATCTCTCTATTACTTATTCTTGACTCTAGTATCTCTATGGTACCGAGTTTATTCATCTGAATCTTATAATACAACATGTATATCCATCTAAACTTGGTAGAGTAGTATATTCAAAACACCGTAATATTCTGAGTAATCATCATACTATACATACAGGCAAACTAAAATTCTTAAATAAACAGAATACATGTCAATTTGGCACTTTATATACTAGAATCATGCAATTGAACTATTAAGCATCACCACATCTCATACTGAGAACATTGATATCACAATACTTGATTCAGTGAACACCCTATCCTTAGGGTTTCATTTACCTCATTCACTTATCACATGGCTTTCATAAAGATTTCATGCGACATAAACATTCACTGAATAAAGACTGCTTTCAACAAATCATATACAATCAATATATGTATGAAACCTTGGAACTGATCTGAATTTAGGTTTCCATACCATTCACTGAGATATCAAGCATCAAGAATAAATTTGAATAAATAAAGTCTATCATGTCAAGAAAATCCCTTCAAATGGATTTCACGATATCTATTCGTATATATCCAACTTTTCTCACATCTAGGGTTTCACCCTCTTTACTGAGATATCAAACAAACACTATTCACCTTAAAGAAATCCAAGATAGTATCTAACATGTATGTACTATGAATTTAGATAAACAATCATTTAAAACCAAGGGGACATAGATAAGCAACTTTCTCTATTTACTTATACAATAAATTCCAGTCATAGACAAATTCCCTATATTTTAGTTTACTCTTATAACCTCTGCAAATACTTAGGGAATTCTCATTAGAATACATTGTATACATTTCTAATATGATTTTATCATCTGAAATTCATTCAAACAAAGGAAGAATCCATTTCATATCATTTTGCAACAACTTAGAACAAATAGACTATTCAGGGTTTGTAGTCGCATACTAAGCAATTTAAGATTATGGTTGATTTAACCAATTTTCGTGCAATATACTATTTAAAGGAAGTTCCCACTCACCCTAAGGTGTGAAAACACCTTAAAACACATCTCATCCCTGAAAATCTCGATCTCATATCAAATCCCTAGCAATTCACCCAATTCTTCTTCCTTTCAACTCGGAAACCCTAAAAATGAGGGATTATGAAGAAAGAGTGGGAAAATGGGAAGTTTTGATACCCATTTTGGATCAAATCAAAGAAGGGACAGAATTTTTACATGTGAGAGAAGATTCACCATGAAACTATATCCAAAGAAGCTAAACTTACATGATTTCATCATTCCTCGGACCGCAAAACCCTAGGTCAACATCTCCATCAATTTCTCCTCTCAAACCCTAACTCTATCTCTCTCTCTAGGATTTCATTTCTCTGGATTGAATCAAGAATTATGAGAGATCCTTGTGTGTTAGGTTGACCATATAGAGAAATTGATCTGCTTGGGTTAATTGCACATTGACCCCTCACTAAAATTTTTCTTATTTTAGCAAATTTTTCTATCATAAAAAGGTTTATGTGAATTCGTGTATTTAATAGATCAAACCTTCTAAAAAAATTATTAGAATTTATCATGTTGTGTATAATTGAGTTACAAAGCTTCAGTCAAAAATTTTAGATCATTCCAAGCTTCCATTAAATAATTAAAAATCAAATACTACACTACTATCCATAATTCTGTAGAAATGTCAGTTACTGTAATTCGTCTACCGATAAGGTCTAAACGCATCCAAAAATTATGAAAATTTTACATGTTGTTTATGATTGAGTTTCAGATCTCCAATTAAAATTTCAGATCATTTGGAGTTACCAATAAATAATTAAAATAAAACACTACACTGCTGAAAAGCACTTTGTCAGCATTTTGGTCGAAGTATATTTCGACCGAGAACCACATTCAAAGAACACTCAAATATTCTGAAATATTTCTCCAATATGCATGATTGAGTTATACATATCATATCCAAAATTCAATTAAATACAAAATTTGTAGAAAATATGAAAAAATCATTTACCACACTATTATCCTGATCAAATTCCATACTCATGTATCATCAAAACCCTAATTTCAGCCAACTAGGGTTTATATTTCTCAAACCCTAATTTCTCAAACAATATAAAACTTAACGTTCTTATTAGGTTTAAAACATCATAATTGAATTATCATCATTAATTATATTTAAGCAATGATCAATCCAATTAAGCTTATAATCATCCAGGTAAACCCTAGTTTACTAATTAAGCTCAGATGCGGTCATAACAGACTACGTCTCCCTGAGTTCGACTCGGGCCTCAAATAGGCCTATATTACTCGATGCGTACACTTGCATTTTTACTTACGGTTTCAACGTGTCAAGTTTTTGGCGCCGTTGTCGGGGAGACGACGACGTTTCAACACTACGAGTGTTGTGGTTGGCCACTCTAGGCCATCTTTCATTTTTTTATTTTAATCATAGAACGTTTAGTGCATATAACATATAAAACAAATTTTCTCTATTAAGTACCAAGACTAACTGATTTCAAATTTTTAGGTACTAGTATATGGTGACGACATAGACCACATATTATGAAGAATCTACATCTGAGGTCCCAGTCACTGTCGAGGCTCCAGTTCAGACAATTATACCCGAAGGCATGCCATTTACACCCAAGCAACAAGCAATGGGGGATGGTAATCCAGGATCAGAGAGGACCATCTGGGAAAGAATAAAAGCATCTTCTTCCACTACACAGACAGGGCCAATCAAAAAGTAGAACGTGAATGTAGCTTAGTGTAAGATTGATCTAGGTTTGATTGCACTCGTCAAGTCACAAGCATTTTATGGGAACGCGCATGAAGACCCGGTGGTGCATATAGGCAATTTTGTGGCGATCAGTGATATGGTGAAAGTGGATAGGTTTCCACAAAATGCCATGTATCTGAAGCTGTTTCCATCATCACTGGCAGATAAGGCAAAGGAATGGTTGCACAACCTACCAAAAGAATTGATCGAGACATGGGATCAAATGGTAGAAGCATTCTTTGAAAGATATTTTCCTCCAAAAAAGACCAATGAGCTGATTAGAAACATTCACAACTTCAAGCAACATGCATCTAAATCTAATTCCGAGGCTTGGGAGCGCTTTCAGATCATGCTCAGGAAGGTCCCACACCATGGGATAGATTTGGAGAATCAAGTAAAGATGTTCTACTTTGGACTCCGCAAAAGTGAATAGACCACCTTGGATAGTGTAGGCTCGAGGTTCTTTCTCAACAACCCACCCTCAACTTGTCATGACATTTTGAAAAATATGGCAAAGAATCAAGCATGCGGTAATGAGAGAGACAATCTAGAGCAAATCAAAAGCACACGGGAATCTAAAGTTATCACCTCTTTGAATGAGAAGTTAGACTTGATATCAAAGAAGCTCCTAGAGAAAGATAACAATTCATCAGATGAAGAAGGTCAGGTGAAGTACATGCAGCAACAAGGCTACATGAACAATGACTATGCATGGATAAAGGATCCAAAGTTCTCTTGGAAAGATCCAAACAACTTCCTACAGGACCCTGATCAACAAAACCAACACATGAATAATCAGCAGCGGTGACCTGCAGCAGAGGAGAGCATGAATGAATCTTAACCGGATAGTGAAGCAAAATGAGCAACTGATAAACAACTTCTAATGTGATCTCCAGAACCAAGGGGCCCAGATGAGGAGTTTTGAGACAACTTTGTCTCAACTAGCAGCAGATGTGGCGACTTTGAAGAAGCCTACGCAGCAAGGCTTTCCAAGAAATACTGACACTCCAACAGGAAACCAGTAGGTAAAGGCCATACTACTAAGAAGTGGGAAGAAGACGTTGACTCCAAGGACTGTGGAGACTGAGGTGACCAAGCCCATTGATAGTGGTAACTCAGTAGCAGAGCAAGCACAAACAAAACCAGAGGTAGGCAACACAGAGGAAGAGCAAAATCTAGAAGCTGAGGTGGAAAAGAGGACGTCATATGTGCCACCACATAAAAGGACACAGACGATACCAATTCCATATCCTAACAGTTTGAAGGCGACAAAGATGGATAAACAATTCAAGAAATTTCTGGATAGCTTTAGGAAGCTTTCTGTGAATATACCGTTGATTGAGGCAATTGAACAAATACCCTCATATGGTAAATTCCTGAAGGATATCATCAATAAGAAGAGGAAGATCCCAGATCTGGAGATAGTTGTACTAAGAGAGCAGGTCAGCGCCTTCATCTTAGGTACACTGCCACCAAAGAGACAGGACCCCAGTTGCTTCAATATCACATGCTACATCAGGAAGACAAAGTTTGGCGAGGCACTCTGTGATTCAGGGGCAAGTATCAACTTGATGCCCTTATCTACCTTTAAGAAGCTTGGTCTCAAGACATATAGGAAGAGAAGTATGACGATACAATTGGCAGGCAATTCACTGGTGACATCGTATGGCATTTGCGAGGATGTACTTGTCAAGGTGGGCCGTTTTGTATTTCTGGCAGACTTTGTGGAAATGGAGATGCAAGCTAAACATGGAAATGAGCTTCTATTAGGAAGACCCTTTCAAGCAACAACTGATATGATCATGGAGTTGGGAAGAGGTCATTTGACTATGGGAATTAAAGACGACAGATTTGAGATAACCATGCCAGATAATTCCAAGTCCTCTAATGCTCAGGAGCAATGCAATATGATGAAGCACATCCACAACAATATCTCGTTGTTCTTGGGAAAACCATTTTTGGACATGGTGCATGTTATGACAAAGGTGGACAAGGGTACCCTAGTTGTGGACATCATGGAGAACACTAAGGTGGTTTCACTTACCAAGGCAGTAGGGTATCCAAATGATGAAGAGGAGGAATCGATTTCATCTACTGTGGATAAGGGTGGAGAGGATTCCCTAGTACAGATACATACAAACCTCCTGCTCAAGGCTTGTCTAATGAATTTCATGGATGATTGTGTTTGGGAACGGTCACTGGAAGAATGTGTAAGACTACTGAAGGCTTTGCCATGTCATTACACAAGGCACTTTGAGGACTTGGGACCGCTGCCACTGCCAGTGATTTCTTCACTCCTGAGCCCACCCGATTTAGAGCTCAAGCCGCTGCCACCTGATCTAAAATATGTTTTTCTAGTAGCAGAGGAGAAGCTACCGGTCATCATATTGGCATAACTGAGTGATCGGGAAGAAGAACAGTTGATCACTATGCTAAAGAGCCACCAAGGTGCATTCGAGTGGTCTATGGCTGACATCAAGGGGATTTCCCCCACTTTGTGCCAACACAAAATTCGGCTAGAAGAAGGAGCGAAGCCAGTCATTCAACCTCAGTGTCGCTTAAATCCAATCATGACGGAGGTAGTAAAGAAGAAGGTAATCAAGCTACTGTCGGCATGCATAATCTATGCTATTTCTGATTCTACGTGGGTTAGTCTGACACAGGTAGTACCAAAGAAGGGAGGAATCACTGTCACTACCAACTCATCTAATGAACAAATAACCACTAGATTAGTGACTATATGGTGAGTCTGCATTGGTTATCATAGATTGAACTCGGCCACACTTAAGGACCATTTTTCACTGCCATTCATTGTTTAGATTTTGGAGTGACTCACCGGTCGCTCCAACTTTCATTTTCTTGACAGATATTCAGGCTATAATAAGATTTCAATTGAGCCTAAGGACCAGGAGAAGTCTACCTGCACCTGCCCTTATGGCACCTTTGCATACCGCCGCATGCCTTTCGGGTTGTGCAATGCACTCGCTACTTTTTAGAGGTGTATGTTGGAGATTTTCTTGGATATGGTGGAACGATGTCTCGAGGTTTTCATGGATGATTTTTTTAGTTTATGGGACATATTTTGAGGATTGTTTGAAAAATTTGGACAAGGTTTTGCAGAGGTGTGAAGACACACACTTAGTGCTTAATTGGGAAAAATGTCACATGATGGTTAGCGAGGGCATATTGCTAGGCCACAAGGTGTCTAGCAAAGGATTGGAGGTGGATCCAGTTAAAATAGAAGTGATTTCAAAACTTCCTCCACCAACGCTGATGAAGGTAGTTAGGAGTTTTCTAGGCCATGACGAGTTTTATCGCCGATTTATTAAAGATTTTTTAAAAGTCGGTAAACCATTGTCTGAACTGTTGGAAAAGGATGTTGAATTTAATTTTGATAAGATATGTTTAAAAGCTTTTGAGATTTTGAAAGAGAAACTCATATCTACACCGGTTGTGTAGGCTCCAGATTGGAGCCAACCATTTGAGTTGATGTGTGATGCATCAGATTATGCGGTAGGGGCAGTGTTGGGGCAACGCCTAGACAAAGTTCCTACAATAATATATTATGCATCTAAAACACTTAACGACACACAACTAAATTACACCACAACTGAAAAAGAGTTATTAGCTGTTGTCTTTGATTTTGAGAAATTTAGACAATATCTTGTGGGAGATAAGGTGGTGGTGTGGACTAACCATGCGACAATTAAATACTTGCTGCAGAAGAAGGAAGCCAAACCAAGATTGATTACATGGATCCTTTTATTATAGGAGTTTGACATTGAGGTCAAGGACAAAGTAGGGATAGAGAATGCGGTGGTTGACCACCTATCTCGATTGGAGAGTGTAGATGAGAAGGATATTAATATACCCATTCTAGAGACCTTCCCTGATGAGCATTTATTCACCCTTAAGAAAAAAGACCCTTGGTTTGCTAACATTGTAAATTATTTGGCTTGTAAGGATTTACATGCTGATTGGGGGTATCAAGAAAATAAGAGATTCTTTCATTCTTTGCGCTATTATTTTTGGGATGATCCTATTTTGTTGAAACAATGCAGGGATGGAATTTTGAGAAGATGTGTACCTGAGGGCGAGTATGAGAGTGTGTTGAAACATTGCCACACACTAACACCATGCTAGTTCTAGGACTGCCGCTAAGGTGTTGGAGAGTGGGTTATACTGGCTGACCCTTTTCAAAGATGCGTATGATTTTGTGCGTAGGTGTGATGCATGTCAGCGGTCAGGAAACATATCAAAGTGGCAGGAGATGCCATTGAATGTGTTTCAAGAAGTGGAGGTTTTTGACTTATGGGGTATTGATTTCATGGGACCCTTTGTGTCCTCTAACTCTAACCTTTACATTCTGCTGGCTGTAGACTATGTGTCAAAATGGGTGGAAGCAATTCCAACCCGCACCATGATGCAAACATTGTATGCAAATTTGTTAAGGATCGCATTTTCTACAGATTTGGAGTGCCAAGGATGAATATAAGTGACGGGGGAACTCATTTTACCAACCGGAAATTTGGGGCACTGTTGAATAAGTATGGAGTGACACACCGTGTGGGTACACCCTATCACCCACAAACTCAAGGACAAGTAGAGATTTCCAATCGTGAGATTAAAAAGATACTTGAGAAGACGGTGTCGTCTAGTAGAAAGATTTGGAGTGAGTTGTTGGTTGATGCACTATGGGCCTACAGGACTGCCTATAAAACATTAATAGGAACTACACCCTTTAGGTTAGTCTATGGTCGGGTGTGTCATCTTCCTATGGAATTAGAACATAAGGCTCATTGGGCGTTGAGAAGGCTAAATTTTGATATTGATGAAGCATGTAAGACAAGGATGCTAGAGTTGAATGAGCTTGATGAAATTAGGATGAATGCCTATAAGAATTCAAGATTGTATAAGGAGAGAACTAAGCAAATACATGACCGACATATTGCAAGGAGAATTTTCTACTTGGGAGAGAATGTGTTGCTTTTTAACTCGAGAATGAAATTGCACCCTGGGAAATTGAGGTCTAGATGGAGTGGACCATTTCTCATAGAAGAAGTGTTTCCACATGGAGCTGTTAGAATCAAAGAGGGAGAGATATCCTTCTTGGTTAATGGCCAAAGACTAAAGCATTACTTTGGGGAAGATTTTAATAGAAAGGAGCATGAGGTAAAACTTATTGCTCCTAGTTAATCTAAAAAAATGAATTTGTCTAGCCTAGGACGTTAAACAAGGGCGCTTGTTGGGAGGCAACCCAACCATTAGTATTTTCATTTCATGTATTAACATTTTGTTGGTTTAATAGTACTTAGTTTTTAATAAATTTTATGTAAAAATGATACCCTGGTTCGTTTGCTAAGTGTGCAGGCTGTGGCAGAGTCGGTGCCACCGACTTTCAAGTTGATGGCACCGAGATCAGGTCCGATAGAAGCACAATTCAGTTGGCATAAAGTCGGTGTCACCGACACCCATGTCGGTGCCATCGACACTTCTGAAGAAAGTGTAGGAAAGTAGGCACAGTTAACTGATTAGCTATCGGTACCACCGACACCAATGTCGGTGGCACCGAATCAGCTAGTGCTCTAGGTTCAGTGGATGCGTCGGTGCACTGAAGAAAAAAAATGATCAATCGAGTCAGTACCACCGAAAAGATCATCGGTTCCACCGACCATAGAAAAAACTGATCCGTGGGCATCATCATTGACGACTCAGATGTGTCCTACGTGGATGATTGGCAGCACCAATCCCACCTAAAAGTCAGTGTCACAGACTCGTCAACAATCTGCCAAGTCCATATCATGCACTGACGACCGTGGATGCACTGAGGGTTCGGATCCACCCCCAAAAGTCAGTTCTACCGACTCCCAGTCAGTGCCACCGACCCGATCATAGCAGGGCGGCGCCAAGTTATAAAAGGGAAGTAGTGGTTTCAGTTTTTCTCACAACTTGAAGAACCACTACTCCCTCAAGCACAAGCGACTACTCCGAGCATCCGGAAGCTTTATCGAGCTCTTATTTTCTCAATCTTCTTCCCCGATCACTTCATCATCATGGCGAGAAGAGGAGGAATCCCTGTCGGTCTGACGCCACGACCCCGACTTAGCCACCCTACGATAGAAATGCGGAAGGCCTATGAGGAGCTTGCCAAGAGGTCGTTCGCTCCCACGAGATACGACGACCCACAATTTTTAGAAGACATGGGCTTCAAAGACAACATGGTGGCTGTCCTCGAGCGACAAGAATTTGATAGAAGGTTGGCGAATCCCTTCTTTGGCGGGTGGCCAACATACAAGGAAATTGTGATCGAGTTCATGGCGTCGCTAGAGATATGTGTCACCCCTGACCAATCATGCCCGTCAAGCGGCGAATGGAGAGAAGGAAAGGTGGAATTTCGCCTCTACAACACCAATTTCTCCCTTACTCTTCACGCTTTCAATGAAATCTATGGGTAGCCACACGTGCCTTGCCGTCAACCTGAGAACGTTGACTTCGATGCCATTTGGAAGGATCTTGTGACAGTGCATGAGGGTTATAAGCTGAACTTCCACCATAGTTCGTTGGTAGACCTCGAGTATCTCTTTGTTCGAGTACTTCATTGTATGCTAGCCAACACGCTTTTTGCCAAGTCAACCCAAGGGCAACCAAAGGTACAAGTGTTAGACTTGTATTTTATGTATCAACTTTTGGAGGGAAGGCCGGTCAACTGGGGAGCCTTCTTCCTCCAACATATAATTGCAGTGAAGCGCAACGTCAGGAGGGCCATGCCTATACTCTTTGAGGGACTTATCACCCCCATTTCTCTTCACTTGGGCCTAGATCTTTCTACTCTGGAGCCTCTGCAGTCCAGACTTCATGTAGATCGCCTCCATTTCAAGCAGTCATGCCTTATCTCTGTGGAAAACAATACAATCTATGCAATCTGTTTGGCCAGTGGAACCTTCTACAAGCATCGACTCCCTGATCCTATATTCAACATCAGGGAAGTTGAGCATTATAGATGGCCGGACATGGATGACGACAATGAAGAAGATGATACTGAAGAAGAGGAGTCAAGTGACGACGTGGAGGAGGTTGATCCCACCATTCATATGACACATCGAGTTGCTCTACGGAAGCATCCACGACATTACACGGCCTCGACATCTTCTGCCCCGCCACCCTCTCAAGAAGGAGAGGATGCTTATTCTATGGCGGGGATGCACTCTATGTTGTAGGATATACAGACACATCAACAAAAACGAACTCAATCTCTGGTTGGAATTCAAGATGTGTAGGGTCGGTTGTACACCAACCAGCAGGCAATCTATGAAAATGAACGTCTTCTTTTGGCCAACGAAGAGAACATGTATCAGTGCCTACAAAGGATGGAGAACTATCAACATCCATTCTTTGACCACTACTGGAGTCAGGGATACTTTGGCAATTATCTGACGCCATTGGACATGCCTTCTTCTACTCCGACCTTTCAGGGGATGTTTCCTCCCCATGACCCCACTCTGCCACCGCCACCACCATTTTATTCGGGTATATATGTTCCACCTCTTAAGTTAGAATTTTGACTATGAGGTCATAGTCATATTCAAGCTTGGGGGGTACTGGAACAACTTCTATCTTAGTTTCTTTTATTTGAATATTTTTGTTGTTTTATTTTGAAAAAAAATTAGTCAGTTTTCTTGTTAGTTTTTCTGATATATAGGATCCACAATCTATCTGGTGTAATCTGTGGAGTATTAAATGCATTGTTTCATTTGAGAATATCAATCTCTGGGTTGGGTGGAGTAAATTTTAAAATTTTTGTGAGCTTATCTTGTGAGTAATTGAGTCACATAACTGAGGAAGTGCTTGAGTAACTCAGCTCCAGGACATTAGAACATAAATAACCATTTAAATTGTCCAAGACAAGTGATTGGCGAGGATTGTTCAGCCTAAACTGATCAAACACTAACATGACATTAAACTAAAATTTAAGAAAGAAACCCCTTGATTACCTTGTACACATGTCATTAGAGAGGTACATATGATTTTCTCTGAAGGTTCGATCTCTTAGTTGTGTGATCTCATCCACCACATACTTCCTCTTCACACCCCACCATAAGAGGATTGAGTACATGCTATCATTCTTTCTCTTGATTGCATTTCAGAGTAGATTGCATAATAGTTGTTTGCTTTTGCGTGGATAAAAAATGAAAAGCATACATGTACAATGGAATTCAAGTGCATGTCATGTAGTTGCATAACACCTTATTCATGTAGTTTGCATATGCATTGCAGATCATCTTGCAAAGATCATGTCTAGCTTCTTCTCTAATATAAAAAGGTAGTGATTGTGCCTATTCTTTATAAAAAAAAGAATTTTGTGCAGTGCGACTGGAAGCCCAAAGAAATCCTATCATGTTGGAAGGGGTTGAATAAAAAAAATGAAAAAAGGTATATCCAGAGTATAATGTCAGAAAAAGAGGGAACAAAGGGCATAACTCTACCTAATCATAAGGAAGAGTTAGTACATTGTGTAGTTTTAGATATTTCGTCTTACATTGAGATGAAATGGTAGTGTATGAATCATTCCACCCCAATGATTAGGTATTAGGAGCATTTTATAAATTCACATCATTATAAGTTCATCATAAATTTTGATTGCATGAATGATTTTATGTGCTCATGATTCTTCCACAACCACCTATTTCAACTTATCGTTGCTCTTATTGCTCTTTTAAGGGAGTTTGATGGACGGGTTTTGAGTCATTTTTACAAGTCTATTTTATCTTCGTTTTATGCATTTGTTAGTCAATTAGTTGACCATATGTGCATAAACCATTATTATTGGCTTGTATAATCTGTTCGCATCAAATTGTACTTATTTCATCATAATTATATTATTTTATACATTCCTCAGTCTTATACATGCTTTCTATGGATTTTCAGGAGTTTCCATATATTTGAGGAGTTGGTGCCACTGACCATCACGGTCGGTGCCACCGAGATGACATCAGGGACCGAGCCAAAGATGACCAGAAGTAGTCGGTGCCATCGACCTTCATGGTCGATGCCACTGAGAGAGCATCAGCGAGGCAGAGGAAATTTGCTCCCCAAGTCAGTGCCACCGACTTCCAATTCGATGGTACTGACTTTGCCTCAGCAAGACTGGGATCCTGATGCTGTCGGTGCCACCGACACTCAGGCTGGTTCCATCGACTCTGTCAGATTTTAACAATCTAAATTGACTGTCCCAATCCAACAGTCCATGTTATGTGGTACCGTAAGTTGACCTAAGATTAAAAGAAGGACGACCAGACCTAAGGGGACTATGAGATTGCACTGCATGATGGATAGAGAGAAGGGAGAGAGAGACAAGGAGCTGAAGGATGCAAATTGGGAGATCCAAGCACCTCCGACGGGCGATTTTGCTGCCGGAAGACTGCAGAACGTGTGTTTATCGAGGAGGATCATCCAGGACATCTTCTCTCTAGGGGTTACACGAATTTCCTTCATGTTTCCCACATTTTTATTCTCTCTCTCTATGTATTCACAACTGAAAACCATGTGGGGCTAAACCCCTCCTTTCCTTAGGACCCGGGAGTAGCCCGGGGAATCGTGTATTAACTTTATACATGATTTAGTATAAATTTCTCTTTATTCCTAGATATATGATTGTGGAATTAAAGAACTTATCATTGCTTGATCACCATCGGTGGGATTATAGACTGACAATTACTTCAGAAGGAGAATTAAAGGTTAGAAAACCATAATCTATACACTTTCCTGCACGTTCCTTGGGAAAGGCAATGTACGGTTAGTGGAAAGAACCTATAGTTTTTAATAATGAACCTACACTAGGAGATAAATTACCACATACATGGAATTGTCTTAGATCTAGGTAGTGAATTGCACCGTGGATGTGGGTAATTCTGACTACAAGCTTTCTATCCAGGGTAGGAGTAGGAATTTATATTAATTTGGTATAAATAATATACAACAAGACCCCGTGGTGAAATCGGTAATCCTAAGGAATTCATCTCATTCAAATTCACTATTTTTAAGTTTATTTTAAGTTTCTTTTATTTTGTTCAAACTTAAATTCAACCTTTTAATTGGCTTAGCTGATTGCACCGTAGCTAGTAGTAGTCACTGAGACTATGTCTCCCTGAGTTCGACCCAGGCCTCAAATAGTCCTATATTACTCGAAGCGTACACTTGTATTTTTATGCACGGTTTTAGCGTGTCAACACGTCAGCCCAAGAGAAGATTGCACAGGAGCAAGTTGAGGAGGTTTTAGGCAATAAAAATCAAGCCTACATACCACCTCACCAGAGGTCACCTATGATTCCTGTGCCATTTCCAAATAGTTTGAAGGCTACCAAGATGGACAAGCAGTTCAAGAAGTTTCTAGATAACTTTTGGAAGTTGTCTGTGAACATTCCCTTGATTGATGCAATAGAGTAAATACCATCTTATGGGAAGTTCTTGAAAGATATCATTACAAAGAAAAGGAAGATTCTGCAGTCTGATGTGGTAGTGCTTACATTTCAGGAACACTGCCACCTAAAAGATAGGATCCAACATGCTTCAATATCACATGCTTTATAGGGAAGACAAAATTTGGAGAGGCTTTATGTGATTCAAGAGCAAGCATCAATTTGATGCACTTATCTACATTCAAGAAGCTTGAACTCAAAGAAAGTAGGAAGAGCAACATGACAATCTAGTTGGAAGATAATTTAGTAGTGACACCATATGGTATATGTGAGGATGTGCTGGTAAAGGTGGACATGCTTGTCTTCCCTGCAGATTTTATAGTGATGGAGATGCATGGCGATCACAGCAATGAACTTCTATTGGGGAGACCATTTCAAGCTATTGTAGATATGATACTTGAGATGGGTAAAGGATGTCTCACTATGGGAATCCAATATGACTGGTTTGAGATAAAGATGCCAGAGCACTCCCAAGCTAAGGGAGATAAGGTGTAGTGCAATATGCTTCAACACGTGGACAACAGATTCTCGTTATTTCTAGGAATCCATTCTTGGATATGGCCCATGTGATGACAAGAGTGGATAAAGGCACTCTAGATGTGGACATCCTAGAAAACACAAAAGTACTTTCTCTGACCCAAGCTATGCGCTACCCAGGAGATGATGAGGAGGACTATGACCCAACTGAAGAAGATGAAGTCATGGCTGATTCTGTGATAGAGTCATCTCCACAACTACCCTTGGAGGCATGCTTGATAAATAGAATGGAAGGAAGCTTATGCATCAACTATCTGGAGGAATGCATCTTTCTATTGAAGGCAATACCTTGCTACTATGTAAGGCGCTTTGAAGACTTAGGACCCCCACCCCCACCATTGGTCTTGTCTCTTTTGAGCCCACCAGAGTTGGAGCTAAAGCCATTACCTCCACACTTGAAATATGTGTTCCTTGCTGCAGAAGAAAAACTCTGGGTGATCATTTCATCTTCTCTTAGTGGTGAGGAGGAGGAGCAACTACTCATTGTGCTGAAGAACCACCGAGCTACATTCAGTTGGTCGATAGCTGATATTAAAGGGATTTCTCCAGCCTTATGCCAGCATAAGATCCGATTCGAAGAAGAGGAGAAAGCAATTGTCCAACCCCAACGGTGTCTCAACCCAATCATGATAGAGGTAGTAAAGAAAGAAGTCGTCAAACTTCTATCGGTAGGTATAACATACACTACTTTGATTCAATGTGGGTTAGTCCTACTCATGTCGTTATAAAAAAAGGGGGGATCATAGTCACTACAAATGCAGCTAACGAACTGATTTCCACTAGGTTAGTGACAAGATGGCGTGTGTGTATTGATTATCACAGGTTAAATGCAGCCACCCTTAAAGACTATTTTCCCCTACCTTTTATTGATCAAATCTTGGAACGTCTATCTGGTCGCTCTCACTTTTGTTTTCTTGAGGGGTATTTTTGGTTAACCAGATTTCTATGGAGTCTGCGGACCAAGAGAAATCCACTTTCACCTATCCTTATGGCACTTTTGCATACCGCCGAATGCCTTTTGGTCTTTGTAATGCCCCTACCACGTTTCAATGATGTATGCTTGCCATTTTTTCTGATATGGTAGAGCGGTGCCTCTAGGTTTTTATGGATGATTTTTTTGTCTATGGGGAGTTGTTTCATGATTTCCTTCATAATTTGGATAGGGTGTTGCAAAGATGTGAGGACACTTACCTAGTGCTTAACTGGGAGAAGTGTCACATGATGGTGAGTGAAGGGATAATTTTGGGACACAAGGTGTCCCACAAAGGCATGGAAGTTGATCCAGTGATGATTGAATTTATTTACTCGCTACCTCCATCGACATCGGTGAAAGGAGTTAGGAGATTTTTAGGACACACTGGATTTTATATCCGATTCATAAAAGATTTTTCAAAGATTTCTAAACCATTATCCTAGCTTTTAGAGAAAGACGATTTTTATTTTGATGAGCGTTGTTTGAAAGACTTTGAAACACTTAAGGAAAAACTAATTTCTACACCTATTATGCAGGCTCCTGATTGGAGCCTCCCGTTTGAATTGATGTGTGACACATCAAATTATGCAGTGGGAGCGGTGTTGGGTCAATGCCGGGACAAAACTCCTGTCATATATTATGCGTTGAAAACTTTGAATGATGCGCAGATGAACTACACTACTACTGAGAAAGAGTCCTTAGTGGTAGTGTTTTCCTTTGAAAAATTCCGACAATACCTAGTAGGAGCTAAGGTGATAGTCTGGACTGACCACGCCACTATTAAATACTTGTTACAAAAGAAGGACGCCAAACCCAGACTTATTAGGTGGATTCTTTTACTGCAGGAATTTGATATTGAAATTAAAGACAAGGCAGGTGTGGAGAATGTAGTGGCGGATCATCTATCTAGGTTAGAAAGGTCAGATGAAAGAGATATTGCTATCCCTATAGTTGAGGAATTTCCAGATGAAAAACTATTTGCAGTTGAAACTAAAGACCCATGGTTTGCAGATATCGTTAATTACCTGGCTTATAAAGAGATACATGCGGATTGGGGTTACCAGGAGAAAAAATAGTTTTTCCATTCTTTGATATTTTATATCTAGGATGATCCAATTCTTCTCAAACAATGCATGGATCGGCTATTAAGAAGGTGTGTAACCGAGTGTGAGGTAGAGAGCATCTTATCACACTGTCACTCTCTACCCACAGGTGGGCACCATGCTAGTTCCAGGACTACTACCAAAGTCATGGAAAGTGGGTTTTATTGACCCACTTTGTTTAAGGATGCTCATAACTATGTTCGTCATTGTGACGCATGTCAGCGTGCATGTACTATCTCCAAGCGACACGAGATGCCCTTAAATGTGTTTCAGGAGGTCAATGTTTTTGATCTTTAGGGAATAGATTTTATGGGCCCGTTTGTGTCGTATAATTCATACCTTTACTTTTTACTTGTAGTTGATTATGTGTCCAAGTGGGTGGAAGCAATTCCAACCCGCACCAACAATGCACAAGTAGTGTGAAAATTTGTGAAGGAATACATCTTTTATAGGTTTGGTGTCCCCCACCTAATCATTAGTGATGGTGGCTCACATTTCACTAATAGGTAGTTTGGAGCTCTTTTGAGAAAATATGGGGTGAAACACCGAGTGGGAACTCCATATCACCCACAGACTCAAGGATAGTTTGAGGTGTCGAACATGGAAGTTAAGCAAATTTTAGAAAGGACTGTCTCAACCAACATGACGAACTGGATTTATGTGTTAAATGATGCACTCTGGGCTTATAGAATAGCTTACAAATCTCTAATAGGAACAACACCTTTTAGGCTGATCTATGGTCGTACATGCCATCTACCTATAGAGCTTGAACACAAAGCTAGATCGGCTATGAAGACACTAAACTTCAACATTGATGAAGCATGTAGGAAGAGGTTTCTGGAACTCATATGAATTAGATGAGCTAAGGATGAATGCTTATGAAATCTCTAGGATATATAAGGAAAGGACAAAGAAATTTCATGATAGATGCATTCTAAATAGGGTGTTTCTCCCTAGTCAGAAAGTCCTTCTTTTTAATTCTAGGATGAGGTTGCATCTAGGAAAGCTAAGGTCCAAGTGGAGTGGACCATGTATGGTTGTCAAAGTTCTTCCCCATGGTTCTGTGAACATTGTAGATGGGAATAGATCGTTGCTTGTAAATGGCCAAAGACTTGAGCACTATTTTGGAGGGAAAGTAGATCCATGAATAGAGGAGGTGCAACTTTGCACCATTCCATAGATTTCTTGCTTTACTAATTGTCTAGCCTAGGAAGTTAAATAATGATGCTTGTTGGGACTCAACCCAACCATTATTTTCTTTGTTTTATGCCCATTTTTTGTTTTTTTTAGTTGGCACTTTATTTAAATTTGTGTAAAAATGGTACCTTGACTCATTTTGTAGTGTGTGTAGGGCATGAGACTCGGTTCCACTGAGTCTATCAGTCGGTGGTACCAAGAAGGGGTCAACGTTTTGGGTAAAACAACAACAAAACCTCAGTGCTACTGACCCTCAATGTCGGTACCATCGAGGCTCTGAAGATTTTTTGAATGTTAACTGATAAGGACTAGGTACCACCAACATTTCCGTCGGTGATACCAACTTTTAGGCACATCCAGGTTCAGTATACTGAGTCCAATTTCTCGACATTACTGACAATTCAAAAATCTTGGTACTACTGACCATGAATGTCAGTACTACCGACGGGCCACGTCAGCAATCCGAGCAATCGAGATCCAATAGCCACGACACACTCAATCCAGCGGTCAGTGGCACCGATCTGCGACATAAGTCGGTACCACCGATGTGCCGTTGGTATCACCGACGCAGGGTGATCCGTGCCATGTACGTCAGCCAATCGTAAGCATCAATACAACTCAGCCTCAGAATGTTCTAGTCCACTTGGTACCACTGACTCCGTCATGAGCAGCTATAAAAGGAGGGGTGGTGGAGCCATTTTCTTTACATCTACTACTCCTACTCCTACATTTTAGAGAGAGGCTACACTAGGCGCTGACGGTCTTCCTTGAGCTCTATTTTCTCAACCTCATTCTTGCTCTAATGCCATGGCTCCTAGGAGAGGAGTTGTTCCCCTGCAGGGTGAGTTGGTCCCCCAACCAGTAAGAATCCAACATCCATCCACAAAGATAAGACATCTCTATGAGGAGTTGCAGATAAGGGAAGTCATCCCGATGAGATATGGCAATCACACGCTAATCGAGATGGCGGGTTTCATGGAGTACATGTGCTGGGTATGTCAGTAGCAAGCCATGGAGGGAGACAGTCCCTTTTTCAGTGACTAGCAGACCTACCCATACTTGGTCCTAGAGTTCTTGGTGTCGCTTGACGTCCTCGTCGCCCCCGAGCAGAAGATAGGAGGGGAATGGTGCGAGGGCACAATCAACTTTAGCATATTCAATAATAGCTACTCCCTCACGCTGTGTGCATTCAATCACATATTTAACTGGGCTGATGTCCCAGAACGCTCAGTGCCATCAAACTTTGATTTTGACAGGACCTGGGAGTAGCTGACTGAGGTGCCTTTGGGATTCCACATCAACTGGCACATCAGTTCTGTGACTAATATTGAGCATCCATTTGATCGTATGTTGCACCGTCTCTGCATCAACACCATTTTTTCTAGGTCTGGGCAAGTCCAAGGGAAGGTCCAGAGGCAAGACCTCTACTTCCTCTACTGACTATTGGAGGGGGAGACAGTTAATTTTGGAGCCTTTCTATTGCTCCATATGCTTTATGTGAGGTGCAATGTGAGAAGGAAGATGCCGATCCTATTTGGGGGTCTCATCATCCCTATAGCTCTTCACCTATGCCTTGATCTATCCCCCTCGAGCCCTTGGAGGATAATATAAAGCTGGACCTCCTTCATTTCCAAAAGGCACACCTTCTCAGGTATCACCACAATATCCTTTATGCGTATTGCAATCGCCGTGGTATATTTCACGAGTAGAGGCTACCCGACCCTATTTTCAACCAGTGTAGAGTGGAGTATCTCAGATGGCCACTGAATGAGGGAGAACCTGAAGACCCGCCCAGAGCAGCAGTTCAGGGCATTGACGAGGAACATAGTGGTGACAACGATGGCGTTGAGGAGGTGGAGCCTCCCATCCCAATGAGCAGGAAACCGGTCCCGTGCATATGCTGCCTCGACTTCCTCAACCCCACCACCTTCCCAGGAGAAGTAGGACCCGTACAACATGCAAGGCATGTACGAGATGCTGTAGCAGATTCAGACCGGCAAGCAACAACACCAGGAGGCTTTAGCCGGCGTGCAGGATATACAAGGGCAGCTATACTAGAACCAGCATGCAATCTACAAGAATGAGTGCCTTCTCTTGGCCAACCAAGAGAATGTTCATATGTGTCTACAAAGGATGGAGTAGTACCATCAACCCTTCTTTGCAATGACTGGAACTGTGGATACTTTGGGGAGTAACCACAGCCGACACCGATACCTTTGACATATCTTTCTTTCCAGGGGATGTTTCCTCCCCACGACTCAAACATGCCACCTCCACCATTTTGAATCATGGTACTGCTGTTCCACCTCTTGGGTGAGAGTATTGATTATGCAGACATAGTCATATTCAAGCTTAGGGGGGTGCTGGAACAACATTCTATCCTAGTTTTATCTTTATCTTTATTTTCATTTGTCATTTTAGTTGTTTATTTTGATTTTAGTTGCACAAGTGTAGGATCAACATCTATTTAGTGTAATTGTGGAGTAGTAATTGCATGGTTTCAGTCTTGAATGTTTTGTACTCTCCATGGTGTTTAGTGAAATGAAGGTCATGCCCTTAAAAGCTTAAAATGCAAAATTCTTTTATAACACCACTTGAGGAAGTGTTTGGATTAGTTAACATCAGGACTTAGGACATACATGAAAGTCTAAATCAACTTGGAAATGTAATTGATGAAGATGTTGAGCCTAAACTGACCAAAACATAATGAGATCTTAAATGAGTATATGAGAAAGAAACCTTTAGATCACCTTGAACACAGATCAATTCAGAGGGACACATCATAATATAACGAAAGGCATTATCTCTTAGTTGTGTGATTCCATCTATTTCATGCACTCATTTTGACCCACCACCTCAAAATTCTTGAGTACTCCAAGCTATTTTCTTTGATTGCATTGCATAGCACAATAGGGACATATTGGGTAGTTTGCTTGCGTTTTAATATATATATATATATATATATATATATATATATATATATATATATTGCACTTGTAGACATTAACTATATTGCACACCATGTTAGCTTGCATAACACAATTCATATAGTTGCATACATTTCACCATAGCATGCATATTTCCTTTTCCATGTGGATTTCAAATTCAAGGTTGTGAAGAATAAATGCAGAAAAAAAAGAAACAAAAATTATTTTTGTTTTCTAGTTGAATGAAATCAAGAGGTACAAAGTGAGGCTTGCTGGAAAAAAAGGATGATAAAGTTGAAAAAAAAGAAAAAAAGTTAAAATATGTCTGCATCATTGGATGGGAAAAAGTATAATCCACATGTGCAGTCTTCTGAGTTGAAAAGAAATTTCTCAACTCGTTCTACATGCATCATCTCACATAAGAATTTTTTATAGGGATTAGGATTCATGCATGACATTCTTTTGCATTCTTATAGGTTCATTTTTCTTATGCATAAATGGCTTGAAGGTACTCATGAGTTTTCAGTTGCCACCCACCTTTCATCATTAATTGCTCTTATTGGTAGGCCACCTACAATGATTTATCTCCTCATACATGCTTATATGGAGATCTGCTTCCAGTTAGTTGGTAGTAGGAAAGAGCAATTTAGTGTAGGGAATCACACAATACACCAAGTGAATGCCTTAGTAATTATGATGTTAACTGCTTTCTTGATAGTGTCATTGTCTGAGGGTAGACATCTCTTATGGAAGTTTTTGGTCACTCTAGAGTAGTTATCAGTTCAATGGTTAGTGAAGTCTGGTTTAGGGCTTGTTAGGTGGAGTTGTTTAAGAAGAGAATGTATATGTTTTGTCTTTTTACTGACTTTTGTCAAACAGATCTGAGAGAGTGTTGCTCGAGGACGTGCAACATTTAAGCTTAGGGGAGTTTGATGCATGTGTTTTCAGTCATTATTTTAGGCTCATTTTCCCTTATTTTCACGTGTAGTTTGGGTCTTTATTGGACCTATTATGCATGGAATGTCATTGATAGCCTATATTTCCTTGAATGCATCAAATTATGTGATTTCAACCATTTTTACTAGCATTTTATGCATTCTAAGTGCTCATGATGCTTTTATGTGAATTTAGGTACAAGACAGTTCTACACAACTCGGTGCTACTGACCATGTAGGAGTCGGTGGTACCAACTTACCCTCAAGGATGTGCCCGATAACCAGCAGAATCTCAGTGCTGCCGACAGAGCTCGATCAAGCCAACCGCAGATATGCTTCTAATCCAATGGTGGATGTAATTTTTGACCCTAAGTGATTGCTATGAGTTAGGGGGATGATGCCCAGACCTAAGGGGGCCATTGTTTTTATCATACGACAACCGGAGAGAGAGAAGAGAAGGACGGAGGACCAAAGGCTTCACCTGGGAAGATCCGAGCACCTACGGAGGACGGTTCTACAGCCGGAAGACAGCACAACACACGTGCTACAGAGGGGATCATCTGGATTGGCAAAGATCCAAGGGTTACCTTAGTTTCTACTATGTTCATTACGTGTTTCTTCTTCCCTTCTATGTTTTTTGTGATGAAAAGAGTGCAAGGCTAAAAACATGTATTCTTTAGGACCCGGGAGTAGCCCAGATATACACTGTAATTAATTTTTATGCATTAATATCGAATTATCTCATTGTTACTGGATATAATTCTATGAAAGTTGCATGTTCCTTTTGTGCTTGATCACCACGAATGGATTAATAGAAGCTTAGTCATCTCGGGAGAGGGATTAAGGGTTGGAAAGCATATGATTACTCATACATTGCACCCTTTGGGAAAAGTGGAGAGTATGCGAGAGGATAAACCCAGAGTATAAGTATAATGCACCTAACTAATCAAACCAATAACCGCAGGAGTGGGACTGGCATTAGATTGGGTAGTGAATTACATTGCGGGAGCACATAATTCTGGATATAGGCTCCTTATCCAGGGATTAAGATAATAGATATTAGTGTGTGAGATTGATTGTTAGTGATATCTGTGGTGAAACCACCTCCTAAAGAATTCATTCTTTTTCTGATTTACTTAAACCATTAATTTGTTTACTTTAGTGTTCATTTGATAATTTCAAGCAATCATTACCGACCTAGCTGATTGATCTGTAGTTAGTAGTAGTCTACTAGAGAAATTCTTCCCCGTGTTCGAGTCGGGCCTCATAGGGCCTTATTACTTCGATATGTTCACTTGTGTAATACACACACATTATACACGTGTTACATGACTAAAGGACCAAGCCCCAGGTTGGGAAGGTCAGACCAAGCTCCAGATTGAGAAGGTAAAAATTGGTCAAGCCCCAGTTGGGAAGACCTAATGGCACTAGCTCCATATTGAGAGGTGGTCAATGAGGTACTTAGCTCCAGATTGAGAGGTAGCCTAATGTCCGATGTAGGGACGAAACCCTAATAGTGGGTATACTAAAGGTTAGATAAAAAAAGGTTGATAAGTTAAAATGTATAATTTTGTTTTGTAACAAATAATTTATGTGGTTATCTTGTTACAATTATATGCAAACTTTTGGTTTCCCCCACATACCAGTATAATTCATCATGCTAACAGATGTTTTGTTTGTTGGTATTTTAGGGTAATATGCACTTATGTCTACAAGCTTAACGGAAAGTGAATGTTCAGTAAAAAGTGACATTGAAAATGAACAAGGCCAAATAATGTTTGGAGGATTATAGTTAGCTAGTTCTTTGCTTGGGTAAAGTTCTGAAATCCTTTTCTTGAAAGGTATGTGAAAAGAAATTTTTTTATCCTCCTTGACATGAATGACTTTGATGTGATCATTAGTATGGATTGGATCTATGCTATAGGGAAAAGATTGACTGTAGGGAAAGAAGATAAGAATATCAAGACCAGGTCATCCACCATTCACCATTAGAGGTAGGAAGGATGCTACAACCAACTTGTATGTGTCAGCTGTCAAGGTAGAGTGGATGGTAACCAAGGGTTGTCAGGCTTTCCTAGCAATAGTTACTGAGCCGGAGCCTAAGGTGCAGCCCCTAGAGGAAATAGAGGTAGTTAGGGACTACATAGATGTGTTCCTAGATGATTTTCCTGGGATTCCACATGAGAGAGAGGTAGACTTTTCGATAGATCTATCTCCTGGGACAAACTCTATTTCTAGGACACCTTACAGGATGGCCCCCACTTAATTGCTTGAGCTGAAAAAGCAACTACAAGAATTGGTAGACAAAGGTTTTATCTGACCTAGCACATCACCATGGGGAGCACCAGTCCTCTTTGTGAAAAACAAGGATGGGTCGCTCAGAATGTGCATCGACTATCGAATGATCAACTAGGATACCATTAAGAACAAGTATCCTTTACCCCATATTGATGACATGTTTGATGAGCTTAAGTCTGCTCAAATCTTTTCAAAGATCGACCTAAGGTCTGGGTACCACCCGTTGCGAGTCAAGAGTGAGGACATCCCAAAAACCACTTTTCAAACTCATTATGGCCTCTATGAGTTTTTGGTTATGCCTTTTGGGTTGTCCAATGCCCCAAGTGTGTTTATGAATCTCATGAATAGTGTGTTCCAATCTTTGCTCGACTCATGTGTCATAGTGTTCACAGATGACATCCTGGTTTATTCCGATGACCTAGAACAACACCATCACCACCTTGATAGAGTCCTTGATGTTATGAGAAAGAAAAAGTTCTATGGAAAATTCTCGAAGTGCGAGTTTTGGATAGACCATGTCATGTTCCTTGGATACATCATATCCAGAGGGACCATCTCACTAGATCCTGCTAAAGTGTCGGCCGTGCGAGATTGGCCAGCACTGAAGAACCCTTTTGAGATTTGCATCTTCCTGGGATTGGCCGGATATTATCGACGCTTCATAAAAGATTTCTTAAAGACTGCTTTGCCACTCACCAAGCTCACTTGGAAGGACGAGAGGTTTGTGTGGTCTGACTAATGTGAAGCTCAATTCTAGGAGTTGAAAGAAAAATTGACCACAACTTTGATGTTGACTCTACCATTAGGCAATGAAGGTTTTATGATCTTCACATACGCATCGAAGATGGGGCTTGGATGTGTGCTAGAGAAAAATAGGCATGTTGTTGCTTATGCCTCCAGACAGCTCAAACCCAATGAAGTGAACTACCCGATACATGATTTAGAGTTGGATGTGATTATACATGCCTTGACTACCTGATACATGATTTAGAGTTGGCTGTGATTATTCATCCCTTGAAGATTTGGCGATACTATTTTTATGGAGACACTTTTGAAATCCTCACTGACCATAAGAGCTTGAAGTATATCTTGACTTAGAAGGACCTAAACCTGAGACAAAGACGATGGATGGAGTATATGAAAGACTATGATTTCACCATCACCTAACACCCTAGAAAAGCTAATGTTGTAACAGATGCTCTTAGTAAAAAATAGCTCAGATGTGCAACTGTCTTGTCTAGTCAGTGGAGAAAATTAGAAGAATTTGCTAGGTGGACTATGTAGCCGTTAGAAGATTGGATCTGCGTGGCTAACATCCAGATAAAACCAGACTTTTTGACCGAGTTGGTAGCTTCCCAGTTAGCCAACCTTGAGCTTGACAAGATGAAAGATTTGTTAGAGAAATCTCAGACCCATCTCTCAGTTGGAGTAGATGGTGGAATCTGCTATAAGAGTCGTATTTGGGTTCCTAAAGATTCTCCCTTGAAGAATCATTTCTTAGAAGAAGCTCATGGTTCTAAGTACACGGTACACACTGGTACTACTAAGATGTTTAAGGACTTGTAGCGGTACTTTTGGTGGCCTGGAATGAAGAGAGACACAACGACATATGTGGACAATTGTCTCACATAGAAGGATGAACACCATCAACTTAGTGGATTGCTGCAATATATTGAAATTCCTGAGTGGAAATGGGAACAAATCACCATGGAATTTGTGGTGGGTCTCCCTAAGACCAAGAAAGGTCATGATGCAATATGGGCTGTGGTAGATCGCCTTACCAAGTCGGCACATTTCCTCACCTTAAAAACCACTTCCAAAGTGATAGATCTAGCTAAACTTTATATTAGATAGATAGTATAACTGCATGATGTTTCGAGTTCGATTATTTCTGATCGTGACCCAAAGTTCACTTCCAAGTTGTGGAAGTAAGTGTAAGAAGAACTTGACACTAGACTAAAGTTTATCACAACTTATTACCCCCAGACTGATGGACAGTCAGAAAGGATGATCCAAATGTTAGAGGATCTACTGAGAGCATGTGTGCTCGATTGGGGTAGATCATGGGAGCAGTACCTACCCCTAACTGAGTTTGCTTACAATAATAACTACCAAGACTGTATCGGGATGCCTCCATACGAATCTCTCTATGGGAGGCCGTGTCGGTCACTAATTCACTGGGATGATGTCGGTGAAAGGACCTTGTTGAGGTCAGAGGAACTATAGTTGTATGTTGATAAAGTCACTTTGATCAAGCAAAGGATGAAGAGAGCCCAAGATCGACAGAAGTCATATGCTGATGTGAAGCAGCCTGACTTGCACTTCACTATGGGTGAACATGTGTTTTTGAAAATCCGACCCCTACAAGATATAGCTAAGAACAGAGGAAAGTTGAGTCCCTAATACATGGGTCCATTCGAGATTTTAGAACAGATTGGTGAAGCTGGCTATCATTTGGCCTTACCCCCTCAGTATAGTATGATGCATGATGTGTTCCATGTATCCAATCTTAAGCACTATGTCAAGGACCCAAACCATGTTCTAAGCATTGAACCTATAGAACTCCAAGGGAGACTAACTTATCCCAAGTCACCTATGAGGGTACTGGATACCAAGGTGAAAGAGCTCATGAATAAAAAGATAGAGATGGTAAAGGTTCTCTGGAAGCACCATGGAGAGGATGAATCCACATGGGAGCTGAAGATGGACATGGAAAAGGCCTAGCTTAAATTGTTTATTTAATTGATTGAATTGGGGGGGGATTCCTATAAGGAGGGAAGGATGTAATAACCTCAATTTTTCTTGTATGAATTGAAATGCAAATTTTCAATTAAAAGGGATTTGAATGGAAACTTGTATGATTTGATTTCAATGAATGGATTCTTTTGCAATATTTCCCTTAGATGCATGATTTTTTGGTTCATACTATTTTGATAAACCCAATAACGATTAAAGGGAAAAAGAGATAAAAGAAATCCCATAATAAATAAAAGGAAAAGAAATAAAGTGATGATTGTGTGTATATGTGAGAATTATGTAGAATTCTCTAGAAAGTGGTATGGATGACCACTATTGATTAACTTTTAGTTCTACTTGGTTTCTAATAAGAAAAGAAATCAAAATAAATAAAATATAAGAGAAAAAAGAGAAAATATGAATTTTAATTTCATAATATATGCCTTTTGAGTGGATGACTTGCATATGAAGAAAATTCTCATTTATTTTTGAGTTTTGGTTCCAAACTTTGCCCACAAGTTGTTTAAGGCTTTAAAGAGGTTCCTTAAAAATTTGGGGTTAAAAGGATGTGTGGTTTGGGAGATATAGATTTTTGAAAAATCCCTAAAGTGAGAGGAACATCAATTAATGTCACGATTTTCTAATCCAATTAGAAAAGATTTAATTAATATTTTTCTTGGCACGCTCAATGAGGGCCGTTGGATCTAAGATCCAACAGTGGAGCTGTTGTCCCTTGCCTCCGGTTAGCAAGGAAACCAGAATAGATCTGGCAGGTTTCATGGTCAATTTCCTCACAACTCTCTGCATGAGCAAGTCTGGAAAGAGTTTTGTTGGCTTCATGAGGCCAATTCGAGCCAACCTACCCTAGGTTTTACCTAGGTTTGAGGAGTCCAGAAGAATCCCCCAAACCTACCTACGAAGATAACTCTATTGATCAGGGTGGGTATAAATAGGGGTATAGATCCCCTCTTCATACCTCCGAAACGATCATGAGGATTTCTATGGACTCCCTCTTTGTGCCTATACTCTCAATTTGCTTCCTAGCCTCTCTCCCTCGCTTATGCTCTATGTCATTGGCTGTCAAAGAATCACCTTGATATCTGAACAACCTTGTTGGTGGCTGGGCAAATTGAGACCCTCCTCGTGTTCGATAGAACAGTTGACTTGAGAGTTATACATTGCCCATATTTTGATAATGACTTAACCATTCCATTCCTATGTATCTAATATGTTTGTTCAAGATTGATTTCAGGCTTTAGGTACATGAAAAAGGATCGAATTATACAAGCCCTAGCTTATTCTAGTTCAAGTCAAATGCAATGAGTGTACAATTTGGGAAATCACTCCAAATGACCTTAGATGATTTTTGTAATCACTTATATTGATGATATGACTTGTAATTAAGATGAGAAAAAATTAGAGACACTTAATTCCATGGTTTAATCACTCAAATGTCAATTTAGAAAATATGTCACAGGTATGATGGATTTTCTAAAGATGACCCATCAATCGAGTTGCACAATCACAGAACCCGACCGACCGACTCGCTGAGCAAAACTAATTTTATCTCATTGGACGAGTTTCCTAGAACAAACTCGACCGATAGTTTGAAAATTGGCTTTTTCGTTTAGTGGATCGGTCATGTTACCTTTATTGAAACTCGACCGAATATACTGTACAGAAAATGTAGAAAAAGTGATTATAACCGTTGGTGAGTTGTTTTGGGCAAAAATAGATATGTTGCATCTTGGAAAATGGCTATATTTTGACCCTAAGTGATCCCACACTCAAGGGAACACCCCCATCTATAAACAGGACCCCTTGGAGTTCATTCCAAGTTTGCTCATTCATGCTATTCTAAGTCCTTGATATAGTCGAGTGTGTTGCAACTACATGAGCCCCTTTCTCTCTCTAATTTACACTTCATTTTGTGATTATGAGTGAGATAGGCCTATTGTAAGAGAGATACTTCCTTGTGCTTGTAAATCTCTCATCTAATCCATCTTCCACTACCCCTTTCCTCCATGAAGGAAAGGTGAAGCAAGCTAATCCAAATGAAGGTGGAGTTGTTGATGTTCTTCTTCAAGGTTGAAGTAGAGGTGATGATCTTCTCCAGGTGAAGGAGAAGGCAAAGGCTATAGATCCAAGAAGAGTGGAAAAGTCCTTGAAGGCGGAAGACTTGTGCTAGAGTGGGTAAGACCTTTTAAGAAGGTCGAAGACTCTTGCAAAGTGGGTAAGCCCTTGGTAAGGTGGAAGACTCTTTGTGCTTGGATGGGTAATTCCTTTGGTGGTCTTGTGTTGTAACTCTTATTGAAGAATATATAGAGAAAAGCACTTGCAAAGTCTTAGAGGCTGACCTCTCTAGGTAGTGGACTGACTCTCTTCTAGTTTGCAGAGTGGAACCACTCTACATGACCTTGTCAAGTGCTTGCTATAAATTCCTCTCATCCTTGCTATGCTTGTTTGTTAGGACTTCAAATTGCACTTAAGCTATTGGTTTTAATTTAATATAATTTGAAGATCTAATCTATCTTGTGAGAATTTTGGAAGCTCTATTCACCCCCCTCTATAGCCCTAGATTCAACAAGTGGTATCAGAGCCAAGGATCTTCTCCAACAATCTCCCATGAGAGGAGAAGATGGGCAACGACCTACTTGGTTATCTCAACCTAGAGGTAGGCCTCTCCATGCTCCTCTGGTCTTTGATGGCACCAACTTCCTCTATTGGAAGAGGCTTATACAATTCTACATTCAAGGGATGAACTTTGACATGTGGAAGGTGATGGTCACACCTTACAAGGATCCAATCAGAGCCGTTACAACATGGAGTGAATCTTCACTAAAAGAAGGCCAACTCAATGCAAAAGCCATAAGCATCCTCTATGGAACCCTTACCCCAACAGAGTTTAATCAGATCTCATCTTGGGACACCACCTATGAGATTTGGGACAAATTGTGAAACACCTATGAAGGCACAAAGCAAGTCAAGGAGACCAAGATCTACATGTTGAACAGTCTTCTAGAGAACTTCAAGATGGGCAAGAAAGAAGGGATTGCGAAGATGTACTCAAGACTCAATGTCATCATCAATGGGATGGCTGCATTGGGTAACACTTTGGATAGAGGTGTAATCAACTCTAAGATCTTGAGGACTCTACCAAAGAGATGGGAGTCAAAGGTCACCTCTATTGAATAAGTGAGGATCCTTGGTGACATCCCAATCGAAGAGCTTATTGGAAACCTCCAAGCCCATGAGACAAGGCTTGACAAACAACAAGAAGAAGCCAAGCAATAAGAAAAGGAAGCCAAGAAGATCAAAGATAGTGATTTCAAAGCACAAGTGGAGGTGGTCATCCTTCAACAACAACTTGCTTGCCGAACTTCTCCTTCCTCCTCTAGTGAAGATGATGGCCCAAGTGAGCATGAAGCCAACTACATCAAGGGAAAACACTTCAAGGGAAAGCAAGCCTCTTCCTTATCTACTCCTAGATGCTACAAGTGTGGACAAAAGGGACACTACAAGAGTGAATGTCCCAAGTCAAAAAAGTCTCACCACAAGAGCAGCTCAAAGAAGGAAGAATAGTACAAGAAGGAGAGCAAGTACAAGAGGAAGGACAAGAAGGAGAAGAGACACAATAATGCAGCTTGGGAAGCTTCATCTTCAAGTAGCTCAAGATCCAAAGAAGATGGAGAGTGCCACCTTGCACTCATGGCCTCTACTAGTGAAGAAATTGGTGAGGTAAGTGAGGTAAGTTTGATGAGTTATCTAAGGAAGCTATTATTGACATGCTTATCTCTACCCATTCATCTTTTGCTAAATGTAAATCTAAAAGAAATGGTTAGGAAAAATCATTGATGATCTATATGCTAAACTTGAAACCCTTGAGTTAAATGAGAAAACAAATCTTGAGGGTATTGATAATTTGCAAGGGCAATACCTTGATCTTGAGCTCCAATACAATGGAGTTGAATTTGAGAATGAAATCCACCTTAAGAACATTGAAAATCTTAAGGAAGAAAACCAAAATTGCCTAAAAGAGTTTGAAATGATTAAAACTAAAAATGTTAAATTTGAGTTTCTTATTGATGCTCATAGATATGAAAGAGATGTCTATCTTAAAGAAATCCAAATGCTTAAATATGAAAATGCTACGTTGCTTGGTCAAGTTAATGATTTATCTTCTAGACCTATATTGCCTAGTGTTAATGTTGCTTCCATTTACCTTGAGAAGGATTCATATTTAACGAAAGCCCTATGTCTTGAGGTTGATCTTATTCATGCTAGGGATGACTTAGCTAGTTTATCTTCTACCATTATTTCTCTAAACAATGATAACCATAGATTGAAAGCATCCCTACAGAAATTACTCAAACAAAAGAACTCCCTAAATGAAATCCTTGACCATTCTACCAAACAAAGTGGTACTAGTGGTTTGGGATTTGTAGGGGGAGCACCAAAGGGAAAAAGCAAAGACAAAGGTAAGAAAAAGATCAAGGATACCTCTTTCTTTGTAGGAGAGTGTTCCGACACTAAGAATCTTATGGTTTGTTCTTGTTGCAAATGTGATGATCATTACTCTACTTATTGTCCTTACAAGCCTAAGGGGACCAACCCAAAGCTTTGGGGACAACAAGAAAGGTAAAGTCAAAGGTGAGGGTGATGTAGGTGAATCCTTGTGTATCAAGAATGTTCTCTTTGTGGATGGCCTACATCACAAATCAATTAGTGTTAGTCAATTATGCGACAATGGTTACCTTGTATTATTTACATCCTTTGAATGCTTGATTCTAGATTCCCTCACCTACCAAGTTATATATAAGGGAACTAGAAGTGGTAATATTTATGTTATTGTTCTTGACTCTATTAAGCATGTTGTCGGTAGATGCCTAGTAGTCAACTCGAATGATATTTCTCTTTGCCACCGTCGTCTTAGTCATGTAAATATGCATCAGTTGAAGAAGTTGAGCAAAAATGACTTGGTTAAGGGACTTCTAAAATTGGATTTTGAAAAGGATGAGGAATACCAACCTTGTACCCATGGAAAGCAAACCAAGTCCTCCTTCAAATCCAAAGGAGTCCTTGGTACCAAGAGAGCTCTTGAACTTCTTCACATTGATCTATTTGGACCAATGAGAACTCAATCGCTTTGTGGTTCCAAGTATTGCCTTGTTATTGTTGATGATTTCTCTAGATATACTTGAACCTTCTTTCTCATTTTTAAGAAAGATATGCTTGATGTTTTCTCGAGCTTTTGTAAACGAGTTGAGAATGAAGCTTCTTGCCGCATTGTTTCCATCCGTAGTGATCATGGGGGAGAATTTGAAAATGAGCTTTTTGAAATTTTTTGTCAAGATTCTGGCTATGCACACGACTTCTCTCCACCTCAAACACCTCAAAAAAATGGGGTTGTAGAGAGGAAGAATAGGTATTTATAGGAGATGGCTAGGACCATGCTTCTAGAGTATGATACTTCAAAGAACTTTTGGGCTGAAGCTGTCAGTACCTCATGTTTTGTGCAAAATTGAGTTTTTAGTCACCCTTCTTTGAAGTAAACCCCCTATGAGCTATGGCGTGGTAGGAAGCCATCTATCGAGTACTTTCATGTTTTCAGATGTCCTTATTTTGTTTTGAACATGAAAGATTCTCTCGACAAGTTTGATCCAAAATCCTACAAGGCTTTCTTTCTTGGCTATAGCACTACTAGCAAGACTATAGAGTATTTAATGTTAAGTCTATTGAGACTAACCCCTCTATTCCCAAAGATATTGTTCCAAATGATGATGTTCCAGGTGAAGTAATTCCTATTCTAAAAGAGCTCAACATCATCCAAAAGGGAAAAGAGGTGGTCACTCAAGAAGTAGAAAAACATGAAGAGAAGAAGGATCCAAACCCCCAGTTTACAAAGAATCATCCAAAAGAACTTATTTTAGGTGATCCATTTGAAAGAGTGAAGACGCGGGAAGCATTAAACAAAGAATAAGACAACAATGCCTTCATATCATAACTCAAGCCAAAGAACGTCAAGAAAGCTCTTGGGGATGATGAGTGGATCCTAGCTATGCAAGAAGAGTTGGAGAAATTTGAAAAGAACAAAGTTTGGACCCTAGTGTCAAGACCAAGTGATAGAAATCTCATTGGCACAAAATGGGTCTATTGCAACAAGCTTGATGAAAGCGGCAAAGTGGTAAGGAACAAAGCAAGGTTAGTGGCTCAAGGCTACAATCAACATGAAGGTATAGATTTTGATGAAACATATGCACCTGTAGCTAGACTTGAGTCCATTCGTATGTTGCTTTCCTTTACTAGTTATAAAAACTTTCTTCTATATCAAATGGATGTTATAAGTGCGTTTTTGAATGGTACAATTGAGGAGGAAGTGTATGTTGCACAACATCCAGGCTTTGAGCATGATAGTTTGCCTAACCATGTTTATTTGTTGCAAAAAGCTCTCTATGGACTCAAACAAGAACCTTGAGCTTGGTATGAGAAATTAAAGAACTTTTGTTAGATCATGGGTATATCATGGGCAAAGTGGATTCTACTTTATTTCTAAAGTAAACTTCTAACAATTTTCTTATCATACAAATATATGTTGATGATATCATTTATGTCAGAACTGACCTTGATCTTTGTAACGAATTTAGTGATCTTATGTAGAGTGAATTCGAGATGAGTATGATGGGTGAGATCATGTTCTTCCTCGACTTTCAAATCTAGCAAACAAAATATGGAAACTTCATCAACCAAGACAAGTATACAAATGAACTACTCAAATGCTTTGGGATGGAGAATACCAAGCCGATGGACACACCCATGTTAAACACCGCCAAACTTGATAAAGATGAAGAAGGTGAGAAGGTAGATGAGAAGATCTATAGAGGTATGATTGGAAGTTTATTGTGCTTAACTTCCTCTAGAACTGACATAATGTTTAGTGTTGGCTTGTGTGCTCGCTATCAATCAAATCCTAAGAAATCACATCTTATAGCTATTAAGAGGATTTTAAGGTACTTAGCCAAAACCCAAAATTTTGGACTATGGTATCCCAAGTCAAGGGACTTTACTCTTACTGCTTATAGTGATGCGGATTATGCAGGGTGCTTGATTGATAAAAAGTGCACAAGTGGCACTTGTTTACTCCTAGGACCATGCTTGATGTCATGGTTCTCCAAGAAACAGAGCACATTGGCATTATCAACCACCGAGGCTGAATACATTGTAGCCAGGAGTTGTTGTGCCCATGTCCTATGGATGAAGCAAATGCTCCAAGACTATAACATTCATTTTGATGATTCTCCTATCTATTGTGATAATACTAGTGAAATTAACTTGTCATATAATCCTATCTTGCATAGTAGAGCTAAACATATAGATGTTTCCCATCATTTTCTCTGTGATCACATTGCCAAGAAGGATATCTATATCACACATGTGGACACAAAAAACCAGTTGGCGGACATTTTCACTAAACCTCTAGCTAGAGAGCAATTTAACTTTATTAGATCAAAACTACTTATAACTACTTTGAATGAATTTGATATGCCTTCTAGCTAGTTGTCATCTATCCTATATGCTTTGTCTCTATTTTGATCGCCATTTCTTGCTAATATGCTAAAAATATATTTTTCATGTTCTTTTTGCCTTTTTTTTGCTCTTGTTTTTGGGTATTTTTCGCAAACACAAGTTTTACCGCAAAATGGTGCCCAATGATGAGTGATATGTGCCTAAGTATGTTCAAAATACATAATGGGCTTGAAAAATAAATTTAATTAGCACTCTAATGGCTAGAAACTAGGTTTTGTAAGTTTAGGCTAGGTTGGCCATCAGTCGAGTTGCCAACTTGACCGATCAGAGGCCGAGAGATTTTTTAAAGAGCCTATCGGTCGTGTTTCTGAGTTCACAGAACTCGACTGATGGCCGGACTAGAGCAATTTTAAGATGGGTTTGGCTGACTGTTCTCCCTCTCAACTATAGAAAATTTGACCGATCCGACCTCCATCTCCCCTAAGCTCTCAACCCTAGCTCCGACCTTCCTCTCCCTAGCCCTAGTTAGCCATAGTTAGACCTCCCTTGACCTTCCCCTTTTCTTATCTAGGTCTGTGTATGAGTTTTTGTGGTGAGTTTTTAGATTTTTCTCTCTTCTTCCTATCATTTTCGTTTCTATGGCATCCAATAGGAGGAAGAGGGCCACCCCTGCTAATGCACATTCATCTTCATCAAACTCCCGCTTGATTCCATTTGATGACACTCTCTTTGTCTCAAATGAGGCAGTAAATAGGTATAAGGAGCTCCTTCCCATGAATCCTTTTCCCTTTTCGTGCCCTATTTGAGCCTAGACCACAAAGACAAGAGGTCATAGATCAAGTAGCATTGTTGCTTTATGATCACCATCTCTCCGCCTTGGGTGTTGATCGTGCGTGATACAACAATTCCATCCCTAGCACGAAAATGGTTCATGAATTCTATGCTAACTTACATTGGAATTATGACACCCTCGTACCCCCACCTAATACTCAAGTAGTCTTCACATCCATGATAGCTGAGAAGAAATTTAAAGTTTCTGAGGATACCCTAAATATCTTCTTTTTAGGTATCAAAGTAACTGACACTTGGCATAAGGACTACCCAGAATATTTTGACTTAGTTGAGCCCGAGGCCTTCTACAAGCAATATGATCTTACTCTCCCTAATATTCATAAGTTCTTGAAGAAGCCTCAATTCCCATATAGGAAGAAGTGCACCCTTCCCTCTTTTGCCTCAGACCTCAAGAGACACATCCTCTCTCTAGTTTTTAACTGCAATATCCATCCGAAGAAGAATCAAACTGAGATTGCAGAAAACACTACGATGATCATGTATTGTCTCTTAAAGAACATCGGAGTCAAGTGGTCAAGATATATTCTCCACTATATGACTTGCTTTGACTCAGGCAAGAACACCTGTGGAACCCACCCACCCTACCCAGCCCTGATCTATGGTCTGTTTCAGCTTGCCACTGGCAAATCTCTTTTCCATGACTTCCATTACAAACCTGCCCAGAAAGGAGTTTGCATTAGTGATACCACTCTTCAGAAGTCAGTGCCTATCCTATCCTCTACCACACCTGGTGCCTCTATCTATGCCTCTACCCATGCACCTCCACCACTTTAACCTTCCCGACCTTCCCGTGCCTCATTTCATGTGTCCAATGAAACCCTTATGGGCTACATGATGCATCAACATGCATACAAACTTCAGGTTCATGAGCACCTGCATCAGGACCTTTGTTCCATCATGTCCAACATGAACATGTCCTATGCACTCACGTACCTAGCCTACCAGCCTTACCTAGGTGGTGACTATGCATCCTATGCATATGATCACTTTTACCCTGCCCCTCCACCCGCATTTTCCACTGCTACACCCTCTACTGTTGGTGGATCTACCCCTGGTGTGCTGCCTCTGCCTTCTGCCCCCTTGGCCACTCTGCTTGCCAACCTCGGTAGTTTTGCTCCTTCCTTCCCACAGGCCAATGAGCTCCATTCTCTTGGTATGTCTTGGGATGAGCAGAATGCACGTTGGCCCGGTCGTGGTTTTGGTCCCTCTACTGATGAAGAAATTCCAGACCAGGCCGATGAGGAGGTTGTTGCTGCTAACGAGGAGGCTGATAAGGAGTATGGTGATGCTTTTGATGGCTTCATTGGTGACTCCGGTGATGAAGGTGATGTTGCCTCACCTTCAGACAGAGATGACAACTACGAGCCTGATGTTGATGATGTTGATATAGATGACCTAGATGTTTAGTTGTTCTTAGTTTTTAGTCTAGTTGCTGATCATATATATCTTTCTAGACTATTTTGTATTAGAAACATCTGGGCACATGTTCTGAGACGTAGTATTTTATCATCTAGCTTTCATCATTTTGGATTGTAGATGTTTTCTGAGAACTTTCTTTGTGGGTTGCACTCTTATTTCTGTGCACACTTACTCTTTGACTTACTATATCTCATGAGTTGGTGCCATGTTTTACCATATTTTGATTATGACTTAGAATGTTTGTTTCTCTCGTCTGTATTTGGTGTATGCTTTGTGATTTCATGTTGTGCATATATGCTTAGTTGTGCTTGGATAAGACCTATTTTTGTGCTTTTCTACCCCCTTACTTTTTGATAATGTCAAAAGGGGGAGGTTCAATGTTTTGAAGCTCAATCATATTGTTTATATTGCCTATGTGATCCTTTTCTTGTTCATTATATGCTTTATTATGTGACTCGCTAAAGGACCATATAGTATATATATGTCATGTTGCTTTATGTAGATAGACTAACTATGCAGATAAGACTAAGAATAGATTGAGGGGGGGCAATTCACGTTGTTCAAAATCTTGAATCCCCTTGCAATTCACAAGGCAAAGGTATAACTCTAATATCCTTTTCAATATGATTGAGGAATGGTTTATCATTGTGAAAAAGGGGGAGAATGTTGACTTGAGAGTTATACATTGCCCATATTTTGATAATGACTTAACCATTCCATTCCTACATATCTAATATGTTTGTTTAAGATTGATTTCAGGCTTTAGGTACATGAAAAAGGATCAAATTATACAAGCCCTAGCTTGTTCTAGTTCAAGTCAAATGCAATGCAAGTGTGCAATTTGGGAAATCACTCCAAATGACCTTAGATGATTTTGTAATCACTTGTATTGATGATATGACTTGTAACAAAGATAAAAAAAATCAGGGACACTTAATTCCATGGTTTAATCACTCAAATGTCAATTTATAAAATTTGTCAGAGGTTGTTCATCGGTCGAGTTGGAAACTCGACCGATCCTATGATGGATTTTCTGAAGATGACCCATCGGTCGAGTTGCACACTCACAGAACTCGACTGACCGAATCACTTTGAAAAACTAATTTTAGCTCATCAGTCAAGTTTCCCAGAACAAAATCAATCGATAGTTTGAGAATTGGTTTTGTCATTTAGTGGATCAGTCAAGTTACCTTTATTGAAACTCGACCGAATGTACTATATGGAAAACATAGAAAAAGTGATTATAACTGTTGGTGAGTTGTTTTGGGAAAAAATAAATCTGTTGCATCTTGGAAAATGGCTATATTTTGACCCTAAGTGATCCCACACTCAAGGGATTACCCCCAACTATAAATAGGACCCATTGGAGTTCATTGCAAGTTTGCTCATTCATGCTATTCTAAGTCCTTGCTATAGTTGAGTGTGTTGCAACTCCCTGAGCCCCTTTCTCTCTCTAGTTTACACTTCATTTTGTGATTATGAGTGAGATAGGCCTGTTGTAAGAGAGCTACTTCCTTGTGCTTGTAAAGCTCTCATCTACTCCATCTTCCCTACCCCTTTCCTCCATGAAGCAAAGGTGTAGAAAGCTACTCCAAGTGAAGGTGGAGCTGTCGCTACTCTTCTTCAAGGTTGAAGAAGAGGTGATGATCTTCTCCAGGTGAAGGAGAAGGCAAAGGCTAAAGATCCAAGAAGAGTGGAAAAGTCCTTGAAGGCGGAAGACTTATGCTAGAGTGTGTAAGACTTTGGAAGAAGGTTGGGGACTATTGGAAAGTGGGTATGCCCTTGGTAAGGGGGAAGACTCTTTGTGCTTGGATAGGTAAGTCCTTTGTGGTCTTGTGTTGTAAATCTTATTGGTGAATATATAGAGAAAAGCACTTGCAAAGTCCTAGAGGCTGACCTCTCTAGGTAGTGGACTGGCTCTCTCCTAGTTTGGAGAGTGGAACCAATCTACATGACCTTGTCAAGTGCTTGCTATCAAATCCTCTCATCCTTGCTATGCTTATTAGTTAGGACTTCAAATTGCACTTAAGCTATTGGTTTTAATTTTATATAATTTGAAGGTCTAATCTATCTTGTGAGAATATTTGAAGCTCTATTCATCCCCTCTTTAGAGCCCTAGATCCAACAAGAATGAGGCAGAGGTGAAGGCATTTTCGGTTGCTAGTGAGAAGGCCTGGACTCAGAAGTCAACTAACCAATTGACTCATTCAAGCATTTGCTCGAAGATGGGAGGTTAAAGAAAGGAGGTGAGAGATTTATGTCTTTTCCCTCGCACGAGCGTTGAAGAGGTAAGGGGCATTCTCAACTTTTCCACGTTTTTAGTTCAGCCCACCTAGTTTTCCACGTGAGAGCAGGTGCAATCGTGGCACGAGCCTATTGGCTCAGTCTGGTCATACTGGCGCAGATACAAATAGCTTAAGTAATTAGGTGGCGACCCATGGTTGGTCAAAAAATGATTTTCTTATTGAAATCGTAACTAATTGTAGGATTACTTTTTCCAAAAAAATTGTAGGATTACCCAATGGGGACATGTTATATATGGTTTTTGAGCAAAAAAATGCATAGAATCCAATAAAAATGATTTGATACCTAAATCTACTTGTAACTCGAAAAGTGAGTGAAGATGCTACCTTTAATGGTTTTAATTAATTTAAAACACTAAGTTTTGACGATTAAATGATCTAATGATGTTACCTGGCTATTATGATAAACATTTAATCTATTGACATAAAAAGGATGGATTAGATCAAATTAGATGATAATTGTTCATAATTTGCCTAATTAGGGTTCCATAATGATAAAAGTGCATTAATGGACCTAAAAATGCTAATTTTGATAATTGTGAGGTTTAATGGTTTCAATTGTGGAAATCAATCAAGAAGGCATGAAAATGATGTTCTTGAACTAATTTGTGAATAGAGACCCTTAATTTGGATAACTTGAGTAATTAGGGTTTCTATGAGTGGAAAAGTGCTTTTAGGGTTTGTTGACCTAAAAAGGGTAAAATTGGAAAGTAAAACCAAGAAACCTTAAGGAAACCCTAATAAGGATTAGAAATTTTAGAATGGAATCCCAAGTCAATAAGATATGTTTGGATGCAATTATAACACTTGGGTGTTATATATGCTTTTCAGGATCAAGTTGCTTGATCTATTGCTTGGCTTGGTTGATTGGACTTCTTGATTGGATCCATTATCTGACTTGGTTTTGAGACTTCCAAATTAGGTATGTGGTTACGCATATGGCTAATCGCTCTAGTTTCATGGTGATTCCTAAATTTTTATTGATTTCTTGAAATTAAATGCTTGGATGAAATTTTATTCTTGCAATCTATAAAGTGACTATGAGTATCACCTTATAAAGCTTATAACTTGCTCAAACTCGCATACCACCTCTAGTATATATGAATGAAAAGATGACTACAGTCATGATGATGACTAAAGGACCAAGCCCCAGGTTGGGAAGGTCAAACCAAGCCCCATGTTGGGAAGGTCAAAAGTGGTCAAGCCCCAGTTGGGAAGATCTAATGGCACCTAGCTCTAGATTGAGAGGTGGTCGATGAGGTACCTAGCTCCATATTGAGAGGTAGCCTAATGTCCAATGCAGGGACAAAACCGTAAGAGTGGGTATATCGGAGGTTAGGTAAAAGTGGTTGAGAAGTTATGAAGAAAATGTAAAATTTTGTTTAGTAACAAATAATTGATGTGGTTATCTTGTTACAATTATATGCAAACTTTTGGTTTCCCCCACATACAAGTGTAATTCATTATACCGACCGACCTTTTATTTGTCGACATTTTAGGGTGATATGCAGTTAAGTCCACAAGCTTAATGGAAAGCGAATGTTCAGTAAAAAGTGACATTGAAAAAGAACAAGGCCAAATAATGTTTATAGGAATATAGTTAGCTAGTTCTTTCCTTGGGTAAAGTTCTGAAATCCTATTTTTGAAAGGTATGTGAAAAGAAATTTTTTTAGCCTGCTTTAAGCTTAGTTGAGATAGAATTTATAAATTATTTTTAATTATTTGCAAAACCATACGATCCTATTTGGGATAACAACTCTAGCTTCTTGGCCTTCCTTAATTGGGGGTTGTCGAGGGGTGGGGTCATTACACCTTTGGTGGCCTTCTACAGTAGAAGAATCCATTATTTGCTTTATTTGATGATGATTTGCTAACACATCAACAACTCGATTGAATACTCATTGGATGTTTGAGCAAGTCCATCTCTCCTTCATCTTCCTCCGGATATCCATCACCCATCTCCATACTTTAGGGTTATCTTCTGGGATTCCTTCAATGGCCTTTCTAGCCAATATGAAGTCTATTTCAATTTATAGTCCCGGAATGTCTTGCTCCACTAACATGTATAAAGCTAGGTCGATGGCTTGTAGTTCAGACTTAAGGACTGTTGGGTTATAGGGGAGACAGAGAAGGCAACGGAAACAAAAAAATTTCTCCCCAAACCCAGTATAAAGGAATCACGTCAACGTCTATACAGTAGGAAGGATGGTTTGTAGAGGCGTACCTTGTCCCGAGGCTTGCTCAGCGACATTACCTCGCGGCTTGAGCGGTATTCACCTCCGGTCTTGGACGGTGTCTGTGCATCTCCTGGTCACCGAAACTGTCGGGATTGATAGCTGTCCTCCGAGTGGCAGAAGTCTCCCGCCTCTGAAGTAGTCCACACGGACCACCTAGAACTCTGATCACCTTATCGCACAAGGCATCAAAAGGAGTTGTACCCTCCTATCAGTGTACTAGTCACCGACACACTCTCCTGCCACCAGTCACTTTTCTATAGTTGTCTTTCCCTTGTTGTGCCTCCCTTATCGGGTAACACTTGCTCGGGCTCTCCTGGTTACCACAACCAGAGAGAACGACAACTTTACAGAGCAACTGGTGTTCTGAGTTGTACTTGAGAAGCCCCCAATGCCTCTATATATATAGGAGGGTCATGGGATAGGGTTCTCTACCCCAGGCAATGCAGGATTAAAGCAGGAGTAGAAGGGTTCGAGATTTTCCACAAAACAACCAACTGCGCCAGCTAAACTGATCGTTTCATGCATGAACCGACCGGTTGGGGACTTGAGCCGATCAGTTCACACCTGAACCGATCGGTTGGGACAACTGAGCCGATTGGTTCACTTCTGAACCAGTCGGTTCACTACCCTGGTCAGTTCTCGATTGACTTCTCCTCTTTTGTTTCGAATTGATCCAAATATCAATCCTTGTTCCAATCAAATTGGACAAGTGAAACAAAGAGAAATTTCTTGCCAACCTGACTTTCCCAACTGGCTCAGTTGGACCAGTTGAGCCGATCGGTTCAACCCTTGAACCAGTCGATTCATCCTATCCTGAGACGATTGGTTCATCACATGAGCCGATCGGTTCGCCAACCTGAGCCGATCGGTTCATCACATGAGTTGATCAGTTGGGAGTGCAGACTGAACAGAATCAGTCAATTGCAGTTTCAATCAATCTGATACTCTAATCAATTGGTCCAATGTCTTGAACACTATGATACTGAGCTATCAATTGATTGAGTGTTTAATTGAACTACTAAACTCCTTTAGCAATCAATCTAAACATCATTTGTGGATAAACTCCTCTTCCAGGTTAAGTCCTATGTGTGTGACCCTACAGGTCCATTTCATGTTGGCAGTGAAAGTCCATAACACTTATGACTTCACAAGCAAAGAGCGGTGCCTAGTCACACATCAATGCTACCCAAGTGAAAAGGAAAGTTGGAGAACAACTTTCAATCCTACAATCTGTGAATGGTGTTACAGTGAATGTATAATTCCTTTATCTAAGATATCCCGAATGAACTCAAGGCATGGAACAATCATCCTGTCAACGTTCATTCACTTTCTTGATCTCAGAGTAGATTGGAGGAGATATGTATGACATCAATATTACATACTGATTCACACATGTATGCGCATGCCTATCTCAATCCTACTCATCAAGTGGCCATGGATATCATACTCCCTCAGGAGGGACAAATCCCATATCTATCACTCACCCCTCAAAAGCCCCATGTGTCAAAGACACCCAATTATCACCTTTATAACAACCCAATGACATGTGTTGAGTTTGATGATGTCAAAGTGTACCCAATGACATGTGTTGAGTGTAGTGATTTTAGGTCAAAGAATCACACTCACCACCATCACTGTGAGAACTGACTGTGACTACCATGTCATGGTTCCATGTGTCAAACTCACGGTGGGTCTGTCCGGTACACTTGTTCTCTAACAAGTACCTATGTGTTTGGTTTGATATCTCCATATCATGACTAACAAGATTCTCTCATCAACCAATACCACAATCTAGTCTTATGTGTCATTATTGTCTATCTACCTTCCACAATGACATCCGACTAGGGACATAATAAGAATGTACAAACTCTTAGCATCCGTATGATCTCATCGTTCAGGTCGTCAACCTAAAAGCATACGTCATTGAGTACTGTCATTCTCTAGACATTAAATATGTTCTATCATTATCTCATATGACTGAACCAGAAAGAATTGGAAGCTTGCCTTTGATGTTTATCAAATCAATCTTAATGTATCCCACCAATCATCCCATGATTGGATCTTAGGGCATACATACCAATAGAATCCCACTTGCACTGTGAGCCAATCACCCTTGAATCATATTCATAGTGATCTTCAAACATGTCCCACATGTTACTATGATCTAGTGCTTATGCAGTGAGTTATGGCAACACCTTGCCAGAGTCGGTATTAACTGCATGTCTCTCATCTCTTCGTTGTACGTCACATGTATGAGATGGAGTTTCCATAATATGCGATCTAGTATTCCTTTGCTAACCTTTAGCCACATTGCATGAGCAAGTACTTCTTACTTGTCATCAAAGATCGGAATATCTATAAGTTCATCTCATGAACTTCCAGATCCATATAGTATCCACTAATGTTCTCTAACACACGGATACTCAACTTTTCCTTTTAAATGACTTTATTGGAACGTTTCCATTTATCAACAAACATTCACTTTTATATATCCCATATATATTTTGCGATTTATTTCTGTCCTTTTCGGAAGTTCGCATCAGTGTAACTCTTTATAGTGAACCCTTCCTTATTTCCATAGAACTGGTACTTCTCAAGTACTTATCAAGTTCTTATGGTATTCCAATAACCCTTATTGGAACTAGATAGACATCCACTCGTCATGTCCCACATATGAGTTATCAGGATGAGCACATCATATTGTCATGTCCTACATACAAGATGATGAATGTATTTTATTCTTGCTATGTCCATACATGCAAGATAATGGGATGATTACATACATGATAGATCCATATCTATTCTTAGTGTTCCCATTCTTCATAAGAATTGGACACTTGGCCTTGGGATACTAACTCCATGTAACATGGACAAGTTTTCTCCCACTGAATCTGTACACACTGAACCCTTCAGTATAGATTGCCAATGTATGCTTTCTCTCTTCAGGTCAAGAGGTTTTCGAGAACTATCTCTATAGATCTCTATTCCTATTACATAGGAAATGTCTCTATCTTCCTTAAAGATAATTTCCACAAAGGACTCCATTCTAGAACATCTCATTCCTCATCAACATGTGGAATGTGAATATGCTCCCACTAAATCACAGATCCCTTCTTTATCTTTTGACATATCAGTCAAACCCTTTGACTATATCATCAACGTAAAGATCCAGCTCTGAGTTGCTTGTACTTAATCAATCACATTGATTAGTCCATTGTAACTTATAGACTTTATTTGCATTAATGGATTCATAAATCTTATAGGTTGTGTCACATACACATCCTTGTTTTATTCCTCATAGGAATGCAGTTTAAGTATCCGTATGCCAAATCTCTTAGTCATTAAGTTGTAATCAACAAGCATCATCTTTCTCAAAATTTTATTCATGTACCTTAACGCTTAAGACTCATTCACACTTATGGATTTCATCCCAATGGTTGCTACCATCAAGGTCATACCTTATGGTTCACATGGAAGTCATTTAGGATGTAATGGTCATAAGCCATAACTCAAAATTCAGTTCCTCATATTCATCTAGATAGTTGATTCATCACATGACCAACTCATCACATAGATAATCGAGGTGTATCTATCAAGGATATAAGAACTCACAACTCCTTGTGATTCTTGATGTCCTTTATTAATGTGGGGTATTCTTTATTTAAGAAGAACTTAGTTATTTGATAATCATCCTATAACTCCTTAGAGTATGACTCCTTTTGATTTAGACATCACCATGCCTTAATCATGAGTTTACTATGATACACTATCATAATTACTCACAAGGTTCTCAAACATTTGGTCCAAGTATTTCATTCATTGATCTCATCAAGAATTAACACTTTACCAAATTCGTACTTCATCTATGATATTCTTGAACACTTCAAGATATTCATATTGGTATTTCTCTAAACATCGTTTTAAGTATTAGCATTTGCTCCAATAGGTATGTAAATACATCACATGTATTATACCTAATAGGATAATCATTCTCCCACTACCACTAGTGAAGATTGATTTATCATGTTCAAGAGATTCATGTCTCTTACTGGTTCTCTAACCAAAAGAGTCTAGATTTATCCATCATATGGAAACTAGAAATGTTTTTTTTCATGATTTATGCTAATTTGATTGTTTGAGTTATCAATAACTTTTAGGTATCATTTTATGTTATGCATACCAAGTAACACAAGATAAACAAGGCATTGCCACAAAGATCATATCTTTGAAACATCAACTATATTGATGGACATATTGCCACTACAAGATGCAACAATAAAGTGTTCTATTGGAAAATTGAAATAGCAGTTCTCAACTCTATTTCATGCCCTTTAGGATGAAATAAACTGAAAGGTACTCCAATCTATGGCAGCAACACTTGCTCCAATGATGGGTACTCCTTTCTTGGTCCTTTTGTAAAGGCCATCACTTCTTTGTAGATCTTACATACCATATATGTCAGATCTTCATCTGGGTATCATATGCCTCAGAAGCGGTTCATGATACCTTAGGTGGAGATCTCCATCCCCTCCATCTTATTCTTTTATTCTTCCAGATATAGAGGAAAAATCCCTCATTCACCCTCCCATGTGCCTTGAGGCTGAAGACGACTTGGGCTACTGGATAGCATCAGAACCCTTCTTAGCTTTGCCCTTGCCCATGCCCTTGGACTTTCCTTTCTTTCTGTTGATCAAAATCAAAGACTTAGGCTTGTCCTTCTTCATTCATGCCTTGAGACTGAAGATGACTTGGATTGTTGGCTAGCATCAGAACACTTTTTTGCTTTGCCCTTGTCCTTTCCTTTAAGACTTACCCCTCATCGATCAAAGATTAGGGTTTTGTCTTTCTTCATCTTTGCCTCTACTGTCCTCAACATGTCCAACAACTTTGTCAACGCTTGTCAAAGTTGTTCATGTCATAATTCATCATGAACTGTATGATTCTCACAACATTTGCAGTATCATACCAATAGCCAAATCTTGGCTCAGAGGGAATCCTTCTTAGTCAGGTTTTTCCACATACCCAATCACATTGAGTGTGTGAATACCTTACTGGATCTCCTTCTGTCATGACATACTAGGACAGTGTCTTGGAGACATCATATGTCTCATGTTGTCTCTGCAACTCATAGTTCAGAAAGCACATCATTAAGCACTCCACATCAATGGCACCCTTGGTATGCTTCCATAAGCATACTTTCAACCATTGGTGTGGTGGGATCGAGTTCATCTGGTTCTGGTATAACTAGGACTTAGAGCTTTTTCTCTTCGATTGAGAACACTTCTCAATGTCCTAATCATTCACGAAAATTATTCCCATTAATTTGTTGGTCTCAAAGACCGATCGCAAATAAAGTGATTATTGTTGATTAGCCATTTATTGTACAAAAGGAAATATATGCAATTTAGTCCAAAAACTCCTTTTTGACTTGATTGATTTGAAATGGTTTTACGATATAATTAGGACTTTAATTAATTATCACTCCCACTATTTTTTTTCAAATTGATAGCCCTCACCATCAATTCAGAAGATTACAGTGTACAATCTTCTAGTGGGTAAGATCCTGAAATCCTTTGAGTCATGGACCAGCTAGGGCTGTCACCCACAACTTAGATCTTCCAGGTAGGAAACTTTTGCCAATTGCATCATATGCAACTCTTGAAAGATATCATATGCAACTCCTTGCCATGATCACCTCCATGCCTCAAGGTGCTAGATCCTATCTAGGTCAACTTGTTAAGTCCGACCCAAAGCCAACACGATGAATATGCACCCTGCTAGGCCAGACCCACATATCCATGCTTCACGCTTCCACGAGATAGACGGTGCACCACGCTAGGGCATGCCCACACTTGGCCGATCAAGCTTTTCATGTGTGTCACATTTGGAAGGCATCTAAAACTTTAATATTTAATGAGGGATTTGGTTTTTATAGGTACATATACATATCCAATCACCATAATATATAGTACGTATCATATACATGCAATATCCCACAGAAAACATGTGAAATGATAAAAGAGATGATTATGGCCATCCTAATGTGATTCCTCGAGCCAAGAGGAATCATGATCATCTAGGTCTACATCACATGCAACCTGTACAAGATGAACTCTGTGCTTTGCCGTTCTGGGTTTGATCAACTCATCTCCATGATTGATTGGCTCACCATCAGGCCGGTCAGTTGGGTGCCACCAGTCGATCGATTGGCTCCTCCAACCGATCGGTTCATTTGGTCATCGTGCATCTCGTCATGGTCGCCACCTGCTCATCTCGCTCTGCGAACCGGTCATCTAGAATGCCAACCGATCGGTTCACGCCTTGAACCGATCATCTCAGTTGACGTCAGGTTGTCCGCCGTTCTTTGAAATAATAGGAAATAAAAGATCTATCCTATTTTACATTTGAATTGAGAAACCCCGAGTTACATTCGGGGGGGACAAAGGTAGGAAAGAAATCTCGAGTTATCTCGAGTTTCATCAGGAAAAGGAGGTAGGGAATCAGTGCGCAGACCGAGATGCAAGCAACCACATTCAACCATACACAGACATAGAGTTTATTGGCCATAACCACGCTATACATCCACCACAAAATTCGTTTAAGGGTGACACGTATCGAGTGCATTCATATTACATATCATATATGTATATTGGGATTTGTGGATTTAGGATTGGACATGCATAAAGCCAATTTTATTCACCTCGTATGAAATAAATAAATACGACAAACCAAAATCGATCACATCGATAATCCTAAAGTATAGAGCAGTTGACGTGGCTCTGATACCACTGTTGGGTTATAGGGGAGACAGAGAAGGTAGCGGAAACAAAAAAATTCTCCCCAAACCCACTATAAAGGAATCGCGTCAACGTATATACAGTAGGAAGGATGGTTTGTAGAGGCGTACCTTGTCCCAAGGCTTGCTCGGTGACATTACCTTGCGGCTTGAGCAGTCTTCACCTCTGGTCTTGAACAATGTCTCTGCAGCTCCTGGTCACGGGGACTGTCAGGATTGACAACTGTCCTCCGAGTGGCAGAAGTCTCCCGCCTCTAAAGTAGTCCACACGGACCACCTAGAACTCTGATCGCCTTGTCGCACAAGGCACCAGAAGGAGTCGTACCCTCCTGTCGACATACTAGTCACCGACACACTCTCCTGCCACCAGTTGATTTTCTATAGTTGTCTTTCCCTTGCTGTGCCTCCCTTATCAGGTAGCACTTGCTCAGGCTCTCCTGGTTACCACAACCAGAGAGAACGACAACTTTACAGAGAAACTGGTGTTCTGAGTTGTACTTGAGAAGCCCCTAATACCCTTATATATAGGAGGGTCATGGGACAGGGTTCTCTACCCCAGGAAATGCAGGATTAAAGCAGGAGTAGAAGGGTTCGATATTTTCCACAAAACAACCAACTGCGCTAGCTGAACCGATCATTTCATGCATGAACCAATCGGTTGGGGACCTAAGCCGATCGGTTCACACCTGAACTGATCGGTTGGGACACCTGAGCCGATTGGTTCACTTCTGAACCGGTCGATTCACTACCCTGGTCAGTTCTGGATTGACTTCTCCTCTTTTATTTCGAATTGATCCATATATCAATCCTTGTTCCAATCAAATTGGACAAGTGAAACGAAGAGAAATTTCTTGCCAACATGACTTTCCCAACTCACTCAGTTGGACCAGTTGAGCCGATTGGTTCAACCCTTGAATTGGTCGATTCATCCTATCCTGAGCCGATCGGTTCATCACATGAGACGATCAGTTCACCAACTTGAGCCAATCGGTTCATCACAGGAGCCGATCGGTTGGGAGTGTAGACTGTGCAGAATCAGTCAATTGTAGTTTCAATCAATCCGATACTCTAATCAATCGGTCCAACACCTTGAACACTATGATACTGAGCTATCAATTGATTGAGTGTTTAATTTAACTACTAAACTCCTTTAGCAATCAATCTAAACATCGTTTGTGGATGAAATCCTCTTCCATGTTAAATCCTATGTGTGTGACCCTACATGTCCATTTCACGTTGGCAGTGAAAGTCCATAACACTTATGACTTCACAAGCAAAGAGCGGTGCCTAGTCGCACATCAATGATACCCAAGTGAAAAGGAAAGTTGGAGAACAAATTTCAATCCTACAATCCATGAATGGTGTTATAGTGAATTTATAATTCCTTTGTCTCTAATATCCCGAATGAACTCAAGGCATGGAATAATCATCCTGTCAACGTTCATTCACTTTCTTGATCTCAGAGTAGATTGGAGGAGATATGTATGACATCAATATCACATATTGATTCACACATGCGAGTGCATGCCTATCTCAAGCCTACTCATCAAGTGGCCATGGATATCAAACTCCCTCAGGAGGGACAAATCCCATATCTATCACTCACCCCTCAAAATCCCCATGTGTCAAAGCCACCCAATCATCACCTTTATAACAACCCATGTTTCAAGGCTGCGTTTGATGATGTCAAAGTGTACCCAACGACATGTGTTGAGTGTAGTGATTTCAGGTCAAAGAATCACACTCACCACCATCACTGTGAGAACTGACTGTGACTACCATGTCATGGTTCCATGTGTCAAACTCACAGTGGGTCTATCTGGTACACTTGTTCTCTAACAAGTACCTATGTGTTTGGTTTGATATCTCCATATCATGACTAACGAGATTCTATCATCAACCAACACCACAATCTAGTCTTGTGTGTCATTGTTGTCTATCTACTTTCCACAATGACATCCAACTAGGGACATAATAGGAATGTACAAACTCTTAGCATCTGTATGATCTCATCGTTCAGGTCCTCAACCTGAAAGCATACGTCATTGAGTACTGTCATTCTCTAGACATTCAATCTGTTATATCATTATCTCATATGATTGAACCAGAAAGAATTGTAAGCTTGCCTTTGATGTTTATCAAATCAATATTAATGTATCCCACCAATCATCCCATGATTGGCTCTCAGGGCATACATACCAACAAGGACACTATAATCTTTAATATTATTCCCTATACCTCCAGCCCACTCGCTTATGCTATTACGACACACTGCCATAATGGATAATATGTGTTTCTTGAAAGTAGCATCTGTGTTAATCTTCATTTATCCCTCAAGTGGTCTCATCCACATATAATTCCTCTTCTTTTCATTAATGTTGTCTTCTTTATGCTAGTCGACCACTGCTTGGAGAATTTCCTTATTGATGAAGTTCATTAGGTGAGCAACTTGCTTTTTCATCTTCCCAAACACTTCCAACTTTCTAGAGTTCTAGATACGCAAACACACAATCATGAGCACCAAAGTTTGGTTTGGGTCAGGGTTCATGTTATTCATCATAGAACTCCATAAATATATGTTGCTAAAGAATTTACTTCAAAGGTTAGCATCGAGCTATTGGATCCGGGTGAATAAAGCTTCAAAAATTCTCACAAGATGGATTAGAAGTTCAAAATATTTCAATCAAAACCAATATCTTAAGTGCAATTTGAAGTCCTAACTAACAAGCATAGCAAGGATGAGAGAAAATGAAACAAGCACTTGGATAAGGTCGTTTAGAGTGATTCCCCACTCCAAACTATGAGAGAATCAATGCACTACCTAGAGAGGTCAACCTCTAGGACTTTGCAAGTGGTTTCCTATATATATTCACCAATGAGAGTTACAACACAAGACCCACCAAAGGACTTACCTATCCAATACAAAGAGTCTTAAACCTTACTAAGGACTTACCCACTTTGTAAAAGTCTTCCGCCTTCTTCCAAGGACTTACCTACTCTTACACAAGTCTTCAACCTTCAAGGGATTACCCACTCTTCTTGGATATTCTACCTTTGCCATCTCCTTCATGTGGATAAGATCTTCACCTCTTCTTCAACCTTGAAGAAGAACATCAAAAACTCAACCTTCACTCAGAGTAGCTTGCTTCACCTTTACTTCTTTGAGGAAAGGGGTAGGGAAGATGGAATGGAATGAGAGCTTTACAAGAACAAGGAAGTAATTCTCTTACAACTGGCCTAACTCACTCATAATCACGAAATTCTATATAAATGAGAGAGATAGAAATGGGATCAAGGAGTTGCAACACACTCAACTATAGAAAGGAATTAGAATAACATGAGTGAGTAAACTTGGAATTAACTCCAAGGGGTCCTATTTATAGATGGGGGTGTTCCCTTGAGTGTGGGATCACTTAAGAGAGAAATATAGCCATTTTCCAAGTTCCAATGGATCTATTCTCGCTCAAACCAACTCACCAATGGTTATAACATCTTTTTCTGCATTTTCTGTACAGTGCATTCGGTCGAGTTCTAATAAAGGTAACTCGACTGGTCCACTAAATGACAAAGTCAATTTTTAAACTATCTGTCGAGTTTGTTCTGGGAAACTCGACTGATGAGCTAAAATCAATTTTGCTCAGTGATTTGGTCAGTCGAGTTCTATGAGTGTGCAACTCGACCGAGTGGTCTCTCCAAAAAATCCATCACTGGATCGGTCGAGTTTCCAACTCAACCGATAAATAACATGTTACAAATTATATAAATTGACATTTGAGTGATCAAATGTTGGAATTAAGTATCCCTGATTTTTTCTCATCTTAGTTGCAAGTCATATCATCAATACAAGTGATTATAAAAATCATCTAAGGTCATTTGGAGTGATTTCCCAAAACATGCACTTGCATTGCATTTGCCTTGAACTTGAACAAGCTAGGGCTTGTGTAATTTGATCCTTTTCATATACCTAAATCCTGAGATCGATCTTGAACAAACATATTAGATACATAGGAGTGGAATGGTTAAGTCATTATTCAAATATGGAAAATGTAAAACTCTCAAGTCAACATTCTCCCCCTTTTTGATAATGACAAACCATTCCTCAATCATATTGAAAAGGATATGTGAAGTTATATCTTTGCCTTATTAATTGCAAGGGGATTCAAGATTTGAACAATGTGAATTGCTCCCCCTCAATCTATGCTTACTCTTACCTGCATAGTTAGTCTATCTACACAAAGCAACATGACATATACACACACACACACACACACACACACACACACACACACACACATATATATATATATATATATATATATATATATATATATATATATATATATATATATATATATATATATATATATATACTATATGGTCCTTTAGCAAGTCACGTGATAAAGCATATAATGAAAAAGAATAGGATCACATAGGTAATAAAAGCAATATGGTTGAGCTTGAAAGCATTGAACTTCACTCCCCCTTTTGACATTATCAAAAAGGAAGGGGGTGGGGTAGAAAAGCACAGAAATGGGTCTTCTCCAAGCACAACCAAAACATACATCCACAACATGCAATCTTAAAGCATACACCAAACTGAGACGAGAGAGACAAAAAATCCAAGGTATAATCAAAATATGGTAAACATGGCACCAACTCATGAGATATAATAAATCAAAGAGTAAGTGTATAGAAGATTAAGATTATAATCCAAAAAACATGTTCTCAGAAAACAACTACAAGCCAAAGTAATGATAACTAGATGATAAAATAGTACAACTCAGAAAATGTGCCCAGATGTTTTTCATACAAAATAACCTAGAAAGATATAAATGATTAGCATCTAGACTAAAAACTAGAGTAACTAAACATCTAAGCTATATATGTCCACAACATCATCATCATCATCAGCAGCATCAAAAGCATCTGGATTGTAGTCATCATCTCTATTTGAATGTGCAATAGAGAGAACACCATCGCCTTCATCACTGGAGGCACCAAAAATGCCATCAGATCCATCATAAGAAGTATCACCATCATCCTCATCAGCCTCCTTGTCAGCAACAACCTTCTCATCAACTTGGTCTGGCATCTCCTCATCAGTAAGAGAACTGAAACCTCAACCGTGCCAACAGGCATTCTGCTCATCCCAAGACATGCTAAGAGCATGGAGCTTATTGGCCTGTGGGAAGGAAGGAGAATAACTACCAAGACTAGCAATCAAAGTGGCCAAGGGGCTAGATGTTATAGGTAGCACATTAGGGGTAGATCCACCAACAACATAGGGTGTAGCAGCAAAAGATGCAAGGTAAAAATGATCATATGAAAAGGATGCATAGTCACCTCCTGGGTAGGGCTGGTAGACATGATAAGGGTGTGCACATGATAGATGTGGTAGAGGATAGGATAGGCACAGACTTTTGAAGTGTGGTCTCACTTAAGCAAACTCCTTTTCGGGCATGTTTATAGTGTAGGTCATGGAAAAGAGATTTGCCAATGGCAAGCTGAAATAGACCACATATTAGGGCTGGGTAGGGTGGGTGAGTGCCACAAGTGTCCTTTCCTGAGTCAAAGTAGGTCATATGATGGATAACATATTTTGCCCACTTGACTCCTATGTTCTTCAAGAGACAACACATAATGACCGCAAAGTTTTCTACAATTTCAGTCTGATTTTTCTTTGGATGAATATTGTAGTTAACAACTAAGGCAAGTATGCATCTCTTGAGGTCCACTTATTACTATATGGGAATTGAGGCTTCTTTAAGAACTTATGAATATTAGGGAGAGTGAAATCAAACTTCTTGTAGAAGGCCTCAGGCTCGACTAGGTCAAAATACTCGGGATAGTCCTTATTCTAGGTGTTAGTCACTTCAATACCCGAAAAGAAAATGTTTAGGGTATCCTCAAAGACTTAGAATTTCTTCCTGATGATCATAGATGTAAGGACTACTTGAGTATTAGGTGGGGTACGAGGGTGTTGTAATTCCAATGCAAATTTGCATAGAATTCGTGAACGACTTTGATGATTGTGATGGAATTATTATAGCACACGCATTCAACACCCAAGGCTGAGAGATGGTGGTCGTACAACAACTCCTCTACTTGATCTATGACCTCTTGTCTCCTTGGGTGTGGCTCAAAAAGGGCACAAAAAGGGAAGGGGTTCCTAGGAAGGAGCTCCTTGTACCCGTTGAGAGCCTCATTTGAGACAAAGAAAGTGTCATCAAAGGGAATCAAGTGAGAGTTGGATGAAGATGATGGTGTATTAGATGGGGCGGCCCTCTTCCTCCTATTGGACGCCATGGAGATGAAATGGAGAGGATGGAGAGAGAAAAAGCTAGAGAAACACCACCAAAACCTATACACACACCTAGGGTTGATAGGAAAGGGGTCAAGAAAGGCTGATCTAGGTCGAACTAGGGCTAGGGATAGGAAGGTCGGGGTTGGGGTGTAGAGCTCGAGGGAGCTAGAGGTTGGATCAGTTGATTTTTCTCTAGTTGAGAGGGAGAAAAGTCATCCAAACCTATCTTAAGTTTTCTCCAGCCCAACCATCGGTCGAGTTCCATGACTTGAAAAGTCGACTGATAGGATCTTTAAAAAAGCTCTCGGCCTTCGATAGGTCGAGTTGTCAACTCGACCGATGGTCAACTTGATCCAAAACTAGAAATTATAATTTCTAGCCATTAGAGTGCTAATTAATTATTATTTTCAAGTCCATTTTGCATTTTGAACATACTTAGGCACATATCACTCATCATTTGGTACTATTTTGTGATAAAACAATCTTTTGCGAAAAATACCCAAAAACAAGGCAAAAGAATATGAAAAGCTAATTTTTGGCATATTAGCAAGCAATGGTGATCAAAACATAGGCAAAGAATATAGGATAGATGACAACTAGCTAGAAGGCATATCAGATTCACTCAAAGCAGTAATGAGCACTTTAGATCTAATAAAGTGAAATGCTCTCTAGCTAGAGGTTTAGTGAAAATGTCTGCCAACTGATTTTCTATGTCCACATACGTGATATAGATATCCTTTTTGGCAATGTGATCACGAAGAAAATGATTGTGAACCTCTATATACTTAGCTCTACTATGCAAGATAGGATTATATGACAAGTTAATTGCACTAGTATTATCACAATAGATAGGAGAAGCATCAAAACAAATGTTAAAGTATTAGAGCATTTACTTCATCCATGGACCTGGGCACAACAACTCTCGGCTGCAATGTATTCAACCTGGGTGGTTGATAATGCCACTGCGTTGTGTTTCTTGGAGAACCAAGACACCAAGCATGGTCCTAGGAGAAAGCAAGTGCCATTTGTGCACTTTCTATCAAACAAGCACCCTGCATAATCCACATCACTATAAGCAGTAAGAGTAAAGTCCCTTGACTTGGGATACCATAGTCCAAAATTTTGGGTTTTGGTTAAGTACCTTAAAATCCTCTTAACAAGTATAAGATGTGATTTCTTAGTATTTTATTGAAAGGGAGCACACAAGCCAACACTAAACATTATATCAGCTCTAGAGGTAGTTAAGTAAGGTAAAATTCCAATCATACCTTTATAGAGCTTCTCATCTTCTTCTCACCTTCTTCATCCTTATCAAGTTTGGTGATGTTTGACATGGGTGTGTCCATCGGCTTTGTGTTCTCCATCCCAAAGCGCTTAAGTAGTTCATTTGTGTACTTGCCTTGGTTGATGAAGTTCCCATCTTTTGTTTGCTTGATTTGAAAGACAAAGAAGAACGTGAGCTCACCCATCATACTCATTTCAAATTCACTCTGCATAAGATCACAAAATTCTTTGCAAAGATCAAGGTTAGTTCTGCCAAAAATGATATCATCAACATATATTTGAATTATAAGAAAATTGTTAGAAGTGTGCTTTAAAAATAAAGTAGAATCTACTTTCCCCATGATATACCCATGATCTAATAAAAAGTTCTTTAATTTCTCATACCAAGATCAAGGTGCTTGTTTGAGTCCATATAGAGCTTTTTGCAACTAATAAACATGGTTGGGTAAACTATCATGTTCAAAGCCATGAGGTTGTGCAACATGCACTTCCTCCTCAATTGTACCATTCAAAAACACACTTTTAACATGAATTTGATACAGAAGAAAGGTTTTATAACTAGAAAAGGCAAGTAACATACAGATGATCTCAAGTCTAGCTATAGGTGCATATGTTACATCAAAATCTATACCTTCCTGCTGATTGTATACTTGAGCCACTAACCTTGCTTTGTTCCTTACCAATTTGTCACTTTCATCAAGCTTGTTGCGGTAAACCCACTTGGTGGAAATGATCTTTCTACCACTTGATCTTGGCACTAGGGTCCATGCTTTGTTCTTTTCATTCTACAAAATCTATTAGTAAACATGTCATAAAGTTGACTAGCCTAAACAATTATACAAGTTATGCACCCTAAACCTAGAAAAATATCTTACAAAGTAAATTTTTATCACACTTGAAACTAATACCTTTTCATTTGAAGAAAAACCTAACTAATTTTTCATTTTTTGATTCTTTTTAGGATTTCCATTCACAATTACCCTAGAAAAAAGTAGATCCTAAAATAAAGTAAAAAAATCATAAGCAAGATAATGCATAGATAAAAGATAAAGATACAATAATGAAGAGATGTGTCGTACTCACCCCCAGGATCTTGAATTTGACACTGAGAGATAATTGGTATGATTATACCGATAGTTTTGCCATGTGATATGAGCTCACATATAGGGTTGAGCAGTATCATCATGAAAATCTACCCTCTAGTGCCGTAAAGTGTCCAATATCATATACAAGCTCATGCTTGAGGAGTGTTGGTGATAGCACAAACAAGCACCTCCTCAAAGTTTCCCTTCACTAATTTTGCACATTAAAAATAAGCTAGAGTCAGTTTCGACAATATGAACTCAATTGTACAGTGTCCAATATCATCTACAAGCTCATGCTTGAGGAGTGTTGGTGATACCACAAACAAGCACCCCCTCAAAGTTTCCCTTCACTAATTTTGAACATTGAAAATAACCTAGAGTCAGTTTCGACAATATGAACTCAACCATACTGAGTTCGGTCTTGATATCCAGTGTCAGTAGATATTTCTCTTAGATACTCTCCTTGCGTGCATTGGTGAAGTGCCACCAACTAGGAAGTCAGTAGTACTGAGATGGAAATAGTATATAGTAGAAAAATTTTGCAAAAATTTGATAGTACTGACCATGGGGTTGGTACCACTGATTATGTGAAATCGATATCTTGTAAAAATAAAAATAATAGTCAGTGCCACCAAGTTGAAGTTAGTGGTATTACCTCTATGTGATTCCTGTACACTTTAACAAATACATAAATGCATCTTCTTTATTTGAATCAAACTAAATTATGATCTAACTACAAATTAGAATGAAAAATTAGAAAAAAGATTAACAAAAACAAACCTAGTCGTGGGTTGCCTCCCACAAGTGCCCTTGTTTAACATCCTTCATTAGATACAAGTCAATCAACAATAATCATGCAGAAGTGGAGGAGGGTGGATATCTCTCTACATTTTCATTGTAAACAACCAATTCCTATAAAATAATGAAAAATCAAGAATATTAGGAGGCCAACACTATGATAAAAAAAAGTTAGGGGACAACATGCATTATTAATATGCCATCTCACATGTACATTATTAATATGGTCATGAAAATGAATAAAGTTTTGATGTGGAAGCACGTGCAGTAAAAGGTGATTATGAGGTGAAAGATATAAAGATGATGGCTCTTGAATTTCTATGACCATCCCCAATGGATCACTACAATATACACATAATGAAGGGGTTTTAAGGACGGAAATTTGTACACTTCTTATTGTTCTAATAATTACATTCCCCCATATTTGTTCTAATCCTAAAAAATATCAACTTATAACCTTGATATGTATCCCATACATGCTCCTACATAAGCAAGTGAAGAGATTGAATTTGTGGTGAAGAATTATGTGATGGGTAATAAGAAATTCCTCCATCGTGTCACTCTAAATGTAGTCTTCCTCATATCTTCCTCCTCTCTAAGATCAATATCAAATAAAATACATTATAGATCATCCTCTTATTCACTCATATCCCAAAGACATGCATTTAAATTGTCTTCCACCTTATTTTCATCATCTCCTCATCCTCACATTAGATCCCAAGTCATATTCAAGAGTCATACTAGTAGGTGAGGGTGTGAGTGTGGGCTTAATGGTAGGAGGTGGACTCGTGCATCTATAACCTACATGTGCATATCCATAATCAACAGAACTAGGATCTGTGTGCAATGTTTTTTATTTTTCAAAAGGAGAGGAGTATAAAAATAAAGGAATATCTAGATGAAATATGAAAAAGGCTAAATTAACACTACAATTATAGATAATGAAAATTCATTAGAAATAAAATATAAACAAAATGGCCTATAGTGTCCAGTTTTAGTATGCATAGTGCCAGTTCTTTCATTCACCAACTCTCCAACAACAGTGTCATAAACTAGACCCACCAAAGCTACACTTGCAAATGCAAGTATAGAGTCATCAAGCAATATAAAGATGTCAGTCCCAAGTTGTGGAACCTTAAGGAATTGAACCACTAGAAACTACTAATAGCTAACATTAATATTATGGGGTGGTGAAGAAGTGTTGATTGATTTGATTAATTAAGCTACTAAACTAAAATAAGAATAGAATTGATTTATTTGAATGAGATGAATGAAAATAGTTGGAATTAACGCTTTCTCCACTGTGCAAATTACATTTAACTTCTATTAATTTTATGATCTAATTATCATTACCATGAGTTAAGGATATGCATCTTGCATTATCCACTTTTGTAGTATTATACTATCTAATCTAGTCAAAATCCTTGTTTTATGACATATTAGTAGTATATTAAATGGTTATGATCTATCTCTAGATTTTATCCATCACAGTTGTAGGACCACTTTCATGGTGCACTCTTAACCATGCATATATAGATTTATCTAATATCTTAATATCTCTTTTGAAGAAATTAACTATGTAAAATTAAGAACATGATAACCAAGCATGCACATAGCAATGACTTTGAATTTATATGAGAACTCAAGCAACAAATTTCATTGATGAATAGATAAAGTCAAACACAAAAAATTCACTCAACTACTCCCAAGTCCTAGAGATCAGAATGTTAGCCAAAGATGGAAGACATGTTATCACAATAAATGAAAATATGTAAAACATGAAATTTCGAGATACAAAATCCTAGATAAGATATTGGTAGAGTGATATGCAAGAGATGAAGTTGTTTGGTCACCATATCCACCACTAAAACATAAGGTGTATCTTCCGACATGGTTTTCTCCTTCTTCTCTCCTCCTTGTGCCAGTTTGTGGGTGTGTGTATAATGAATCATCATGAGATATAGGTTTTTCTCATGTATATGGAAACCTAAACATCATAATTTATAATGTTTGATGTGGGTTTTATCACACAATAAAATTCACTAGGAATGAAATTCCTAGAGTTTACCAACATTAATATGTAATAATGCCACCCGCAAGCATACAAATCTTATCACATTACAGTTAAGGATCAAATCCCAAAGGACAACTTGTTTAAAAATTATTTGATCAAAGTAATATATTAAGAAGTAATATTTATCAGAAAGTTTGAGTTGGATTGATTATCTGAAGTTGCAAGAATAAAAAATAGCTAGATGAAGGTTCTAGTTATAAATGGATGGAAACACTAGGGTGGAACAGGGTTTCTCCGCCACTACTCGAATCGGCACATACATTCAAATACAAACACATATGAAGATATAATTTGAGTAATTCAAGTTTCCCCTTTCAGTGTTAGAAACTTGCATGAGTAGATATCCTTGTAAGATTGATGTCGTGTTACTTACAGATCCTATATCCACTACTTTGTAGGCTTCCTGTCAGAAGTTCTCATTAGGGCATCAACTAAAGCTAATAAATATTGAAATATTAAACATTGAAGTTCTCGTGGAATAAGATTATAATAAATCACATAAAGCAAGTGAGCAATCCACAAGACATGCGATAAACAATTAGCTATGAATTAAATGAGTTTTATACATGTATTGGAATATGCATGAAATTTCAAGAAAGGAGTAGTGGGGCTAATCCCCACACCTCAGTGAAAAAATACTCCCTTGACATGGCAAGATTAATATCACTAGTAAAGGAAAAGGACACGATGATGGTCATGATGATAGTAGAAGCAACTCAGTGTGGGGTGTGATGACAAACTTCCTTCCTTCTCTCTCTTCCAAGTACTAACTCTGACTTGTAGCTGAAGTAGGTGGATCAGATAACAGTTTGGTAAAGAGATCGATCCCCTAGAGAGGGAGGTCGATGGCCTGGAGTTGTTGAAGGGAGAGATCAATCGATCACTATTGTTGACTCTAGAGATCGATGGCTCTTTTGGTGGAGAGGTTGAAAGATCTAGACAGTAGTGGAGATCGACGGAGGTGGCCAAGTCTGTAAGATCGATGGAGGTGTCTTATAAGAAGATCTTGTTGACAATAGTGTGTTCAGAAAGAGGGTGTGTGAGGTATAACCTGTCACATAATAGGTCCAATGTTGTCCGTCCTCCTCACACGGTGGCATGCAGAGTTCCTCGCATGCACAAAGGGTTCTCAAAGACATCCTCCAAACAAAATCACACCATGGTTGCCTCTTTACAAAGTCCATGTGGATGGACTAGAACTCCTCATCGCATTGCTGGAGTTGGCAGGAAGGAAAAGCCTTTCAATTGGTGACATGCTAGCATCATGGCCATTCTCCTCTCTCTCTCATGGATGATTATGGCTAGGGTTTACGTACATAGCATGTCTTATGATCCGACCATCTATATAGGAGAGGAAAGGATGCAAGGTTTCTAAAAATCCTGAGAAACGAAAGGTTGTGGCTGCGCTTAAAGCAGGCCGCTCGTGGACTATCAAACAAGCAATTAGAATATTATGAAATTATGTTGTTAATTGATTAATCAATTAATCATGTTAATCAATTTATTAATTTTCCATCACCTGACTTCAAACTCAATCTGATCGCTTGGTGTTAGTTGGTTAATTTATGATATAAGTCAATAGTATTAATCCAATAAATTGGATTAAATATTTTAACCAATTATCTTATATTATATTGTAATATTATTCTAATCAATCACCTACACATTTTAGTAATTATTTTAACTTGGAACAATTCCAATCACGTCCACAATTATACTTCCATTCCAAGGCATCCTATGCACATGACCCTATAGGCTCCAAATTACATTACCAGTGATGTTCATAATCAAATTATGACTTTATAAGAAATGATTGGTATCTAGAAAACTTCATTGCCATCCAAGTAACTGAAGAAGTCAGAGAACAACTTTAACCTAGTATTGTGACTGGTGTTACAATGATTGTATAATCCCTTTGTCTCTAATATCTACACTAAATCCGAGTCATGGAAACATCATCCTCTTAATGTTCAATGTTTATTTCTTGATCTAGAGTATACTACTTGAGATACATATTAGAGAAATATCATATATTGACTCATGTGGCCATGCATTTCATAGTCTCACTTATCAAGTGGCAAGGATATCACTCCAGTGAGAGGGACAAATTCCATCTACATCACTCATAATAATCCACATGTGTCACAATGAACCTAAGCACTATTTGTATAGCAACCCCTTTCAAGGTCACGTTGAGTAGTGTTAAAGCACATTGAACAACATGCAATCATTGTCTGACTTCAGGTCTAAGGACCACAATCACCACTATCATATCCAAATTTGATTTTGATTGCCATTATTGGTGTCCATGTATCACACTCAAAGTGGGTCTATCATGTACAATTGTTCATAAAAAGTACCTTTGTGTTTGATTTGATATCCAATATCATGATTAATGAGACGTAGTCATCAATCAACACATATACTAGTCTTGATGTATTATTGATGTCCTAATCTCCATAATAAATTCTGAATAGGGACTAAAACAATAATGAATACTCTTAACATACACATGATCTCATGTTTTGGTCCTCAACCTGAACTCACTTGTTAGTTATTCATACATTCTTAGGAAAATATTATATTTCTTCATTATCTCATATTGAAACAAACATAATAATCTGAATTTCCTTTATTAATAATCAAACAAATTACAAGATGTGTCATTACAATCATCATATGATTGACTTTCATGGCATATCACCAACATGCATCACATCACAAATCACATTTGAAGTACTTGCTACACTCCTCCTTTGATGCTCCCTCTTCACTTAGCATTGGTTAGACACTGGTACCAATCTAACAACATCAGAGGCACAATGCACTTGCTTTGCAATATTACCTCCTCACTAGGAAGAATGTTGGCATATACTTGTTCCCTGGGATGATAGAACAACATTTGTCCAAATAGAGTAACATTGAAGGTTGGCATACGGCCTCCCATGTTGTGATACCTCAATGGGAAATCAAGTTTCTAAAAAATCCCAAAGGAAATGCAAACAGACCACTAAAACATGACCACTGAGAAAGGTCACTGCCATACATTTCTTTACACCCCACAACCTAGATAAGAGATACACATGTTACTCTCAAGCATAATATTATGACCAACAATCATGTATCAATAGGCACATGATATGCACCATCTCCTCCAGCATTAGTGTTAAATATTTATGCCCAAATAAGAAGTCATTCACCTTCGTATCCCATAACTAAATTAGTGTTAAATATGTATGCCCAAATCAGAAGTCGTTCACCTCCATGTCCCATATGTAGGAAAAAACTACCACCATTACTACACAATGGGTAAGAATGAAACTTTGTGTTACGACCCCGCCTCCCAGTAACCCCCAATTAAGGGAGACCGAAAGGATAGAGCCGTTAACCAATAACCCGGATCAAAGGTTCGGCAATTAACCAAGAATAATTATTAAATTTTAACAGACTAAACTGAAAAGCTGTAAGAAAATAAACTTTTGCATACCTTTTTCTTTTCTTTTTGAAAACTTGGATCTCTAAACTTCTATCCACTTACGAATTATACTCTAACCAATCCTCCTTGTATTTTACTTCATGTATTTCCCAATATGACGATTTACTGTTTGTTCTTTTGGCTTGTACCTAAAACGCCGACAAACAAAACGTCAGTCAGCCGAAGCTGGTATATGGGGGAAACACTAATCATGCAATTATTCTTAACAATGTAATCATTCAATTAATCATTTAACAACCAAGATTACGTTTTAAGCCACACTACTCAATCCTTACCTATCCCCTAACTCGGTGCTATCCCTACATTGGACTTGTATGCTACCTCTCTTTAGGTAGATTCTTACAGGTAGCCAATACCTAGGGTAATAGAGTCACATGGCACTACCTGAAGGTAGCCCAATATCTAACTCAATGTGACTTGATGGACCTACCCCATTGGTAGCCATGTACTAAGTCATCCAATGACCTGATGGACCTACCCTCTAGGTAGCCATATACTAGGTCAACTATTAATCCACAGAGGGGACCAGGATCTGAGCTAGTAGGCACATATCTTATGTGATAGTCATATCCACATTATAGTTTGCATGAATTAAAATCATCCAACAATTAATTCATGACATCGATGAAAACTTTGATAAATCTCGAAAAACTAATTTGAGATATTCATAAGCGTAACCACATACCTAATCTGATGATTTGAATAGAAATATCCATGCAAATAAGAATCCAAGCAAGCAAGCATTTTCAACAAGATCCTGAAATAATCATGTAATTCCCTTTTTATTACTCATGTCATCAAGATCTATTAAACCTAGCTCGCTTCCTAGGGTTTCTAATTCACTTTTAGGGTTTCCATTGCAATTAGGGTTTCCCTTCATCTTTTACTATTTTAAACCCTAATTTGATACCATTACTCATAAACCCTTATTATTTTATCTATTCTTCAACATTAAGGTTATCTTAACAACATATAACCCTATTTCCATATTGAAGACACATTAATCATTAATTAATTTCATCAAGCTTCTTTTCATTAAAGCTACTATTTTTATCCATGACAAGATCATTATACACATCTATCATTAATTCAAAGTTCATTAGGGTCTAATTAACATATGAACTTGTTTTACCATCAATCTACCTTTAATTCATGAGAAAACCCTAATCACTACACATAGGGTATTTATCCATAATTAAGGACTTTTATGTACAAATAAATTAGGACCATCATTTTACAACATATTTTCACATTTTCAAATCATATATGATCTTATCCTCTTTCACCCTAAATTTAGGGTTTCTAAATACTTAATCATAGATTAAAACCCTAAAACAAGCAACTTCTCACCTAAAACATATTCAATTCTTATTTCATCATCTAACAGGTTAATAGTGCTTGATTGGACTAGTTAGGCATCATAGAACTGAACTTTAATCACAATTACGGTTTTAACCTAAGTTTCATGCACTTTATAAACAACTTAATGTACTTTTTCAATTAGGAACGGAATCAATCTTTAATATCATTTTTATTGGATTCCTCTCGTTCTCCTGATCAAAATTCATGTATTATATGTTTCCATTGGAGCTACCAATAATTAACTATGAATTTTGTAAATTGTATACCACTTGGCTAATGGAAGAACGCCACGTGTCCTGCTCCATGCAATTGCTAGCTGCGTAACCCAGCTGGTTTAAAACATAACCAAATCATGCTTTTACCCCTGTGCGACTCCTTGATCTTGCAAAGCCCAGAAGGGCAAAAAGGTCCAATGCAGCTCGTCGTCTTCCTCCTCGCGAGCATCTCCTGTTTCCGCTAGGTCAGGGATCTTGCGCGGCCTGGACTCTCCTCCCCAGAGCCCGATGGCTGCTGTCGATGCCTCCCCTAGCTCTGCCACATCCCGTCGCCCTTGGGGTGCCAGTTAGCTCACCACCAGTGCGGCTAGTTTGGGTTGGGGAAGAGCCGCAACCCACTGCTGTGTTGCAGCCGTGCGGCTGCTGCTGCAGAAGATCGCGGGTGGTAGGAGGCTGGGAAGGATGGCCGACCTTCTGGGGTAGGTCCATCAAGTCACATTGAGTTATATATTGGGCTACCTTCGGGTAGTGCCATGTGACTCTATTACCCTAGGTATTGGCTACATGTAAGAATCTACCTAAAGAGAGGTAGCATACAAGTCCACTGCAGGGATAGCACTGAGTTAGGGGATAGGTAAGGATTGAGTAGTGTGGCTTAAAACGTAATCTTGGTTGTTAAATGATTAATTGAATGATTACATTGTTAAGAATAATTGCATGATTAGTTTCCCCCACATACCAGCTTCGGCTGACCGACGTTTTGTTTGTCGGCGTTTTAGGTACAAGCCAAAAGAACAAACAATAAATCATCATATTGGGAAATACATGAAGTAAAATACAAGGAGGATTAGTTAGAGTAGAATCCGTAAGTGTATAGAAGTTTAGAGATCCAAGTTTTCAAAAAGAAAAAAAAGGTATGCAAAAGTTTATTTTCTTACAGCTTTTCAGTTTAGTCTGTTAAAATTTAATAATTGTTCTTGGTTAATTGTCGAACCTTTGATCCAGGTTATTGGTTAACGACTCTGTCCTTTTGGTCTCCCTTAATTGGGGGTTACTGGGAGGCGGGGTCGTAACATTTGGTATCAGAGCCATAACCCCTCCAGTAGGTGGGGCCCACATGGGCATGTGACATGCCAGTCTTGAGTCGTGCGGTCCAGGAATATAGGAAAGGGTTGTCCATGGTTGACGTAGCCATCCTTGCGCTGGTATTTCGTGATCGGGAGCTGGGTGTCCATGGGTCATTGTGGGTCTGCACTGAAATGGGGTCAGATTATGAGGCTATATAGTTGAGACTTGACGAGGACGTCAAGAGTCTAAGTGGGGGAGATTGTAACATCCCAGGATTTGAGGCCTAAGATAAGTTGATCTTAAAAGGAATGATTGGACTACCCATATCACCAAGGTGCACCTCCTTTTCCGGGAGCCCATCTCTAAAGAACTCCATAGTTAAGCGTGCTCATCTTGGAGTAGTACTAGGATGGGTGACCAGTCGAGAAGTTGATCTTGTCTTGCACGTTAGTGAGAACAAAGTGCGCAGTTAAGGCTAGTGGTGGTCTGTGGGGCCAGTCGTCATTCCTGAAACTCTACTAGATCCTTGGGCAGTGGACCCGGGCGTTACACTTTGCAACCAAAAAAATATGTATAGATGACCCTTTCTCCACAAGAGGACTCTTTTTTGCCATAAAATAGTCATTAGAGGGCTCCAAGCATTGAAGGACAAAGGTGTTTTATTACCTTGAGACACTAATGCAAACCTTAGTTTAGTTGGACATAGTCTCAACATGCACACTACTTATAACTTCTTTTCTTTCTTCCCATGCCATCTCAGATAGTGATTTGACTATCCCACTCACAAACAACATTCTAGTAGGCACATCACATGGTAATCATGTGCCCACTCCAACCAAACAAATGAGGATGCACCCTTCAATATCAAGGGTGTTATCCAACCCCATTTACTACTCAAGTACCATAACTCCTATAGATAACCATAATAACATGACTCCCATCAAGCATCACATATTTACACATTCAATGTCCATAGTAGTGGTATCAACATCATGATTAGGGTACCAATTTTGCAATTTTGGCCAACAACTTAGGAAAATTGCAAAAGTGTCAGCATACTTATAAGCATAAATGAAATTACTTTTGTTTCTATAAGTTGCAAAATTTCAAGATATAATAGTGCCTACACAAGCATCCATAATAGTATAATACAACAAACAAACATAAAACTAGATATTTTAACAAGACCTTCAAGATGGATGTCAGCTTCCCATAAAACTTTTCTTTGTTTTGTCACTAGAATATGAACTATCCTGGGTAGATGAAGATACATGGGGCTTGGCTTGACCACCATGCAATAATTGGGAGAATCCTTCTCCTCCTCATTGACCTCATATACATGTTGATTATGTGTTAACAATAGTCATGGAGGCTTAATATATTATACACTACCAAAGTACACAGTAAAACCATTTCCAAAGGACTACCTAGAACAAGTTCATTTTTGTGTCATTTGATCCATCACATGTGTATGGACAAAGAAGCCCACAACAATACATCCAAACTGAGGTTGAGGCACATAGTACGCCATAGGGGATGCGTTTATGTAACTTGTGTCATAATATTTAAGCATTGTAGGGTCTTTAGGCTACTATTAGTACATCACCATGTCACATTCCAACAGGTGTCTCTCTCCCAAGCAACATACTACTACTCCCGATAGAAAGTGAATGTATACTTCTATTGAGGTACAAATTTTGTTGCATAGGCTTATCACACACGCACCATAGGCTCCTCAACCTCTTCTTTAAAATGTGCATCACCTTTCTAATATGGGCTATACGTATATTGGTGTACTTACAAAGTATTGCATATATAGTTCAAATTACTTACCATGTTCATAACTATAGAATATGATGTAGTAATGTAACAAATAGTGGATATGCTAGGTCATGTTGGAACAACTCCATATAATATATACCAACTGCCATGTGTCAAACTTGTAGGATGATCCATTAGGACATGTCATCTCCCAAACCACTTTTGTGATGCACTCTCCCCCAAGTACATGAAGACATCATTGGATAATACTAATAAATAGTGATGCCAATCAAGGGTGATATAGGATATTATCCCCTTATACATGGAAGCACCCTTCTATATAAATCACCAAAATGGGAGGAAATATGCATGCATTACACATGTTACATGTCAATCAACCATGTACAAGGCAATATTTTTCAACTTACAATGCTTACCACTCATGTGTTGGGATCATCAAAGCAACATCATAGAATGTGGTAATCATGCCTATAATTTCATGGTCAGCACACTTGGTGTGCCACTTAAAAAGTGGGCTTTGGGCATGTCGTATGGTTGGTTCCATATTGTATTTGAGGTTGTTGATGCGGGAAATGGTCACATGCCCATTATTATCATTAGATAAGGGATTCTTATGTTATGTAAAATTGAATATATAAATATGATAATTGAAGGATATTGCCTAAATTAGTGACAAAGTGTTCAAAGGAGTACATGCAGTGAACTCAATCTAATATACTATTTCCCATGAAACAATGACATAGACTATGCATTATATCACCATATGTCAAGTTGCCCAAATAATAAGTTCAAACATGATCCAAATCCACCAAGTAATCGAGATAGTCCATGTAGCCCTAGCTTCCCGTCAAAGTGAAAAGCCTCACACTTGACAGTTTGAAGAAGAGTATGCCCACACTCCCTTACAAGCAAAGACCAGATCTCCCCATTGTCTGGCATTGTCAACAACATCCCGATTCACAAGCCCTCTATCTAGGTAATCACTTTATTGGATGACCACATCAGTAACACATTTGTAGGTGGCACCCCACAAAAGGAAAGGATGATATCCTTGATATTCCCCTTGTCATGTAGTACTCATCACAGTGCCACCATACCACAACTCAGTCAACACGACAAATAACTCTTCATAAACATCATCTCTTTGAAGCCTAAGCGGGAGGTGTTTATCTCAGACTAAATCACTCCAACATTGTTATCATCAACTTTTGATCCACTAGATGAAAAGGATCCACCTATTAGGTTACCCAAATAGGTCAAGTGTGAGCCCAACATGCGTCAGCACATTTCCAGGACTCAATGACCTATTTTACCTCAAATAAATACTTAGGAAGCATAATGTGTTCAAATGATCAAGCTAGAAATTTTCACAATCACTTAATTCAATAACTTTAGGCACCATTTAATAACCAACTAATCTTATTTGCAATGAGCACCTCATATTAGGCCTTTACTCCCATAAGTAGTTCATTTGAACCCTTATTTAGGCAAGTGATGCCATTCATTCAAACCAAAGTCTTATTTTGACAAGCACCCCTATTTTTATGATCCTCACCAAGGTAACAAACTAACAATTGTTGGGATTCATTCATATCTTTCAATGAGTCCAACTCTACCTACCAAAATCCACTTCATTTCCATTAGATGACATACATGTGACTAACCAAAAAGTCTATTAATTAGTGTTGAGACATCACGCCTCACCATGGGTGGATTCACAACCATGTCTCAAATCTAGTCTTGAAAGGGGAAACCAATTTACACCCCATTGTTGCCAGCTCAAAAATGAGAATCAAGTGTTCCTCCTGTTTTGACAAGTAACAATTATGTTACAAAAAACTAAATCAGAATACATGAACATTTTGACATGGGAATAGATTTAGAATTAAACTATGACCATAACCTTCGTTACTAAGACCGGTTCAGAAGTCTTTACAAATTGCATTGGAAATGAGATAAGCCCATTATAACATCTTAAAGAATGTGGTTCATATCTGAAGGGAAGTTAGGATATGATATTATGATATGTAGTGCTCGACTAATCAAACATGAAATACACGATCAAAATAAAAAATGACTAAATAACCATGATTATTGACAGCCATTTAGTGAATTGATCAAAGAAATATCCTAAATCTCTCTATGATCAGGATCTCATTTGTACAATTCTAAAAACCATAGTGTAAAGGCAATCAACCAAGATAGACATCTAATCAATTAATATTTTGTGGACTACTTTGCTTGGATGTTATCACATAGAGATCACCATGCTCTAACCAATGAATCCAAAGTAAATTTCATCTAAACCAACTAGAGTTATCCAATAAAATCACCTCAATTGGCCACAAATTTAAAGCAAACTAGACACACCCCAAATGAGCATCCATGTAAGCTCTCCTTCTCCTCATGCAAACCCTCTTGTTATATCTGCTTGACTGAGATTATGTTAGATTTATGTAACAATCCAATTTTCATATCACATGAGTGGAAGAATCCCCCCCCAACTTGAGAGTGTGTCAAAAATGATATGCATAACAATAATAATAGACAAGAACCATTAGAGTCTGTATATGAAAGAAATTCTCATTAGGCTTCATGCAAAGAAATTCTATCACAACATCATATATAAAATGAACTTAAAACCACGATATTGTTTTATACAAATATAATCTCAAATTTGGGACCGATTAGATGGCTATCTGGGAGCATCTCATCCCTAGGCATGCATAAAGGAAAAACTATGGTTATAGTAAGTGGTATTGGATTCTAGTAACTGGAAGGAAATAACTGAATTATGAAAACAAGAAATCTATAATTAAAGAAAACATATTTTATCTACATCTTTTATATTTTTGTGACCACTATTATACAATAGTTCCTATTTTGTGGCATTAAATGACTTCTATTTACACCAGTCTATCTTCTTTTCTATGAAACCTAGTGCCCTCTATGGCGCAAGACACCTTCTTTGGCACGACATGTCTTTTCTGTGTATCACAATATTTCTATTATGTAAGGACTTATTACATAATATTAACAATCTCTTTTCTATTATTTTCCCATTTCTAATTCGAATTTGAAAGCTATTTATGATTTTCTAGGTCAAGCAATTGAGAGAAATTATGTAAGTATGTATTCTGTTCTAGAATACTAATCTGACTTAATATGAGAAATCCGAAATTCTGGCATAACAATAATAAAGAAGTATAGAAAACAAATTCTCATACTTCTATTCTATGCTCAAACACTTCAATTCTAATTTTCAGAATTTCAATTACTAAATAACCATGATAAATCTGAATTATATATGTAGTATCTAATTCTAATATTCTAAAAGAATTCTGAACTTTAAGCACCAATGAGAAACTAATGTACATCAAATAAATTCTAATTGTAATATTCTAAATTCTTTTACTAGAATTTTGATCCTTGAACAAATATCATTTTGGATCTAAATCTAAAAAAGTTTTATATAAGACATATCTAAGGCATTAATTCAACTATACTAGAAAATAAAGCTCTACATAAGAATATTAGACAATATGTCTAATGAATAAATATTTTCAATTTTGTTAGACTATCAGTCTAATATGAATTCAATAGACATGGCTCACTTATCTAATTTTAAGAGATTCATATGGTGGTCCCAATCAAAGGTTCACAACATAGGTACCTAGGATCACCAAAAAAATTATTAGTTCATCTGCATGCTCCTCTTTTCATTTCTATACCCTGATCCCAACATCCTAGCATAATAAACCAAAATAGGGTTGTTTTTTAGACTAAACATAACTCTTTTATAAAACCATGAAAAAAATCTTAGTAATAAACATATCAAGATGTATATTATATAAAAACTATAATTGTTATACTAAAATAAGCCATTATAATCACATAATCGGCTAATATGGGAAAATACTGATTCATGATCATGAGAAATCTTTAAAATATAAACATATGTCTATATTTACAACAACTTGGTTCAGATCTTAGATAATCCTCAATTTCAATTTTCTGTCCCAATAAGCATATGGCTAATATCATATCTCACAAATAATCATAAAATATGTCATCATATAACAACCACTTAGATCAAAAATGAAAATACTCATGTAATTTTACATGATACTCCTCTAAAATTTTGAAAATAGTAAGAACAATGTTATATTAGGGTTTATATAAAATATCAGATCATTTCATTGTCAACCAGTGGGTAAATTACCCTTAGTAGGGTTTACATAAAAAATTAGGTAAAAGATCACATCAAAAAGATCAAGCTTTAGAACAGTGTAATGTATATCAGAGTACACCTTGTATAAAATATTCATTGATTTCCAAAGTCATTTGATATGTCTAATGAAAAAAATGAAATCAAGTAAGCCTTGGTGCACAAAACATATAATTGTCTAATGGTCAGAATTATGTTTTGAAGTTATTTTTGAGAAATATTAAATTGAAAAAACTTTCTCTTGGTACCTTATGTATCAAAAATAGATAATTGTATCTCAAGTTATGATATTTTGATAGTTATATTATTTTCAATTGATATCATACTTTGGTTTGAAATCTGAGGTGTTGATCTTTGGGCGCTGCTCCTATAATTTTTTCACAAATGGTCACAGATCCTACCTAGGATCTGCTTCCTTCTTGGCATGCCAAACTGTAAGTGAGTTCTCCTAACTGTGCATCTCATCTCCTGGCGTGCCACAATGGCTCCTCTCAGGTGACTTTGATCTTGTCACCCTGGCAACCATTGTGTAAAGTGACACCAACTATGATTGAAGACTGTGTTATATGGATATGGCAGCACTATCAATGTAGTGTACCAAAATTTGAGGCCTCAGATAAAATGATATTTAAAAGGAATGATTAGAAAACCCATATTACAAAGGTGAACCTCCTTTTCAGGGAGCCCATCACTAAAGAACTCTATGGTTAAGTGTGCTCAGCCCAGACTAGTACGAGGATGGGTGACTATTTGGGAAGTTTATCCTAGCTTGTGCATATGTGAGGACAAAGCATGTAGTTACTGCTAGTGGTGGTCTTTGGGGCCAGTCATCATTCCAGAAACTCTACTAGAGCCTTAGTCGGTGGGCCCAGGTGTTATAGATGGTATAAGAGTCATAACCCCTCTAGTAGGTGGGGCCCATGTGGGCATGTGGCATAACAGCCTTGAGTCGTGCGGTCCAGGCACATTGGAAAGGGTTATCATGTTAGATTTTTAAATATGCCACACTCATATTTTGATGATATAAATATTTTTCAAATCGTGTTACTGACATGTTTACTAAGTATTTTTGGTAATCAAGGAAGTAATTCAAGATCCTATAAGGAAATACGACACCATATAGGCAGGGAAATGCAACTTATGTTTCAGGATTGCATTTGATGATGTCAAAGTGTACCCAACGACATGTTATGAGTGCAGTGATTTTAGGTCTAAGAACCACAACCACACCATCACTGTGAGAGTTGACTATGACTTCCATGATGATGGCTTCCATGTGTGAGTCTCACGTTGGGTCTGTTTGATACATTGTTTTCTAACATGTATCTTTGTGCATGGTTTGATATTGTCATATCATGACTAATGAGACTCTGTCATCAACCAACTCACACTCTAATCTTATGTGTTATTGTTGTCTATCAACCTTCCACAACAACAACTGATCAGGGTCATAATGAGAATGTATATACTCTTAATATTTGTATGATCTCATTATTTAGGTCTTCAACCTGAAGACATACATCATTGAGTAATATCATTCTCTAGACATTTATTATATTATTCATTATCTCAAAACTGAATATACAAAATAAATTGGAAGCTTGCGTTTATTGTTAATAAAATCATTTACATGTTATGCCATTATAATCATCATATGATTGGATCTCTGGGAATACATACCAACAAACTCCCACTTGCAATTAGAACCAATCACTGGTGGATCTTATCATGAGTGACCTAACATGACCATCATGTTTCTACTGCAAAAGTGCTTTTATAGCGAGTTTAGCAACATTTGCTTTAAGTTGGTATTTTGCAATTTTTCACATCTCTTCATTATACGACTACTCGTATGAGATGTAAGTGTCATAGTATGCTATCCAAAATTCCTATCCTAACTAGTATCTCCGTTGTTGTCATTAGTATTACATTTGTGTCATCAATGGTTGGAACCTCACACAAGTTCAACCATATGAACTTCTTGATCCATACAGTATCCTTTGTTGTTCTTATAACACAGAGATACTCAACTTATTTTGTATATTCGAATGACTGTCATTAGCTTAGAACCCTTTCTAGCTTACAGTTCTCGTTTTTTGTCAAACATAAATGTAGATTTGTGATTTTTTTTTAGTTTGAAAGCTTGCATGTGTGTAACCCTTTACATCCAACTTTTCCTTATTACCATAACCAAGGAACCAATCCATTAAGTGACTCTCACTAGAATCTGACATATGCCATCTCGTCATGTCTAATACATATGAGATTTCTAGGCATGTATATATATGTCTTCTCCTCACGTTAAATACATACGAGATGACTAGATATCCTCTCATCATGTCCAATGCATTCAGGATTACTGGATACCTTCTTGTCATGTCCAATACATACGAGACAACATGATAAGTACATAACATTGCATTCAGGACAGATCCAATTGTGAATTCATATGGCATCTATCTGTGTGTTCCTTTTCTTCATAAGAATTGGGACACTAGGCTCCTGAGAGACTAACTTCATGGATCATGGACACATTTTCTCTCATTGAGTCTTGCATGCTGAACCCTTCAACATCTATCCAATGTATGTGCTCTTACTTAGGTCAAGAATCTTTCTAGATCTATCTCTATAGACCTCAATCCCTATCTCGTAGGATGATTCACCTAAACCCTTCATATAGAAGGTACTTTCCTTGCCAAGTTTTAACATTTGCAGGATAAGGATGTCATTACCATCATTATGTGGAATTTTAATATGCTCCCACTAAATCTTTTGTAATTACAGATTCCATCTTTGTTCTGACTCAAGTCAAACCCTTTGATTGTCTTGTCAAACAGAAGATTCTAGCTCTAAGATGCTTGCTTCAATCCACAGATTGACCCTTGTAGCTTATAGACTTTATTTGCATTAATGGATCTATAAAACCATTAGGTTGTGTCACGTACACATCCTCTTAATTATTCCAATTAAGGAATGTGGTTTTAACATCCATATGCCAAATCTCACAGTCATATAAAGTTGTAACAACAAGCATGATCCAGATGGATTTAACCATGGTAACTGGTGAAAAGACTTCATCGTGTTCCACACTTTGAACTAGTTTGAAACTCTTTGAAACCAATTTGCCTTTCCATGTTGGTCTTCTTACAAAAACCCAAATGCACCCTATGGGTTTTACTTCTTTAGGTGGATCCAGCAAGGTCATACCTTGTTGGTGTAAATGAAGTCCATCTTTGATCCCATGGCCTGAAGCCATTTCTCAAATTCTGGTCCCTCAATAGTTTCTAGGTAGGTTGTTGACTCATTTCTATGATCAACGAACTACCTATTGAGTTATAAGATATCTTAATCTTTCAAACTCAAGGCATGTTCTATTAGAACTATGAGTTCTGTGTTTACATAAGGAACTTGAGATTCCACAACAACTTGTGATTCTCCTAGTTCCTACTGTACCTCTTTAGGTTCTATGTTTTCTTTTTTTTTGTCTCAAACATTTAGAGTTCTACTTTTACTCCCACTGATTCCTTTGAAACTAATTTGCATTTAGGACTTAAGCCATCCTAGAAACAAACACTTTGTTGTCGGGTTGGAATATAATTAGTATTCAACAAGATAACATTCATGTGATTTGTGGATAAAGCCTTTTAAGAAACTATTTTCTTATATAATCCTTTAATTCTAATCACTATAAAATACGCATTGGGACACTTCCCATGCCATATCTCATATGGTGTCCTTTTGAACCAATTTACATGGTACATTGTTTTAGTGTAAAGCATGTGCCAAAATTAATATTGGAAGTTTAGCTAGATTTGTTGATAATCACATTGTGACTTAATAAGTTGTGATTCCTTCTTTCTGATACACTCTGATGATACAATATCATTGTGTTTCAGGTAAAGTTCATCATGATACACTATCATGATCTCCTAAAAGGATCTCAAACTAGTGTATTTCAACATCGATCATGTCGAGGTATCTTAATACTTTTCCTAAGTTAGTTATGTACTTTATTGATGATCTCCTTGAACACTTCCAAGAGATCCAAACTTGTATTTCAATAATACAAATTATCATATCTACTGATAACATCAGTAAGTATATATAATGAAGTCCTTGCAACCACCTTTAGCATTTATTCAAAAAGGTCTTGTATACATCAGTATGTATTAGCCCTAATAGAATACTCATTCTCCCACTACATCTAGTGAAGATACTTTTATCATATTGCACAACGAATAAGACTTGCATGTTTCTGTTGGTTCAATAACCAAAATAATCTAGATAGCCATCATATGGATTCTAGAGATGTGTTTCTCATTTATGGGCTCTAGATGGAAATGCTATATGTATTCATTGTTTCAGCTATGAAGTCATTCAATATATGTGTCATACACATTTGTCTCTACAACTATCAAGTATAGTTTGTGAGAAATAGGGCATTTCCAAGACATATGCGATTTTCATCAATGGTATCTACATAATAACAATTCACTAATTCTATTATGTGCCCATGAATGACATCTCCCAAATATAAAGGAGGCAGCCCTTGCTCCTCCCAGTTCTAGCTTACTTCTTCTTAGGTCATGAAGTAGAAATATCTATCTTCATCTTCTTCCTAAGATCCTCTCTAAGGAGGATAGTTATTTCCAATGTCCAGACAGGTGACAATGTGGCACATTCTTTTCTGTATCCTTTAAGTAAAAAAAGACCTATTGCTTTTACACTTACCCTTCTTCATATATTGAGTGTAGAAGACTTGGGCTTCAAATTAGCTTTAGAACACTTCTTAGCCTTGCTTTTTCCCTAGGACTCACTTCCGCTGATCACCATCACATATTTGTCCTTCTTCTTCCTTGCATTAGCATCAACATGCCAAGCATTTGATAAATTGACGATATGATTCATGCAACACTTGCATAATCATATCTATGGTCAACTCTTGACCTAAGAGAAATCTCAGTCATTCCACATGTCCAATCACATTGAGTACATGGGGTTCTACTGGACCTCCCTTTGTCAGTTTGCGCTCAATTAGCATTTTGGACACATTATACCTTCTTTGCTTTACATGATTCTTAAGACGTGTTATCATCTCGGGAATGTCAATGTTTTCATGTTGTTCATGAAACTCATAGCTCATACAATAGAGCATTAGGTATTCAAATGTCTATGGCATCATTAGCATGCTTCCAATAAGCACCTATTTAGCCTTAGGCGTCGTTGGAGTGGGTTCCTCTGGCATTGGTCTATCAAGGACATAGCTTTCTCTCATTGATGAGAACATTTCTCAAAGTCCCTAACCAACTGTGGAACTTTATCCCTTTTTGTCCTTATAAAAGATTGATTACAATTAGAATGTGTTTGTGTTTGACATTTTATTCTACAAAGAAAATTTGCATTTGTCAAAATCCTTTTGATTTGATCTGATTTGAAAAGTTTGACAATATTAATTATGTCTTTAATTATTATTTCTCCCACTATTTTATTCCAATCGATATCCTTCAATTCAATTCATAATAGTGCAGCGTACAATATTTGAGTGAGCCAAATCCAAGATAATTCAACTGTGGCCCGATCAACACACACAATACCATCAAGGTAGGAAACTCTTGTGAATTGCATTATATGCAATTCTAGATAGATGATATGTGCAACCCATTTCCATGATCATCTCTATGCTTCTGGGCCCATACACTTTGAGAATCACCAGTCAAGCCTGACCTAAAAGCCAACATGATTATAATGCACCCCACAGAGGTGAAACTGACATTATTACCATTACACTTCCACAAGATAGACAGTGCTCCACACAGAGGCATAACCTACTCTTGGTCGATCAAGCTTTTCATGTGTGCTGGTTTTGGAAAGCATCTAAGACTTGACATTGTATTTGAGGGAGTTTGTATGTATAAATACATATACTTTATCCAATCACCACATACTTATAGTATGCAACATATACATGCTATAACCACAAATGAGAACATTCAATAAATAAAACACACAAGCGATGGTTATGGCCATACTAACACAATTCCTTGGAGCCATAAGGAATTACTACCACATATGGTCCATATCATATGCAACTTGTTGTTGGTGAAGATCTATGATCGAAGCAATATGGGTTGATCGGTTCAACTTTTGCACTGGTCCGCTTGCCTCCTGGTCGCGCTTCTAAAGTGGTCGTCTGGTTCTCAGGTCCAAGCAGCATCTGAACACCTCCAGTCGATCGGTTGGGCCACCAGTCGATCAGTTCTTCCTCCTTTCGTCTAGCCTCCTTGGTCCTCAGTCGATCGGGTCGTCTCATGAGTCACTTGTTTCTTCTTTGTGTAGATTGATATCTCAATTTGAAATGTAAATTAAAACTATCCTATCTCTTATTACATTGTATATGGGAAAAACCTTGAGTTACATTCAAGGGGAAATAGGAAGAAGAGCATTAGTTTACATTTAGAAAGGAGAGGGAGGCTCAGTACGCAGACCGATGAACAAAAGATATAAATAACCACAACCATGAAACACACAGATCTGGGGTTTTGGCCATAACCATGCTTCACATCCACCATCAAAACCAATTTTATGGAGACGCATGTAAATTGCACATGTTTATATGTATATTTGTTTGGGTTCTTTATGTGGTGATAAGATGGACGTGCACATCAACCAGTTTAAATATTTGCATAACATGCAATGAATAAACATGGTAAAACTAAAATTTGATCATATCAATTATCTCAAAATAATAATTAATTGACGTGGCTCTGATACCACTGTAGGGAAATACGACATCAGATAGGAAGTAGAAATAAAAATTCTATTGACATATTTCCCATTAACCATGTCATAGAAAGAGTGACAAAAGCAACTGGAGTATTATGTGATAGGAAGATCCCTCTCAGACTAAAAAGCAAGTTTTATAAAACTGCTATACAACCATCCATGCTCTTTGGGAGTGAATGTTGGGCGGTGAAGAAACAAGGACTCAACAAGATGAATGTGGTTGAAATGCGTATGTTGAGATGGATGTGTAGGAAGATAATAAAAGATCGCCTAAGAAATGACTATATCAGGAATAAAGTGGGGGTGTCAAGCATTGGGGACAAGTTGCACGAGGGCCAACTTAGATGGTATGGACACATGCAACACAGACCGACTAATGCGCCTATACGAAGAAATACTATTGAGGAAAACACAATTAATAGAAGAAGAGGCAGGCCTAAATTAACATGGGAAGATCTTATAAAGAGAGATTTTGAATCTCTACATCTCAACCAGAATATGACCCATGATAGAGTTGAATGGAAAAGAAGGATCCATGTAGCCGACCCCAACATAGTTGGTATTGAGGCTTAGTTAATGATGATGATGATATTTCCCATTAACCAGCAGATTGCGTCAATAACTATGCAATGTGAAGGATGGTTTCACGAATATATACCAAGTTCTAGAGCAAGTCTAGTGAGAATACTCATCGATGTAGATGCTCACTCTATATTAGACAGTGTTTGTGCAACTCCTGGATGCATTGGGGCTCATCTGATTGCTTCTCCACAGACAAAAAACTCAGACAACTACTATAGCTGCTTCTCTGATCTTGCCATGGACTATGAGTTGATGTTGCCCTCCTAGTAGTAGCCAAAGGACTCTTGCCTCTATAGTATTCCACACAGGCCAACTAATACTCCTATCATCATGCTAGAACGTGCATGAAGGAGTTGTCCCTCCCATTGGTGTACTAGTCACCAACCTACTCTCCTACAACTATGATCCTTAAGTGCTTTCTCCCTTGCTATCCCTCCCTAGTTGGGTAGGACTTACTCAAGCTCTCTTGGTTACCACAACCAAATAGGACAACAGTTGTTAGAGCAACTGATTCTAAATTGTATATGTTGTATATTGGGAAGCCTCCAGTACCCCTTTATTTATAGTAGAGGCTAGGATCAGGGTTTCCGGTTTGTGCGTAAGTGGAAGGGACCGGAAGATCTCAAAATTTCACAACAATTCTAGAATTTTTGCAACCTGCGTGCGCCAAAATAGACATCTCGTAACTAAGAGAGTCATCTCGCATACGAGATGGTCATTTTGTGATGTTTCTCAATCACACACGAATTTTCAATTCAAATCCAATTTAATGCTCACAATGATGTCAACACTAACCCTTGGTGTACTCGAATTTCTCCACAAACTGGGCATCTCGATCTCACGAGATGCTTGTCTCGCTTTCACAAAACGGTTGTCTCGACCATGAGAAGGTCATCTTGCTTATGTGAAATAGTTGTCTCGCTTCCCAGTTCAGGCAGAACTCAGCCAATTCATTTCTAATCAACCTGACACTCCAAACGACAGCCTCAACACTTGAACTGAATGTATGGCAGTATAGTCAGCTAATTTGTTGCGTAAGTTGAGTACCTCAACACTTTAGTAATCAATTCAATCATCATTCAAGATCAAACTCCTCTTCTATATGAGTTCCTATATGTGTGACCCTATAGGCCTCATATTACGTTGGCATTGAATGTCCATAACAACTTATGGCATCACAAGCAATGAGCAGTGCCTAGTCACACATCATTGCTACCCAAGTAAATGCAAAGTTGGAGAACAACTTCAACCTACAATCTGTGTATGGTGTTATAGTGTTTGTATAGTTCCTTTGTCACTGATATCTAGATTGAACTAGAGGCATGGAGCAATCATCCTCATTATTATTCAATCTTATTTCTTGAATCAGAGCAGACTACATGAGATATATGTAAGCTCAATATCACATATTGACTCACATGTTATGATCATAATTTTATCAATCTCACTAATCAGGAGGCCTTGGATATCATACTCATGTAGGAGGTACAAATCCCATCTCTATCACTCACAGTCACTCCCCATGCGTCAAAGTCACCCAATCATCACCTTTACAACAACCCATGTTTTAGGACTACGTTTGATGATGTCAAAGTGTAACCAATGACATGTGATTAGTGCAGTGATTTTAGGTCTAAGAACCACAACCATCATTGTGAGAGCTGATTATGACTTCCATGATGATGGATTCCATGTGTCAGTCTCACGTTGGATCTGTCTGATACACTATTTTCTAACATGTATTTGTATGCATGGTTTGATATTGCCATGTAATATGACTAATGAGACTCTGTCATCAACCAACTACACAATGATCTTATATGTTATTGCTGTCTATCAACCTTCTAAAACAACAACATATTAGGGACATTATGAGAATGTATATACTCTTAACATCTGTATGATCTCATTCTTCAAGTCCTCAACCTGAAGACATATGTCATTGAGTAGTATCATTTTCTTTACATTTATTATGTTATTCATTATGTCATAACTAAATATACAAAATAAATTTCAAGTTTGCTTTATTATTAATCAAATCATTTACATGTTATGCCTATACATGCAAGAATTTTATAAATGCAAGAGTTTTATAAAGGAATATAGAAGGGATATATTCCTTCCTAGTGGGTGTTGAGTTGTTGAATAAAAAGAAATACCTTTTAATATATATGGAAAGGAGATTCCTTTAGATACAAGGAAAGGCATTAATAAGATTCCTTGGTAATGTAAATTGCCGCTAAAGACATCTATATAAGGAAGAATAGGGAAAATTCTTTCGATAAACAAACCCCAATCTTTACTTGATCCTACAGTCATTGTAGACTCCAATCTTTTCATGATCTATCTCGGTATGTTGGGATGATTATAAAAGGAGTTGAACTCGCCCCTTTTCCCATCTACACATACGCTAAGAATCATATTAAGGAGATGAGAGAAGAATGGGAGGTTGTCGGGGATGGGAAATGATTGGCCTTGCAAGTGTGCTATGTTACCCTACTCACCCCAGTGCCCTCTCAGGATAGACAGAGATCCGCAACACCATTGCCCTAGTAGTGCAGGTCGGGGCTTCTTGAAGAGCAAGACAAGGACCTGAGTGCCATAGCTAAGGTGTTATTGAGAACTAGGATGGTGTGTATACTTCATGGGTACACCTGACACCCCTACAACCTCCCTTTCTAGGCAAGGAGGTGGTTCCAATCAAGGGTGTGTTCCGTCCGCATGTGATGCCAGGATGAAGTGAGGATTCATCTCGCCATCTTTGGTGGCCTTTGGCCAAGCCAAGGAGCTCCTTGAGCCCATAGAGACCTAATAGAGATGGTGGGACCCTACGCTAGAAGTAGAAGGGTCGTAGGTGGAGGAACCACCACTGCAGCCCACACTCCAAGCGGTAGCGTAGGGTTTCACAAGGAGGAGCACGAGCCGAGTCAATCTGACCAAGATGCCCCTCTTTTATAAAAGCAAATGTCTCATAACATGAGGATATAACTTAAATCCATCCCTGAGGGGTATGTACATAGGGAATAAGTTGCCTACATGGCACTGCCCTATTGACCAATTTATCTTTATTTTGCAAAAATCATAACTAATTAATGGTAACTCAAAAAATTGTAAAACTATATATGAAATTGATTGACAAAATGAGTGGAACCCAAGTAAAATATGATTGAGACTTTATAATGCTTCCTTTTTGAAAAATACATAAATATACATTTAATGTAAAAAATACATAGAAATCATAGTTTTGTGATTTTAGTGTTCATCTATAAATAGTGGGACACGATGGTAGGCCCACTCAATGATATAAACATGAGCCATGAAATTTAGCAGTGGAAAACAAAACTATTTACAAAGTTACAAAATGTTTCAATGCACAAAATTTTCTCACCCTATGGGGGGTACATAAAATGGAAAGCATACATCTAATTACACATAAGCCCATATGCAGAGGGTAACAAGGCTATATCAAGTTGTCCTTACATTTACCAATGATCTTGAGATCGTCTTGAGTCTCTGTTCTACAAAGCACCTACACCTGGGTGGAGGGAACACCCAGAAAAATGGGAAAACAAGGTATGAATCAGCAAAAGCTGAGTATGTATGTTAGAAGATTAACTAGGCATTAATTATTTGAAAAGTAAAGTAAGATGTTCCCATAAAAAAAGGGGTCATTAAATCTAGGTAAGTTTCAATTAGAAGTAATAAGAGAAGGAATTTTCAAAAGAATGAGGCAATATAATTAAACAATTGAAAGAACACATCTTGCCATTAACATCCACAATATCACAATAATCATAACCATTCGCATGCAGATATATTTAGACTTAATGGCTAAAGTACGGCCAAGACACCACTGGATCTTTGGTCTAACAAATGGGTGGAATAGCACACCCTGGGCAGAAGTAGCACACCCCTATATAAAGAGAGGTGGAAATAGTGCACCCCGGGCAAAAATAGCACGCCCTAATGGTTCTGCTCATGCACCATACAATAGATATCTAGATAAATTACCAACATGCATAAATAGAGTGGCAATATATTGTATAAGCCATCAATCATATTTTCAAATCCAGAAAAAATAGCATGTGGGGTCATTGGCTCAATTTAACATGATAATAGTAATTTCAGAAGAATAACAATAAGTCCAATTGACAGTATATGATTTGTTAAATAAATAGAAAAAGAGAAAGTATTTCAAAAGTTGCCTCATTATAGGAAAATTTAGTCATATAATGCCCTGTTATAAATAGGGAGGAGCACATACCTGGTCTTGAGGACTAACCATATCCCTAAGGGAGAAATTCACCATTCGTCCTTCTAAACCTAGAAGTGTATTGTACATACATTAGTATACCATCTCTGATTCATATTTGAGATCATAACTAAACCTAATATTTGTTTTCTAGTCTCAAATTAGGATTTAGGAGTATCGATATGTGTGTCATTATTACCTATGACTATATATTGATATTTCAAGTTATTCCTTATCAATATTCATGATCAATAGTTGAGTTTCTTTCTCTAATAACCATTTCTAATTGCAAATTATCATATTCTTTTCTGACACCATCATTAGTATGCATATTATAACGTGTACACATTTTATTATCTAACTCTTAAATATGCGGTAAATACAAATATGCACCATATTGATAGTATGATTATAGTAGCTTTTTGTATGGTCCACTAACATGTTATCTAAAGTGGATTTTGGTAAAATAAAAATATATCCACATATACGATCATAAAAGTGTTTCGTCATAAAAGTTGTTTCTCTTTTATACCCGCATTGATTACTAAAAGGACCAACATAGATAAAGTAGTTCCAAGTATCGTCAAATAAACATGTGAATCTAGTGTTTTTAGTTCATATATGGCAATATTAAGGTGATGCATCAACAAGGTTATATTTTTATTATGATGTCCATGATTACATCTAACATTTTGTCTTCCTTATTTAATCATATGTATGATATATGTTTGATAGCTATTTCCATAAATGATAAATTACAAACTTATTGGTTACTAGTAAAAGAACTCTATTATGCATAACCATAAGATGAGTATTGGGTAGTTGATCAAGAGGTCTACATTATTATCTTAAACTAACTTTACATCACTAAGATTGATTACCATCCAATCTATCTTCAATGTAATATATAATATACAAAGATATGTATTCCATGTTCATTGGTGTTAACAATTAGGCATATTCCATATAAACCTATGTATTGAAATATATATCTAGTTTGATGGAGTGGATTGATTAGCTACTCGAATGGCTTCATTGTAGTCTTTCCTTTCTTATATGATTTGATTCTGATGTGTCATTAGTCCTACAGTTGAATGTGAATCTAAAATGCAGGGCATGGGAGTTTACCTGCTCACCAACATGGATTGAACTGGTCTTCCATGATGGTTTTCTGATTGGAATGTAGATGCTGAGCTAGGCGTAGGGGTGCCCCATGGTCTGAGCATGGCTGGGTAGTGTACCCTGATCTCTGACAGTTCCACATGACCAAAAGGGAAAGGGTTCAAGGGTCTGAGGAGGAATAGAGACATTGTTATGTTGCTTGCAGATGTCACAACACTGTGTCGTGGTGGCTGGAGAGACTTAGCACGGTTGTTAATGTCGAGATTTGGTTGTGCTACAGGTCGGGCTTGCAGGTCTCAATTGTCTTATTGCAGATCGATCAGGTGTGTTCAATGGTCAGGTATAGAGTTGTAGTTCATGGGCATTGAGATTTGAAGGGGAAGTGGGGTGCCAGATCGGAGGGAAGTGGGGTGCTACAGTAGGTGATGACAACTTGCTGCTACCATGGCAGCGGTGGTTCCCATTAGCTTAGGTGGTGCTCTGAAGTAGCCAGACTAGTGGCCATTGGCGTTGATCAAAGAGAAGATGAAGGAGGTTGGGTCTGATGCAAATATGATTATTTGTCTTGCAAGTTGTAAGATCCACGACAAACGACAACGGGGTGGAGTCAAGAGTATGGAGAACAACCTAATCAATGTTGTAGGCTGGATAGGTGTATGAGGATTTCGATGGGGAGGAGGGTGTTGCCACAGACGTTGAAGGATTCCCTGGAGATCTGTCGACATGCTTCTTACTGTCATGGCAGGTGGGGGTTTGGTTGGGGAAGGGATGTGCATAGGCGATGATCTAGTTGGGTAGTGACATCGTCCCACTACTAGCGGTCGACCACATGGTGATGAGTACTAGCGGCTAGGGTTTTAGGGGTGAAGAACAGAAGACCATAAGAAATAGGGGAAGGGAGAGGATAAGTAGTGAAGACGAGGAGGAGAAGAGGTGGGGAAGGAAATGGATGAGGATGGTGGAGGGTAAACGGATACCAGATGCAACACTACAATGTGTGGTTCGCGAGACTAGGAGTCCGCAGACACGTCAAACACCAAGGAGGAGGTGTTACAACATTATTGCATAGAAACTTATGGGACACTTAATGAAATTAATGTGAGTAATTATGGTGTAATGTGTACAAGTTTAAAGGAGTAACACAAGGTTCAAAGGAGATGAAATTTGGTAGGTAGAGTTTATCAAACATGAGGAATTAAATTTTGAAGTTGGTCTCTCCTTTAAAAAAGAATTGTTAATTTAATTCTTTATTTAGATTATAATAAGTCATTTAATGGTTTGAAGATATCTTATTAATCAATTTAATGCATTTATTAGTAATATATTTATTTCCTTTTACCAAAAAGCTTAGTAATATTTTAGAGTGCCAATTAGGGTCTACACTAGTTAAATAATGTATTTCTATAATAAATACTCGGTTGATAGCTTAATTGATTCATTTATCATTAACATTATATAAAAGGTGTTTGGGTAAAATAATTATATTTTATTGTCTTCAATTAATAATTATTAGATTTAAATCAAATAAAACAAGATTTATATTTCAAAATTAAAAGAGCCACGAGAAAAGAATAATATACTAGATATCTAGATTTTGATATGTTACAACCCTCCATCCCTTAAAAAAGGATTTCATCCCCGAAATCCACTCAATCATGTCCTAGAGCATCCTTGTAACTAACATCAACCAATAGGGCTCTCCCACCAAGAGACTTGGCTAACATATGAGTACAACTATTGTATTGATTTCTTTTAGGTTATCCAATTAATGTTCAATGTATCCATCTTAGATAGTTTTCATTACCCTAATTAGGGGGTAATCATATGTGTATGAATTTTAGTGGAGGAAATTACCCAAGAATTATACGTTATATACAATATTAAGTTCATATAGTCCTTAAGTTCAATTGCATTCCTGATGATTAAGTGTACATATTTTTTGTCCCTTAAAAGGGTTAGTCTACAATCTAACTAATTATGAGATATAATAAGGGTAGGTTGATTAGGTCATTCACATCTAAGCTTATTCTTCATACTTACTACTGCTCACTTAGTTCTAGGTTAATTGTTAGTCCCAACCAGTCATAGGGTCTTTGCTAAAGATTTTCTACACTAACAAGTCTATCTATTACTACCACCTCCTTGTGATGGTGACTTGTTTCCAAAATAATCGATGAAATCTAAAAAAGCTTTATAAAGATAATTTAATGATGAACATAAGTTTGACGATGAAAAACTTGCGATGGGAATCCAAAATGGTGCCAAAATCAATCCGAGAAATAAGTCAACCACTTACTACCTACAAGATATACTATCACCTTAACATCACTTCATCTTCACAAAAGATGTTTCTCTACACATGTCATCAAGGAATACAACAGTCATACCCACATTCTAGCTAGGTTAGGAGGGGACACAAGTCTCTTCTAGCATGCAGTTAACTTCTAGTAGGTCCTACTAGGCACAACCATCATAATCCTATCATTCTCCTAATCATGATTTAGGTCATCATATCCTAAAACATCATTTATTTAAAAGATAGTGTAACTGTAATTATAAGGGATTAGGGTTTCTACTTCCCTAGTTGGTTTACTACCGTGGTGTCATTATAAGCCCATGTGAACTAGATAGTAAAACTACTCCTCATCTCACACCTCATGTAAGCTAATTACACAATGACTATGAAAGGTGATCAACTCTTTAAGGATCAACCCTAGATGTTCCTGATATAACCTTAGTGTCAATTTACATCCAACATTTCAAGAAAAACAATATCCACTATAGCTTTCAAATATGATTGTGTCTTCATATGTCCTCAGGGTAAAATAACATGGTACATAGTTTCATTATCTGATCCAACTACATGATCATGCCTACCTTAAGGGTATTTTAAGGGATGAAATCCCAAGGATAGTTACTTGAAACCTATATCTTTCTTCAACAATTCCTCATTTATGAGATGTCACAAGTTCAGATAGGATAGTATCCAACCCTTGGATGGTGAGTCTCAAGAAAAATTATGTCAATATTACTCCATGTTGTAGGCAAGACAACCTAATGTTAAAGGATCTAGTTCATATCATCATGTACTATCATAGGACATCTCAGAATCTAAAACTCATGTCAATATTCTAAGTCTGTATCCATGCATGATGAGTCCACATAATGCGCCTATCATAGTTTTGCTAGAAGACAACATAAGCAAAAGGTTTAACGACTTGTACTAGGGTTATGCACAATAATGTGGTTTAAGTCAACCTATTTTCTGTAGTATATGAATTGTTCTCCCTAAGGCGGGAGGTAGAGGCTACTTCCTAGGGGAGTCAACCTTTACATATATAAAGCTATACCTATAAGGGGAGGGTAGGGTTAATAAGAGTTTACCCAAAACTAGGTTATCCATATACTTGGCTTGGGATACATGTATACCACTAAGATGGATAGGGGTGAAACCCTACTTAGTAAATATGATTCTTGTTTAAGTATGACAACAACCTCTAAAGGGTCACCTACCTACTAAGGAACAATCTAGGATAACTTGAAATAGTCTAGTTACTGACTGCTTAGGCTCTGATACCATTCTGTAAAGATTGGGACCCGATGGTAACTTAAATGGCTCATGTGTAACTTTGTAATTACACATAAACCCATATGTGTTCTTACATTCACCAATGAGTTTGTGATGATCTAATTACACATAAACCCATATGCAAAAGGTAACAAGGCTATCTCAAGTTGTCCTTACATTCACCAATGAGTTTGTGATGATCTTGGGTCTCTGTTCTACAAAGCACCTACACCTGGGTGGAGGGAACACCCAGAAGAATGGGAAAACAAGGTATGAATCAGCAAAAGCTGAGTATGTATATTAGAAGATTAAGTAGGCATTAATTATTTCAAAAGTAAAGTAAAATGTTCCCATCAATAAAGGGGTCATTAAAGCTAGGTAAGTTTCAATTAGAAGTAACAAGAGAAGGAATTTTCAAAAGAATGAGGTAATATAATTAAACAATTGAGAGAACACATCTTGCCATTAACATCCACAATATCACAACAATCATAATCATTCGCATGTAGATATATTTAGACTAAATATCTAAAGTATGACCAAGACACCACTGGATCTTTGTATAAAAATGGGTGGAATAGAACACCCTGGGCGGAAGTAGCACACCCCTATATAAAGAGACGTGGAAATAGCACACCCTGGGCGGAAATAGTACACCCTAATGGTTGTTCTCATGCACCATACAATAGATATCTAGCTAAATTACCAACATGCATAAATAGAGTGGAAAGATATGGTATAATCCATCAATTATATTTTCAAATCCAAACAAAATAGTAGGTGGGGTCATTGACGCAATTCAAGATGATAATAGTAATTTCAGAAGAATAATAATAAGTCCAATTGAGAGTATATGATTTGTTCAATAAATAGAACAAGAGCAACTATTTCAAAAATTGCCTTATTATGGGAAAATTTAGTCATATAATGCCCAGTTATAAATAGGGAGGAGTACATCCATGGTCTTGAGGACTAACCCTATCCCTAAGGGTGAAATTCACCATTCGTCCTTCTCAACCTAGAAGTGTATTGTACATACATTAGTATATCATCTCCGATTCATAATTGAGATCATAACTAAACCTAGTATTTGTTTTCTAGTCTCAAATTATGATTTAGGAGTACCCATATGTGTGTCATTATTACCTATGGCTATATATTGATATTTCAAGTTATTCCTTATAAATATTCATGATTAATAGTTGAGTTTCTTTCTCTAATAATCATTTCTAATTGCAAATGATCATATTCTTTTCTGAAATCATCATTAATATGCATATTATAACATGTACACATTTTATTATCTAACTCTTAAATATGTAGTAAATACAAATATGCGCCATATTGGTAGTATGATTATAGTAGCTTTTTGTATGGTCCACTAACATATTATCTAAAGTGGATTTTGGTAAAAAAAAATATATCCACATATATGATCATAAAAGTGTGTCGTCGTAAAAGTTGTTTCTCTTTTATACCACCATTGATTACTAAAAGGACCAACACAGATAAAGTAGTTCCAAGTATCGTCAAATAAACATGTGAATCTAGGGTTTTTAGTTCATATATTGAAATATTAAGGTGATGCATCAATAAGGTTATATTTTTATTATCATGTCTATGATTACATATAACATTTTGTCTTCCTTATTTAATCATACGTATGATATACGTGTGATAGCTATTTCCTTAAATGATAAATTACAAACTTATTAGTTACTAGTAAAAGAACTCTATTATGCATAACCACAATATGAGTATTGGGTAGTTGATCAAGAGATCTACATTATTATCTTAAAATACCTTTATATCACTAAGATTGATTACCATCCAGTCTATATTTGATGTAATATATAATGTATAGAGATATGTATTCCATGTTCATTGGTGTTAACAATTAGGCATATTCCATAGACCTATGTATCAAAATGTATATACTAATTTGATGGAGCAGATTGATCAGCTACTGGAATGGCTTCATTGTAGTCTTTCCTTTATCTTATATGATTTGATTCTGATGTGCCATTAGTCCTACAGTTGAATGTGAATCTAAAATGCCGGACGTGGAAGTTTACCTGCTCACCAACATGGATTGAACTGGTCTTCCACGACAATTTTCTGATTGGAGTCAGGCTAGTGTACACTCGAGTGTACCGGAGGCACCGTACACCTCAGTCATTTTTGAAGATGCAGTAAATTTTTGAAAAATCTAAACTGTTTATCTTCTTTATTATCATAAGAACATACTATATAATAAATTTTAGCTCATTTGGACACTTATAAGTCGTGCATCCAAACTAGGAAAAAATCATGTATTTCAAATTAGTTTTGTGCGTCAATTTTGTTGTCCTTGGATGAGTGACTTACACTCGTCCAAATGAGTTCAAATTTTGTATGTGACCTATTATTATTGTAACCATGAAGATCAATGGATTAGATTTTGGAAAAACATGGTCTAGATAGGCAAACACCATTGGGGTGTACAACGTGATTTGTACACTCGAGTGTATTCTAGCCTGACTATATATATATATATATAGAGAGAGAGAGAGAGAGTCAGACTAGAATACACTCGAGTGTTTAGATTACGCCATACACCTCAATGGTGTTTTCCTATATAGACCTTGTCTTTCCAAAATCCAATCCATTGATCTTCATGGTTACAATAATAATAGGCCACATACAAAATTTGAGCTCATTTGGATGAGTGTAAGTCACTCATCCAAGGATAACAAAATCAACGCACAAAACTAATTTGAAATGCATGATTCTTGCCTCCTTTAGATGCACGACCTATAAATATCCAAATGAGCTAAAATTTATTATATAGTATGTTATTAAGATATTTAAGAAGATCAACTGTTTAGAATTTTCAAAAAGTTATTGCATCTTTAAAAATGACTGAGGTGTACAGTGCCTCTGGGACACTCGAGTGTACACTAGCCTGACTCTCTCTCTCTCTCTCTCTCTATATATATATATATATATATATATATATATATATATATATATATTGTGTGTGTGTGTGTGAAAATGAAAATCTAGTTATAGCTTGCTTGAACCCCCTATGCTATCTTTGGAAGTCTGGTTATGGAAAGAAAGTCATTGAGATGACTATGACCAAGCCTCTGGAGGGGAAGGTCGGAAAAGATCAAGCCCTTGGAGGGGAAGGTCATAAACGATAAAGCCACTGGAGAGAAAAATCACAAGAGGTCAAGCCCCTGGAGGGGAAGGCTGATAAAGGCATCAATCCCCTAGAGGGGAAGGTGGCCCAAGTCCCCTGCATGGACAAACCCCATGAGAGGGTGTCCCATAGATTGAGAAAACAAGGGTTGAGAAGTTATAATAAAAATAGTGCATAAAGATGAAAATATGATACTTTTAGGGATAGTGTACCAACCCGGGGTGGGTCAACCCAAGAGTAGGAAGATGACCTATGGGGGATGCAAAACCTTAGATCTTAGGGTTAGTTTGTGTTTAGAGAGCCTAACTTCCTCCTATGAGCCATGAAGGCACCCTAGGTTAGGACCTTCCCAAGAAAGGTAAGTTGGACAAATCAATTTACAATTGTTGGTAACCATGAATGTAACCTATATAAAATATGAAAGCATGCATGTTGAGTATGATTCTTTGAACCCAAGTATGCCATCTCTAAGGAAAATAAGGAAAATTCATTATGGAAGTGGCTGACCGTATGAGACCGAGCCTGAAAAACAAAGTTGCCATGAGTATGATGAGGGGACATAAAGTGAATAACGAGTATCATAAGGGATGGAGGAAATCTGGTTTAAAAAACTACATATGAAAATAATGTCCTATAAATGAACCCTTGGCAAAGGTAGAGCCCTAAGTAATCCTAAGGTCAAGTAGAGAGTATTAAAGGTACATGGACCGATTGGATTAGGAGTTGATGGTTCCCTGAATGCACAAGACCATCTAGTCAGGGGGTAACAACTATGTTTGTCTAAGGCTCATGTCTCAGGAGATTGGCCACCTTCATGATGTTCATGTGGCCCCATGGGTGGATGTGAGAGGCACTCCCTATATGCATAAGGATCAGATCACTCCAGAAAGTACTTGTACCCCTAGAGACCTCAAGGAAGTGGCTAAGGCTCATTATACATGAGGTGTAAATATAAAAGATACAAGAAGTCATGCAATAATGAAAGGAGTTGTGTACAAACTCAAGAGTCAAAAAGGAATTTGACTTCATGAAATATAAGAATATCGAGAATTAAAAGTATGGTTTAAAGTGATGTTGAGAATGATGCAACCTAAAATTTGAAATTGAAAGATAAAGTGTGGATACACCATCTCTTCTCTTGGAATGGGATGAACTTTGTGTTTGGTCTGTATTCAAGTACTTATTTCATCCCATTATGAGGGAGAGCAATTGGGTAGACATATATTGTGCTTAAAATTGACATATGAAGATAAATATCTTAAGTTGAACATAATGACATGACCTAGGGTTGGAGGTGTTACCTCACCCTTTTGTGAAAATCAATGAGTAATAGGTTGAAGAACCTAGGTGAAAAAGTTAATCACCTAGAGAAATTGAAATTACATGTGAAAATGTAATCATCAAGAAATGATGTCAAACTAAGGATGTGGATATACCTTGAATTGAATTTTGGTGCCAATTTTAGTAATAATTTTGGGAATTTTCTTATCAATAAATGATATTAAATATATATAACTAGGGTTGCTAACCCTAAGTTGTGAAATTAAGTTGAGTTATCATTCACCTTAACCTTACTAGGTTTGAATTTTTGGGAAAAAATTCCTTTTAAGGAGGGGTAAATTTTATATCATCAATTTTAGTAAAAAATTGAGTTGTATAAATATAAGCCATGGATTGATAAGTAATTTTATCCAATGGTATTATTGGTGGAATAATAAGGTTAATGACCTTTGTGCCATGAGTGCTTGTGGCACAAGTTGAATAAATAGAAGGGATTCAAACATGAATAAATAATAATGGCTTTTTGATATGATAAAAACAATTGTCAAGTTCTAAAGGAAAATGAAATACATGGTGTTTTGGATAATGAAAGAGTAATTTTCTAGCCAAGAGTGGCAACCCGATATGGAGGCACCAAAAAACATTATTTTGGATAAAATCTTTTTATAATTGAATGTAATAATGAAAAGGAAGAGAATTCTAAAATTTGAGAGAAAGAGGCATTTCATGAAAAAACAGTAATTGTTTTATTGAAAGATTAAAAGAGCAAGTCTTATAGATGTAAAAGACATCAATATAATTTGAAAAAGGTAATGGTGGGTTTTCCATGGAATAAGGATAATAGGTTGGAGGAATATATTAAAGAGAGAGATGAAGGAATAATCTAGACTTTCAAGGATAAAGTGGTTCCCAAATTATGAATATTCATTAATGACTTTTAGTTGCCAAATCAAAGTCTTAATGGGAATATGGGAGTACCTTTTTGTGCCCCTTTAGATTTGTAGAAATTAATGGCAAGATTTTTTTAAAGGAATATAGAAGGGATATATTCCTTCCTAGTGGATGTTGAGTTCTTGAATAAAAAGAAATACCTTTTAATATATATATATATATATATATATATATATATATATATATATATATATATATATATATGGAAAGGGGGTGCCTTTAGATACAAGGAAAGGCATTAATAAGATTACTTGGTTATGTACCTTTCCCTTAAACCCATATATAAGGAAGAATAGGGAAAAGCCTTTTGATTAACAAAGCATAATCTTTACTTGATCCTACAATCATCATAGACTCTAGTCTTTTTGTGATCTATCACATTGTGTTGGGATGATTATAAAGGGGGGTACACCTCATCTGTTTACACACTTGAACATCCAGTGAGCATATGTTGAGTATTGTGATGAGGAGATGAGAGAAGAATGGGAGGTTGTCAAGGATGGGAAAGTATCGGCCTTGCAAGTGCACTTTGTTACCCTACTCACCCCAGTTTCCCTCTGGTGATAGCTAGAGATTTGCACTGCCATTACCCTAGCAGGGCGGGCCACACCTTCTTGAAGAGAAAGAGTAGGACTCGAGGGTCATAGATAAGGTGTTCTTAGGCATCAGGATGGTGTGTGGACTTTGTGGGGACACCTGAAACCCCTCCGACCTCCCCTTCCAAGAAAGGAGGTGGTTCTAGTCAGGGGTGTGTCTCCATCCGCATGGGAGGATGAAGCAGGGCTTCATCTCACCAGACTTAGTGGCCTTTGGCCAACCCAAGGAGGTCCTTGAGTCCGTATAGACCTGAAGAAGATGACGGGACCAAGGGAGGTAGGTGGAGGAACCACTATTGCAGCCCACACTCCAGGCGGCAACGTAGGGTTTCGTGAGGAGGAGGACGAGCAGGGTCAATTTGACGGAGATGCCCCTCCTGTGTAAAACAAAACGGCTCACAAAATGAGGATATTATAGTCTTTTAATTATAACTTAAAGCCCTCCCTGATAGGTGCGTACATGGGGAATAAGTTTCCTACGTGGCACTACCCTATTGGCCAATTTATCTTTATTTTGCAAAAATCAAAACTAATTAAGGGTAATTTGAAAATAGTAAAATTATATATAAAATTGATCAACAAAATGAGAGGAACCCAAATTAAATATGATTGAGACTTGATAATGATTAGTTTATGAAAGAAATGCATAAAAATACAATCTTTAATGTAAATTATGCATAGAAACCCTAGTTTCATGATTTTAATAGCCATCACTTGTTTACAAAATATTAATGGATAAAGCTTAGCCTTTTTTGATGAAAAGAGCATCTTAGACATGATTAGGGTTAAACTTCATATCTCATTATGTCGATTAATGAAGTCAATCTGATCTCTAAGTATTCTTAATAAAGGGATATGGTAGATTTGATGATCATGACTACATCTAATATGAATTAGGGTTCTTGAATCAATGAACATGGGAATTAGAGTATTAAATGATAACTCGATAACAATGAAACTAAATTTAGATTAGGAACCCCAATAGGGTTTTGATGGAGCTTCCACTTACGTGGAATTGTGTGCACCAACTAAAAATCCTAAAGATAGTAAGTCTTTAGGTTTAGCCTTGCATATACTAGATAGAGAACTCCACCCACGTATGCTAGGATACGTGGAAGTCTTATCATAGTATAGTTAAGGGTCGAATCCTCAGGACAACGGTCTTGTTGCAAGCAAAAAGATGGAAAACGTAAGAATTTCACTTAGTCACTTAATAGTAGGCACTTAAATCGAAAGTTTGGTTTTGTTGTTTTAAACTAAGAACATGCAAAGTAAAGAAAGCAAGTAAATCTAAGGAGTTAAACTATGATAAAAGTCACTAGGGTGTGATTGGTTTTTCACCGCCACTACACATGGATCAACACATGCAAAGCAAAACATAACCTGCAAAAAGAGTCTAGTCAGTTAGTATCTTTGTAGACTTAGCTTCCTTTCGGAGAGATAACTACGAGAAGTGCGGGAATGTTGCAACGCCAGCCATTCCCGAACAAATGGTCACTTACTTTGCATCATTCCCCTCGGGAAGTGTGTTCCTCGACTTACCAAGGTTGCACTTTCATACGTCAATTGATTCCATTTCATAGTATGAAAGTGCAACAAATGATAATGAGTTTACTCCACTTCTTGAGATACACTTCTAGATCCGAAATAGATGCATGGTGGATACATGCACCAAGAACCAACATACAAACGAGTTTCAAATCTAATAGTACAAACGTAGATAATTCATACCAAAAGATAAAAGATAACACAAGTTGGTGATCATGCAACAAGCATTCATTAAACATTTGATGTTGAACTGATAAGATAAAAACTCTATATTACAAATTATGGATTACATTTACATGATATGAAAACATGGGTTACGGGGCTACTCCCCGCACCCTAGTGAAGGAGACTACTCGCTCATGACTAGGGCAAAGAAGGAGGCAAGAAGAGAGAGAGAGAGTGCATCATCCCCATAAAGGAGAGAGGAAAGTCAACCCCTTGGAGAGAGAGAGAGAGAAATGATCCACCAGCTTCACAGGTTGCACGATGACGAGATCTCCCTCTTCCCACCTTCTTTGGCGGAGAGAGAGAAAGCAGCTTCGAGATGGAGTATGGGTCTCAGACCAGCAGCCCTAGGGCGGAGGATGGAAGTTGCAAGAGCTCTGGAGTGATTGAGGTAGCCTTTTGATGTCTGAAACTTTATGCCTGGTCGAGGACCCTTGGGGTCTTATTTATAGGCCTTGAGTGAAGTCCAAACGGTTTGGAGACCGTTTGGACCTCAAGACCGTTTGGACCTCGGGACCGTTTGGACCTCGAGACCGTTTGGACCGTTTGGACCTCAGGACCGTTTGGATTCATGCGGTCTCGAGACCGTGTGACTCCATGCGGTCTCGGGACCGGTTGGCTTCATGCGATCTTGAGATCGTGTGACTTCAAATGGTCTCGGGACCGTTTGTCTTCATGCGGTCTTAGGACCGTTTGACTCCATGCGGTCTCGAGATCGATTGGCTTCATGCGGTCTTGGGACCGTTTGACTCCATGAGGTCTCGGGACCGATTGGCTTCATGCGGTCTCAGGACCGTTTGGCTTCATGCAGTCTGAGGACCGTTTAACTCCATGCGGTCTCGGGACCGATTGGCTTCATGCGGTCTTGGGACCGTTTGACTCCACGCAGTCTCGGGACCGATTGGCTTCATGTGGTCTTGGGACCATTTGACTCCACGCGGTCTTGAGGCTAAGTTAGTCTTTTATGATATTTTTTTTGTGTTTTTCTGCATATATAAACGGGAAAAGTTAGTCTGATAGTATATTTATAATAAGAGGGAAAATTTAGGGATTATGTATATATTTAATTTAAAAAGAGTACGGAAAACTAAAGAAAAAGACTAAGATAATCATCAAAGTTGGAGGTTATCACCCCCCTAACTTAGAGTCTAGCTTGTCCTCAAGTTAGATAGAGCTGAGACATGTAATGGCGAGGCGATTTTATTTAGTTAGAATTTCCATACTCTTGCTTCAATTCTTAACCTGAGTTTTCCTAAGGTCATATCGGGTCTTATTGCTTGCCTTGACTCTTTCAAGTTTTGAGAGTTGCTTGGGTCTCAGGTTCCTTCCGTATCTCGTAGCTCGCATCGGGACCACCTTTATTTTGTGCATGTTGTTGACTCCAATCAGCTTTATACCTCTCTGAAAGACCTATTGGAAGCTAGAGAGGGTATGAGGGTTGGCTAAAGGCTTGAAGTGTAACTCCCCTTTCGAGTGGGGGAGGGGTTGTCTATGCTTTTAGGATCTCACTACCGGGCACGACACATCTGCCTTTGTGAGGGCAGCTAAATGTACCGACCGGGTGAGTCCTTTATAAGCCTTTCATATATTTGGATACCTTAGGGTTTCACTACCGGGCACGACACATCTGCCTTTGTGAGGGCAGCTGAATGTGCCGGCCGGGTGAGACCTTCATCGGTTCTTTATATAGATCCTTATTTAAGGCACAACTCTCATAATTTTATTCGACTCTCTGGCTTTTATTTGAGGACTCACAGGCTTGGGTTTTGGGGTTTTGTTTGGGAATTTATTTTGGGCGGACAAGCCTCTTTTATTTTGAAGAGGGGAAAGTTGTTCTTAGAGTTTTTCAACATGCATTTATTTGGTTTGTGGTCCACTTGCAGAGCTTCTTGATTTGGAAGTTGCCTGATGCCCCTCTCACCCTTGAGAGCCTGGCTTATTTCTGCCTTGATATTGACATGTGGAGAGTCAGATGAAGAAGTGAAGCAAAAGCATGAAAATCAATAATGGAGGGACATTATTAAATCGCCATAAAATGTCTAAGTGCTATTTACTTTTGGGGACTAACAGGATTCTAAAGTTAAGAAGGTTATTTTAAAAAGAAAGTTAAAGAGGAAAAAGAAGAAAAGAAGATATGTACAAACAGAGAAGGGAGAAAAAGGGGATGGAGAAAATGGTACCTCGCCCTTGTCTAATGTACCCCCCCCAACTTATCACGCACTCTGTCCTCAGAGTGTCAAAGTGGTAGGTTGAGAAGTAATTAGGACAAGGGATGCAAGCTAAGTTAATTCTTCATTTTCCCCTGGGGAATGAAGTAGATTTGCTGCGAACTATCCTCATAGAGCGTGGTAATCCATGTCAGTCATTTCTTCTACTGGTCTTTGGAGAACGATGATGGTGTACATCCAGTAGAGGACGTGGAAGCCGCAGTCATTTGATTCCCGGATTTGCTGGGGGCATTCGTGGCAGAAGGAAGGGCGGTGAAAATGCTCTTTGTCGTACGCCCTTGTATGCTGACTCAGAAAAGCGATTAACTTGTCGGTGCACTCCTTTTCCACTACCTCTATTGGCATCCTTGGTGTCACGACATAGTTCTTATGTCGTGGATTGTACTGGCTATCGAAACTGTTATATATTGTAGTTGTTCCTTCTGGGAGATTTGTGGCCAGGAGCATCCAGTGCTCATGATAGAGGAAGGGTAACATGATGAACGTCGGCGTTGTGTGTTGTAGATAGGAGATCAGCGTGTCAGTTGTGCCGAAGCTCTTGAGCTTTAGAAGATCATCCTTCATGTATGGGGACGCCATATATGTAGTGGGGTTATTTTGGCCGAGTAGGAACTGGTAAGCGGCCATAAGGCTTACAGAGAGGGATCCTTTAACCTGTAAAGTCTCTCGGAGCGTGTCTGCCATAATTAAAATGTCTCGAGACATGAATAAGAGTTCATCCTTCTCAGCTGAGAGCCGCGACATAATGAGACGTAGTTCGATGTCGGAGAGACCTTTGCAAGCACTGCGATCTAAGTCAGGAAAAGTTGGTTCTATAGCAGACAAAGGATCAATGTCTCCTTTACTTTGCTCGGTAGCTGCAACTAGCACTGTGGTTTTCTCTGACTCCTTCAGAGTTTGTCGAAAGGTTCGCCGCTGCGGTCGAGGGACGTCATCTGGTGCCATAGTCGGGTCCTTGAAGAAACGTCTATCACAGATGAGCTCCTTGACATAACGCACGCGCAAGGAATGAAAATCTTCAGCAACCAGATCAGTAGATGGGATTTCCTGGTTTAGCACTTGGATGTGATGTATGGTGCAGAAAGTGCAATCTCCAGATCCCTCGGCGGCTTGAACTTGAGGGTTTATGATTTTGAACCAAGGCTGGCTCCAATCTTGGCGGAGAGATGGGCATGCAGCCCAAATTAACTTAAGTAGCCGGAAGGGTATACACCTTGCTTCTCCTGCTACTTCACCAACGAAGTTTATTATGCCGGCTGGTAGCTCGGCGCCGCAGAAACTATACACCTTGGCATCCCGAGCCTCGGTATCCACGATCATAAAAAGCCAATGGTTCGAAACTTGGAAGGGCACGGTAAGAAAACGTGCCCGACGTGCTAAACCAGTATGCAGCCTCTCGATCGACTTTGCTCTTATGTCCTTGTATAAAAGGCCAACAGACAGAGCAGGCGAGGCATTGAAAATCGGTTGTTGCCTCTTATGACTTCTATAGATTTCGATGCTATTGGCAAGAAGGACACGGAAGATCGCCATAGGTATCGTGGACCGAGGTCGCAGGATGGTACGGAAATCTTCTCGTGTCATCTTGCGTCTAGTTTTGGTGTTATTATAGATGATGTCTTCCCCTGCCTTCGCATCATCCACAATAGTTTTCAGTATAAAAATGTCCTGAGAATCTAGTGTGGAGATGGCTGCCATGTCTAGGTCATGCATTTTATGCGGTAGAGGTGGTGGCAGGGGAAGTTCCTGAGGAGTGGGGGAAGAAGGGTGATCCAGGACTTTAGTATAGGTCTGCAGACCGTCATCAGAATCGGAGGCAGAGTCAAGTTCTTCATCAGTATCTAAACTCACTCGCTCTGCCTCGTCCTGGTCATGGGGGGAGGGCACAGATGTGCCAGGTGCGGAGAGAGGTGGGGCGGATGTTGTGGGTGGGCTGACGCTGGTTCCTAATAGACATTGTTGGAGTTCAGCGAAAGTCGCGTCTTTAGCGGTTTCCCCGATTGACCCTAGAGCGGAATAATCAATGAATTGATCCCCATATGACATGTTAACATTATCATTGTGTGGGGACTTGGGGTGATGTTCATTGGCATGGTGATCTTTGTCAGAGCCTTTGTGAGAAGGCTCGGCTGCATTGCCTGGGTCCTCTCTGTCATCTGATTTGCCACCAGAAGAGGTGGTATCGTTGTTCGAATCCGTAGATGAGTCGGAGTCTTCATCTTCATCTTCGTCACTATCACCATCCTTGTTGTCCGCCGCCTTGTCTGCTGGCTTTTTGCTTGCGGTCTTGTTGCACCGCCGATGGGTGGCTTGTAACTCATCGTAAGCCACTTGCAGATGCTCGTGTGTTTCGAGCAGTGCGTCGTGGGATTCTTTGAGGTCAATATATCGACCCTCGACGGAGAGGAGACGTGCTGTTAGATCTGTAACTTGAGCATGCAGCTGCTGGATGTCATTGTTAGTTGATTCCTCTTGGCGATTATGTAGCTGTGTGAGGGTGCTGTTGATGGTGTCCAAGCGCGTGCTCAAGAGTGCTTGTTGTTGCTGAAGCTCGCGGAGAGTCTCCGGCAGAGGTTGAGTTTGCGTAGAGATTCCATCGACTTGCTTTGTCGTTGCTTCTTGCTGGCGCTTCGCTCTGAGAACCAGGTCTGGCAAGTTGTTGTAGTGTCTGTTGATGTGCTCAACTTGCTTAGCCACCTCATCTTGTCGTTGCTGGAAGCCTTGGAGGATGGTGGGCAAGGCTCGGTGTTGTTCATCGATCGTGGCCACCTGTCGTGATAAACCCTGCACACAAGAAAAAATAGAATGTAAGATGTTAGAAGGATCGGTGAGGAGGTTTCGGACAATGTCGAATTGACGGCCGAATTCCTCACCGATATATTGGCAAAAGGGACCCCAGAGGCGGAAGGGTGGGGTGGCTGGGGTCTATGTGGGAGGGTGGTAGTGCCTTGCGGAAGAGACACTGATGATGCCCCGAACTGCGTGGTGACTGTGGATGGAGTCACCAGCGGTGTCGGGGTGGTGGTGGATGCGAAGGGTGGTGGTATCTCAGGTGAAAGTGGTGGGAGTGATAGAGATGGGGTAGAAACTGTGGAGGGGAATAGGAAAGTGGTAAAGGCGGGCATAGGGGTGGAGAAGGGAGAGCCCGAGGGAAAAAGTGGTGAAGAAGCGGATGTGAATGGTTGCGTGGATGTGGTGAAGAAAGGAGGAGTGGTAGATATTGGAAAGGTGGAAGGTGGAGTGGTGGTGGCGGTTAGCTGGTCATGCAGACTCTGAATGAAAGAGTCGATTGATGAAGTGGTTAAGACATCTTCATGGAGGGTCTCAGCCTATGGATTTGGCTTTGATGTTGGTGTCCCCGACAGCTGTTGTGCCTGCAACTACCTTCTGGAAGGTCGTTTGATAGGTATTTTGGATGGACGAGCTGTCGGGGCTGTGATGCTCAGCTTCGTCTGTCCCGCTGTTGCTTTCTTTTCGGTTGTTTTAACCGAAGCTAGGAGTTGTGTAAGGTCCTCATCAGAGAAGAGGAGCTTTTCTGTGTCGTAGTTTGCTAGCTCCGGAAGCAGGAGGAGTGTTCTGGATGACTTGACCGTAGGGCAGAAGACATAATGTAGTTTCCCATCCTTTTCCTTGATGATGAAGGAGTTCTTCAGAGTTTGTTCATTGGTAAGGATGTCGCCCTTTAGTTGTGTGCAGCGAGGTAGGGGTCTGTCCATCTTGAGGTATTTGATGATGGATGTGACATGACCCCCCATGCAGATTTCCTTTCCCAGGGTGAAAGCTGATAATTTCTGGATCATTTTTCGTCCAATGTTAACTGGATTTTTGTTAAGAATGGACCAGAGAACAAAAAGATTTGAGATTGTAACGTTCCCCCCTTCTGTCCTGGGGAAGAGTGCGTCAGCAAGAATTTTGTGTAGGGTGTGCACAAAACCAGAATGTATGTTCGATGCTTTGCATGTCTTAGCATCATAGGTGGGGAGCCCAGTTAGAGATTTCCAGAATATGTGTCTGTTGAACTCAGGGTGCTCGGTTCCCACCGCCTTGGCTTTTTGCAACTGCTGTTGATTGTCAATAAAAACTCCGTTCAGCATGTTTTCCGTTAAGACCACCTTGTTGCCAAAGATTTGGGTGACTAGCCTTCTGGCACCTCCATCCCGTGATTTATCCATGATATCTACGGGTTCTTTTGTAAGAAAGGTGAAGAATTCAGTGGTGGTCTCAGAGTATGAGATCTCAGGTACTAAACATAGCCTTGCAAGGTTGGCTTTGTCTAGTGTGTTGAAGATTCACTCATTGATCCCCATCTTAATTAGTACGCTGGAGCAAACGTACTTAGTGGGTTTGAGGATTTTGTCGATGGATTGGATGGTCTGGATGTAAAGGTTTTCTGGTGGAGGTGTTGTGGTGGTGACAGGAGGGAAGGTGGGGGCAGTGGTGGTTGTGGGAGTGGCAGTGGGGGTGGTGGTTTGTGGGTCGTTTTCTGCTAGGATTTGTTCCCTTGCAGTAGCATGCCTGACTTGCTTTCTGGCCCTTTTCTTGGAGGGCTGCCCAGCTGCAGTCTCTAGGACCTTGCGCTTCCCCTTTTGTTTTTTGGCTGGGGATTCCTCCTCGGGATTTGGTGTGTACTCCGAGCCTTCATCATCAGAAGAAGAGATTTCAATTTCTTCTTCAGGTGTCTCACCCAGGCACTTGTTCAGGCAATCAAGGTCGCATAGGACTTGAATCATCTTTACATTTGGTGGTGCCTTCCCGGTCTTGTTGAAGTCATCTCTTATCTTCTAGAGCTTAGCTTGTTCGTCCATTAGTTGTTCTGTTGTTCAGATTGCAAGGTCTTCGAATCCGATGACCTTCTTTGCTGGTGATGCCATAGCTATAGAATGAGAAATCAAGAGTTAGAATCATATGAAGGATTTTATTTGTATTTATGTGTTTTTGTAGTTTTATGGAAATTAAAGGAATATGGAAGGCCAAACGGTTTGAAGACCGTTTGGTTTCAAACGGTTTCAAGACCATTTGGTCCCAAACGGTTTCAAGACCGTTTAGTCCCAAACAGTTTGGGAACCGCTTGGAAGGCAGAACGACAGACAACCCGCCGGTGAAGGCGAAGACGAAGGCAAAAACGGCGGTGAACATCGGTGATAAAAGCGATGGTGAAGACGGCAGAGACGGAAGATGCGTTGGCGACGACGGCGAAAACGGCGGTGAACATCGGTGATAAAAGCGACGGTGAAGACGACGAGGCAGCTTCGTCGGCGGAGAAGAGGAAGTGATGTGGCAGCGCCGAAGACGATGATGGCGGTGAGGAAGGTTTGCAGAAGAGGAAAAGGTTGGCCGTGCTACCGCGGTTGCTGGATTACCTTGCAGTTGGTGGTAACGTAGATGGCGAGGAAGGGAAGGGCGGTGGTACGGAGGTACGGTTGCCGTGTAGAAGCACGGGAACCAGGTCGCCGGAGGAGAAACGCACGGGAATAGGGAATGCAAGAGCAATGGAATAGTTCTTGCACAGAAGCACAAGAAAGTTCGAGAGTCGAAGAGAGAAAAACAAAGGGGTAGGGTTTATATTTATAGGAAACGTGGGGTTGACTTCGACAAAGACCCTAGGTCAAACAGTTTGAAGACCGTTTGGCTCCAAACGGTTTGAAGACCATTTGGCTGCAAACGGTTTCAAGACTGTTTGGCTCCAAACAGTTTCAAGGCCGTTTGGCTCCAAACGGTTTCAAGGCCATTTGGCTCCAAACGGTTTGAAGACCGTTTGGAACCGTTTGGCTCCAAACGGTTTCAGGACCGTTTGGTTCCAAACGGTTTCAAGGCCGTTTGGCTCCAAACGGTTTGAAGACTGTTTGGTTCCAAACAGTTTCAAGGCTGTTTGGTTCCAAACAGTTTCAAGGCCGTTTGGCTCCAAACGGTTTGAAGACCGTTTGGTTCCAAATGGTTTCAGGACCGTTTGGCTCCAAACGGTCTGAAGACTGTTTGGAAGGGTAAAGGTTGAAAGGTTTTTATATTTATTATTTTTTTATTTTTTTGGTTTTTTATTTATATATTTTTATGTTATTTGTTTTTGTTTATTATTATTTTTTGTTTGTTTTGGTTATGTGGATTTTTTTTAATATTTTCGTAAGAAAAAACTAAGGTAAAAAAAACGAACGGGAAATAAAGGAAAAAACTGAAATCTTGGGTTGCCTCCCAAGTAGCGCCTTGGTTTAACGTCGATGGCTCGACGAAGCTGTAATGTAGTTATGCTGTTGGTATAGCATCTTTGATTTCGATGGTTTGTCTTGGCATTTTATCTTCCGGAGTGTAGTATCTTTTTAAACGGTGACCGTTGACCGTCCTTTCTCCTCTGTTGTTGTCTATAATAATGGCAGCTCCAGTTGGGTAAATATGCTTTATAGTGAAGGGCCCAGACCATTTTGTTCTAAGTTTTCCGAGAAATAACTTGAGCTTGGAGTTGAAAAGGAGCACTTTGTCGCCAACAGCGATATCTTTTCTCTTGAGATGACCATCGTGCCACATTTTTGTTTGCTCCTTATAGATTCTAGCACTGTGATAGGAAGTCATTCAGAGCTCTTCTAACTCCTGCAACTGGAGTTGTCTATTCTCTCCTGCACTTTTAAGATCGGAGTTTAATTGTTTGATGGCCCACCATGCTTTATGTTCCAGCTCTACTGGCAGATGACAAGACTTCCCATACACCAAACGGAACGAGGTTGTTCCGATTGGTGTTTTATATGCAGTTCGGTATGCCCAAAGGGCATCAGGAAGTTTGGTGGACCAATCAGTGCGATTTCTGTTCACTGTCTTTTCAAGAATCACTTTTAATTGTCTATTAGATACCTCTACCTGACCACTAGTCTGTGGATGGTAAGGCGTGGCGACTTTGTGATTTACTCTGTATTTTTTTAGTAAGGCTTCAAAACTTCATTCCAAAAAATGGGTCCCGCCATCTGATATGACAGTTCTCGGAACTCCAAATCTTGGAAAAATAATATCTTTGAACAATTTAATAACAGGCTTGGAATCGCTGGACACAGTAGGTACAGCTTCGACCCACTTTGAGACGTAGTCCACCGCGACCAAGATGTAGGAGAAGCCATAGGATGAAGGTAAAGGGCCCATGTAGTCTACCCCCCACACATCAAAAAGCTTAATTTCCTGCCACATAGTGAGGGGCATTTCGTCTCTTTTTGATATGTTACCAGTAAATTGGCATTTGTTGCAGGCTTTCACAAAGTCGTAGGAATCTTTTGCTATAGTGGGCCAGAAGAAACCAGATTGTAAAACTTTTAGAGCGGTTTTCTTAGCACTCATGTGCCCCCCTGTAGGTCCTGAATGGCAATGCTCAAGGACAGGGGTGATTTCTTCTTCCGGTAAGCAACGACGGAAAAGTCTGTCGGCACAAAGGTGGAACAAGTAGGGTTCGTCCCAGTAATAATGTTTTATGTCGTGAAGGAACTTCCTTTTATCCTGGTAGTAAGAAGATGGGTGGATAATCCCTGTGACTAGATAGTTGATGATATCAGCATACCAAGGAAAACCATGAGTGGCCTTCATAAGCTAATCATCAGGAAGAGAATCCCGGATAGGGATTTTATCTTTCTCTTCAACCTCGATCCGGCTGAGGTGATCGGCCACAACGTTCTCCACTCCACTTTTATCTTTGATCTCCAAGTCGAATTCCTGAAGCATTAGCACCCAGCGGATAAGCCTGGGTTTGGCATCTTGTTTCTGAATCAAGTATCGAATGGCAGAATGGTCGGTATAAACGATGACTTTAGAACCAATCAGATAAGAGCGGAATTTTTCAAATGCATAGATGATAGCCAGAAACTCTTTCTCCGTGGTAGTGTAGTTTTTTTGTGCTTCGTCTAGCATTTTGGATGCGTAGTAGATAACATAGGGTTTCTTGTCAATCCGCTGTCCTAAAACAGCCCCTATGGCATAATCACTTGCGTCGCACATGATTTCGAAGGGCTACGACCAATCTGGAGCTCTTAGAATAGGTGTGGAGATTAAAGCATTCTTGAGGGTGGAGAAACTTTGCATACATTCTTGATTGAATATGAATTCAGCATCTTTGGTCAGGAGCTGGGTCATGGGTTTAGTTATCTTCGAGAAATCTTTGATGAATCTTCTGTAGAATCCTGCATGACCCAGGAAAGCTCGAACTCCCTTTATATCTTTCGGTGGTGACAGTTTTGAGATAATGTCAATTTTTGCTTTATCCACCTCGATTCCCCTGTCACTTACCTTGTGCCCGAGGACGACACCTTCTGTTACCATGAAATGGCATTTCTCCCAATTCAGGATAAGGTTCGTTTCCTCGCAGCGTTGCAAAACTTGTCCAAGATTGATTAATCACTTGTCGAAGGAATCTCCGTAAACTGAGAAATCGTCCATAAACACTTCCATGATGGATTCAGTTAGACCGGCAAAGATGGCAGACATACACCGTTGGAACGTAGCGGGTGTGTTGCACAATCCGAACGGCATTCTTCTATAGGCATATGTCCCAAAAGGACAGGTAAAGGTAGTTTTTTTCCTGGTCCTCTGGGTGTATGGGTATTTGGTAGAATCTGGAGTAACCATCGAGATAACAAAAATATTTTTGATGAGCTAGGCATTCCAGGACTTCATCAAGGAAAGGTAGAGGGTAGTGGTCTTTCCTTGTGGCTTTGTTCAGCTTCCTATAATCAATACACATCCACCACCCTGTTACAGTCCTGGTAGGCACTAACTCATTTTTGTCGTTGAGCACTATAGTAGTGCCCCCCTTTTTAGGGACAACCTGGACAGGGCTGACCCACTGGGAGTCAGAGATAGGGTATATTATGCCAGCTTTGAGTAATTTGAGGACCTCCAGGTGAACCATCTCCTTGAGATTGGGATTTAGTTTTCTTTGATGTTCGCGGGATGGCTTGAATTCTTCAACCATTGGAAGTCTGTGCATACACAGGGCTGGATTTATGCCCGTTAGATCAGTTGTCTTATATCCAATGACCTTTTTGTGCTTCTTCAGCTCATTCAGAAGCTTTTCTTCCTGATCTTCTGTAAGGGTAGAGTTGATGATGACCGGACATAGTTTTTCCTTATCTAAGAAAACATGTTTAAGTCATGTGGGTAAAGTCTTCATTTCAGGGGCTTTTGGTGGCTCAGCTACTTCTATAATGGTAACAACTTTAAGTTCTTCAAAAGTGGTCGTTGATGCTTCTTCGACCTTTTCTAAATGTTGCAGACACTATTGAACTAGTTCGTTGGCAGAGAATTCAACATCCGGATTGATTAGGACATTTTCTAGTTTGTCAGTTGGCTCGGATATTTCTAACTGGGACATTTGTTGTATTGCGTCAAGAAGAAAAACCTCCTCTTGGATACTAGGGCCTTTCATGCTATTAAGGACTCAGAATTGAATTGCTTCTTTTCCGAGCCTAAGAATGATGGTGTCGGCTTCGACGTCGATCAGTGCCCTGGCAGTAGCGAGGAAAGGTCTGTCGAAAATGATCGGGTATCTCAAGTCTTCTTTAATATCCATGATAACGAAATCGCATGGAATGTAGGCATCCTTGCCTATCCTTACTGGAATGTCTTCAATGATTCCCAGAGGTGCGGTTATGGTGGAATCAGCTAATTGAATAGTCATTGTCGTAGGCAGCAATTCGGTAAAACCCAGACGTTTACACATTGAGTAAGGCATAATGGATATGCTGGCCCCAAGGTCAGCTAATCCTTTCTTTGTAGATGCATTTCCAATGCAACATTGGATTCCGAAGGAACCTGGGTCCTTCTTCTTTTTTGGCATTTTGTTTAGGATGATGTCAGAAGTGGTCTGAGCAAGCTTGACAGTTTCTTGCTCCTCGGTGATATACTTTCTTGATAGTAAGGTTTTGAGATATTTTGCCCATGCTGGCACCTCGGAAAGAGCGTCAAGGAGCGGGATATCGATGTACAGTTTCTTCATCGCCTCCTTGAACTTTTGAAACCTGGTGTCCATCTTTGTTTCTCACAGTCTACCCGGATACGGAATCCTTGGTTTAAATTGCGAGACTTCGGGTTCCGCGGACACTTGTTCTTTATTTTTGCCTTTTGTGCCTTCTGTGAGTTTTTCCATTCCTTGTTGCGGCTTTTCACTCATCATAAAGACCGGTGTGTCATCATTATCAAGATTGATCTTGGTGGTCTCATGAAGAATGCGTCCAGATCTGGTGGTGACAGCATTCAACTGTTCATGCCTGTTCTGATCATGCTTAGGGTTTGATTCAGGCTGCCCAGCAAACGTACCTGCTGGGAGCTTTAATTGTGCAGCGATCTGGGCAAGTTGAGCTTCAACTGCTTTTTGCTGAGCCTCTTGGTTAGAAAACATAGTTTGCTGTGATTGTAACATTTGCCTTATCAAGGATATTTCATCTTCCGGTTGGGCATGAGCGTTTTTCAGAGGAATTGGTTGTTGCCCTTGCTGAGGTTGTTGTGGTGGTAGCGCCAGCTGAGGTTGCTGAGTATGCAGCTGTGGATGGAGCAGAGGATGAGTGTACTGGTAGTAGACCGATTGGTTCCTGGGGTAGTTAGCCCTAGGGAAGTTAGTCCTGGAATTTCCTTTGATTTTGGTTGAAATTGTTTGGGAACCCAAGTGGTAGCCTACTAGAGGATCCTCCCTGCGTTTGATGCTGTGGATTAGCGGTCCCAGCAGGGTTTCCATACTGAAATCCTGGATGATTCCTTGGCTGATTAGGGTTGTAATAGACTTGTCCAGAGATAGAATGGATAGAGTTGACTTGTTCCGATAGTTGTTCTTCAGACTGGTCGGTGATGGGTTCATATGGTTGTGGTGGTGGATGCAGATCCATGATCACATTATAAAGCATACCGCAGGAAAGGGTCGGATGGTCAGAAGCATGACAGGCCTCACAGGTCCCTGTGGTGGCCTTGACTTGTTGAACTAGAGGATTTTTCTTCTTATCAAATTCTCCGAGAGAAGTCTCGAGAGCTTGTTGTTTATGAACTATGGTTTTTAGGGCTTCAGCTATGTCCTTCATCTCCATTGATTCTTCAGCTTTGTAGACCTTGAGGACACCTTTATCGGCTGACCGCCCCAGTTAGACTGGTTTTCAGCTCCGACCGTAACAATTTTCCAGGCGTCCTCATAATTCTTTCTCATGAAGTTTCCTCCAGAGGAGGAATCCAAAAAACTATTTAATATCATCGCTCACTCCCCGATAAAAGGTTTCTATCAGTTGGTTCTGGGAGATTCCATGATGGGGACACTTCCGCAAAAGTTCTTTAAACCTTTCCCATGCTTCAGTGAGGGTTTCTCCGGGTAGTTGAGAGAAGTGATTGATCTGCCCTATGATCTCATAAGTCAGTGAGGGGGGAAAGAACTTCTCTAATAACTTTTCCTCTAGGGGAGCCCAAGTGGTTATTATAGGTTCCCTATCAAGTGAGTTATACCAACTCAGAGCTCTCCCAGACAGGGTGAAGTGAAACAGATGAAGTATTATTGCATCAAAAGTGACTCCAGCTTGCGGGACCAGGCGGCAAAGTGCCTTAAACCTCTTCAGATGATCCATGCAGTCATCTCCAGAGCCTCGAGAGAATGAGATGCCCTGCATGATCTGGATCCATTGGGTCTGAATCTCAAAGTTGGGGATGTTGATGATCGGAGGTCGGACCGGATGGTTATCCTCGTAGTTCTTTGGGACAGCGTTGTCCCTCAGCTGCTTGTTCCTTAATTCCAACTGAGCAGCTTGGGTTGCTGCTTCATTTTCAACTCTAATGCGGGTCTGTTCTTCCGCACGAATCTCCGCTTGGATTTGGGCATGAGTGTCGGCGATGAGTTGAGCCCGTTGAGCGGCGATGGCGGCGTTGAACTTCTCCATCACCAATGCAGCTTGGCGTTGATCGTCAGCCATTTTCCTAGCTCATTGGCGATTGAGTCGAATGCGGCGATGGAAGCTTCTCTCTACCTCGGAGTCGTACTCCGGATCAGGGGAGAATCCACGGTTATGCAATGATCACATACACGTTTTCTACCTGAGTAGAGAAAAGGAAACACCTTCAGATAATGGTAGAGATATGATGGTTTCAAGAAGATGTAGACTAATGATTTAAAAAAAGAAAGTGTAAAATCCTAACCAACTAGGAAGGTACTATATGAAATTAAAACGTTCCGTTGTCCCTGGCAACGGTGCCAATTTTTGATGGAGCTTCCACTTACGTGGAATTGCGTGCACCAACTAAAAATCCTAAAGATAGTAAGTCTTTAGGTTTAGCCTTGCATATACTAGATAGAGAACTCCACCCACGTATGCAAGGATACGTGGAAGTCTTATCGTAGTATAGTTAAGGGTCGAATCCTCAGGAAAACGGTCTTGTTGCAAGCAACAAGATGGAAAACGTTAGAATTTCACATAGTCACTTAATAGTAGGCACTTAAATCAAAAGTTTGGTTTTGTTGTTTTAAACTAAGAACATGCAAAGTAAAGAAAGCAAGTAAATCTAAGGAGTTAAACTATGATAAAAGTCACTAGGGTGTGATTGGTTTTTCACTGCCACTACACATGGATCAACACATGCAAAGCAAAACATAACCTGCAAAAAGAGTCTAGTCAGTTAGTATCTTTGTAGACTTAGCTTCCTTTCGGAGAGCTAACTACGAGAAGTGCGGGAATGTTGCAACGCCAGCCATTCCCGAACAAATGGTCACTTACTTTGCATCATTCCCCTCACGAAGTGTGTTCCTCGACTTACCAAGGTTGCACTTTCATACGTCAACTGATTCCATTTCATAGTATGAAAGTGCAACAAATGATAATGAGTTTACTCCACTTCTTGAGATACACTTCTAGATACCGAAACAGATGCATGGTGGATACATGCACCAAGAACCAACATACAAATGAGTTTCAAATCTAATAGTACAAACGTAGACAATTCATACCAAAAGATAAAAGATAACACAAGTTGGTGATCAAGCAACAAGCATTCATTAAACGTTTGATGTTGAACTGATAAGATAAAAACTCTATATTACAAATTATGGATTACATTTATATGATATGAAAACATGGGTAGCGGGGCTACTCCCCACACCCTAGTGAAGGAGACTACTCGCTCATGACTAGGGCAAAGAAGGAGGCAAGAAGAGAGAGAGTGCATCATCCCCATAAAGGAGAGAGGAAAGTCAAACCCTTGGAGAGAGAGAGAAACGATCCACCAGCTTCACAGGTTGCGCGATGACGAGATCTCTCTCTTCCCACCTTCTTTGGCGGAGAGAGAGAAAGCAGCTTCGAGATGGAGTATGGGTCTCAGACCAGTAGCCCCAGGGCGGAGGATGGAAGTTGCAAGAGCTCTAGAGTGATTGAGGTAGCCTTTTGATGTCTGAAACTTTATGCCTGGTCGAGGACCCTTGGGGTCTTATTTATAGGCCTTGAGTGAAGTCCAAACGGTTTGGAGACCGTTTGGACCTCGGGACCGTTTGAACCTCGGGACCGTTTGGACCTCAGGACCGTTTGGATTTATGCGGTCTCGAGATCGTGTGACTCCATGCGGTCTCGGGACCGGTTGGCTTCATGCGGTCTTGAGATCGTGTGACTTCAAACGGTCTCAGGACCGTTTGGCTTCATGCGGTCTTGGGACCGTTTGACTCCATGCGGTCTCGGGATCGATTGGCTTCATGCGGTCTTGGGACCGTTTGACTCCATGCGGTCTCGGGACCGATTGGCTTCATGCGGTCTCGGGACCGATTGGCTTTATGCGGTCTGAGGACCGTTTGACTCCATGCGGTCTCGGGACCGATTGGCTTCATGCGGTCTTGGGACCGATTGGCTTCATGCGGTCTTGGGACCGTTTGACTCCACGCGGTCTCGGGACCGATTGGCTTAATGCGGTCTTGGGACCATTTGACTCCACGCGGTCTTGAGGCTGAGTTAGTCTTTTATGATATATTTTTTTGTGTTTTTCTGCATATATAAACAGGAAAAGTTAGCCTGATAGTATATTTATAATAAGAGGGAAAATTTAGGGATTATATATATATTTAATTTAAAAAGAGTACGGAAAACTAAAGAAAAAGACTAAGATAATCATCAAAGTTGGAGGTTATCAGGTTTAATCTAATTAATGTGAAGGTGACACTTTTGGATTTACATGCATGCAAAGAAAGTTGATTGCTTGGAATCTTCTCTATTGATTGGATTGATTGAATGTGATTGAAGTATAATTGTATAATCTGCATGGCTCACCATTAAGGAACATGATTAGCCCTAAGACTATGTGCATTAGTTTGTCAGTGTTTTCTGAGGTTTTCTTGGGATTGAACAATTAAAATGTTGGTTGTTTATTTACTTTTATCCAAACATTATGCCAATGTGAGTATCACTTAAAGAAAGATTATAAGAAGAAGATGCATGTTCATATTTGCAAGTAGTTGACTGAATATATGTTGTTATAATACTTGCACATTTTGGATGAACCCCACATACCAGTATGTCAACATAGAGATCACATTTATTTTTCATGCAGTTTAAGGTAAAAACTGATATACATGATAAAGGACATGAAGATAAAGATAGAAATCACATGAAGGCATTAAAGATTTAAAAGGAGGATTTGTTAGTTATTTCTTCTCAAATGTATAGTTATGGGGATAGAAAGTTCATGTAAGCATCTTGTATATAATCTTTTGAAATGAAAGAAATTATCTACTATTTTATATTGTTTGATTAAAATATGGATACTTGGGAAAATTTTGTAGGTAATGGCTATCATCTTTTTGGCCTTCCTTAATTGGAGGTTGTTGAAAAGTGAGGTCTTTACAATCAAGTTGTACGAAAACACATATATACAAACAAATAAATAAATGCACGGTACAACTTTATTTGTAAGTATCCAGTCATATACATTTGCAAGTTTTTCGTAGTTGGGTCTTGAATTAGTTCCTTGATCACCTAAAATACGTAGTACACATGTTAGTAACAAAATTTGGAAAATATTTGTTTCATCAAAATATGAGTACGAGACATACAAAGAGCCAACCATCCCCCCTATTTGAAGATGAAAAATATTTCCATAAGATAAATTCAAAGTAGAAAATTTAGAACTTTATACCTTTAAATTGCTTTGTTGATAGTTGATAGCCAATTTATCTCATGGGCCCCCTTTTGTCGAAGTCAAAAGGGCCAATACTTGCCAATCCTCCCCCTTAAGGAGACACTCCCCCTCAATAAGATATTCATTTTGGAGAGGGAAAAACTTATACTCAGTGTGTTAATTGAAAATGAACACCAATAGATGGGAAATCCAAAAAGACAGACATTAAGGCGTAGTAAAAAAGCCATATGATCAAGGAACATCAAAAGGTTGTCTAATTGTCAATGAAAGTAATGTTAATTCCTTCATGAAAAAAAGATCCCATAAAGCACAAATTTCAAAAAAATACTCTAAACCAATGGTAATGAATGTTAAGTCCACCATAATATAGAGATGCAACTAAGAACAAAAACATATGCAAGTTATATTAAAGGACTTTGAGTTCCCCTTTAATCTTATATCAAGTAAATAGAGCTCAAACATAAGAAAAAGGATTCACTAAAAAAAGATAGCCATTTATGATCCTAAGCTTCATGATAAATCATTAATGTAAGATGTGAAAACCAAAAAAAGATGAAGAGGAGTGGGACAAGGAGAAACAACAGTGAGGCCAACAGGTGAAGCCCGAGACTGACAAATAAATCATTAAGAGAAGAGATTGAGGATATTCAGAGTCTAGCAGTGACCTATGAGGTGGATCCATGTTCAACCACATCAATGCCGGCTTGTACAACCTGGGGAATGGATACAGAATTAACCAAGAGGATCACATTGAAACTAATGCATTTTAAGGTCTATACTAGTCTATACAGATTTTTGATTCGGTCATTTAGGCCTTCCTACTGCTACTCATTCAAGCCACTTAAGACTCAATTGGCACGTGAAGCCATCCAAGTTCAAAGGAGCTTGGTTAATCATCACCCAAAAACCCACTTCTTCTCTCAGATTTTTGAGAGGCTGATGGACCCAAGGTCTATCTTTAGTTTAGAAGATAATAATTGTAATGGTACTGATAATACCATGTTTTATCACATTCATTTTAGCTTGTTATTTGTAAGCTCTTCTATGATGAAATAGATGGTAATGAGTTTGAAAAAAAAAAGTAAATTTTGAATCTGAAAACGAAGTTTTAAAATATCCAAATAAATTATGTTAAACACAAATCAAAGATTTTTTTCTTGAAATTATTTATCCTCCTTTGTCATCTCAAAAGATGGAAAGTATAAATACAAAATGACTCACCCTTAGTGGGATACTCCCCCTGAATATGATGCCTAAATGAAAGTGGATGAATGTGATGGCGCATATTAGGACCATAAAATGATTTGCAAATAAGGCTCATGATTTTTTACTTATTATATAAAGAGAAGTTATGATGCCCAAATTATTTGCTACGACATGAGAATACATAATATATGAATCTATTATAAGAAAGACATGTTTCATGACTAATGAATTTGATAAGATCATGTTAAGGAATATAGCCAAATTCATGGGTACCAACATGAGAATGTAACAAGTTATTCAATATATTTGAAACTTTTTCAAAAGATAAGTTCAACTTCTTTACTTTAGCAAGAGATTTGTTAGTATTAAAAAAATCAAGCATTATCTAGAAAGATCTTCTTCAAGCATAGAAATTTTATCATTTATATTAAAAGAAATCTCAAAAAGAGGTATGTTATTGATATAAGGCATCTTTTCTTTTAATGCAAAGACATAATTTTGAAAAGAAGCATTTTGTTCTTATTTTTTAGCTTTATCCAAGATAATTACAACAAGTTATATATGATCATTTTTGCATAGAGTAGAAAGATATACCTCATCATAATTATTACCTTGAATTTTCTTCTTCAATATGTGCACTTACATGTATTGCTTATTTCCATGATGATGCTTTTGCCACTACCCATAATGTGATTAATTTTCCATTTGTCTATTCATACACCAATATTACTAAATCCTAGAAAGTTAAGAGGTCTTTGGTACTCAAGTAGAGCCCATGATAGTTAGTATAAAATAAGATATATTTGCATAAAACTTATATTATCAAGCCAGAAATATTTCTGTAGGTATGATTTGAAATATTTAAAACTTAAGTTCTTGACAAATTTTTTGTCAGACTATATTTCAATGGAGAGATTCCTAGGTTGAGGTTTTTGCCAACCAAGAGTAGTTCCAAACCTTTTTTTTAACAATCTACAAATGAATATTTGTTAAAATAAAAGATAAGCAAATGAATAGCTTAAAAGTTATGCAAATAAGTTTTATAAGAAAAATACAAATTTAACCTCAGATTTAGTTGAGATAAGACATAAATATATTAATCAAATTAAGCATAGGTCAAATCTCAACTAGTTCCCCTTTTTATTTGAAATTGGGGATTTTAGACCCGAACCATGTCAAGGGGATCCTTTCTTCTAATATTCACATGAAAAAGAATAATGTCCAAGACGTTGGCAATAATGACATGAGTAAAAGATACTTTTTCTCTTTTCAAAATTTTGAAAATTTGCAACTTTAGTCTCATGTACATATGTAGTTCTACTCTTGGAAGCATATGTCTTTTTGGTTATAGGCATATGTGAGTATTGATTCTTTGGCACATATCCTAAACCTCTTCTTTCTATTTTTTTATATGTATTAACTAAGATGTTGTCAAGACTTATGTTCCCTTGCAATAATTAGAAACTTATTTTTGGAAATCAATATTTTTAGCAAGCTTTTTAGTTATATCTAAGTTTACTTGAGAAAGGTTTGAAAGTAAAGTATCTTTTTCTTCTATCAAAGCATCATAATATAAATGAGTTCAAAAAATAAGTTGAGTTTGATCATCATTTAGTTTATCAAGCATATCAACCTTTTCTTGAGAAAGAAGATTGTTGCTATTTTCAAGATCAAGAATTTTAGCCTTATAACTTTAACCAGATTTCTTAAATATGTTATTTGAAGTTCTTAAAGTATCATTTTCAAAACTAATTTTATTTAGGTTATCATGAAGTTTATCAATAATTTTAGCAAGTTTCTTTTTTTGTCTTTTGCAATGAATATATTTATCATGAAGTTTGTCAACACTATTAACTAATTCTTCTTTAGATAAATAAAAAATGCATACCTCATTAGTTTCTTATTTATCTATTATTGCCATGAGACATACTACCTTCTCCTCTTTACTGCTTTTACTATCATCACTTGATTTCTCCCATGCAGCTTTGTAGGACTTCTTACCTTTCTTGATCTTTAGACATTCAAAAGTCATGTGGCCTTCCTTTCCAAATTCAAAACACCATTTACAATCAATGTCATGTTGTCCCATTCTGTTTGCCCCCATCTTTGAGGCCAGTTAAGTCTTCGTGAAGACTTGCTCTGATACCAAACAAAAGATCTAGAGGGCAGGTGAATAGAGCTTTATAATAATTTTAATCAAATAAAATGGCTTTACTTAAAGTTTAGAAGAAAATAAAGCAAAGAAGAAAAACACAAAAGACACAGATTTAGAGTGGTTCTGTCAAATGACGTCAGTCCACTACCTAGTTTTTTCCAACTAGAATTTCTAAATCATGTATTTTATTCTTTTATATATCGATACACAATACATAAAATTTACTAGTGCCTTTTGTGATGTAAGACTAACCCTCCTTTTCAGCTCAAGAAGAACTACCACCTTCTTTGACGGGCTGCTAGAAGGTCACCCTCTGTACCTCTTCTTTGACAAATGCATAAGAGCACCAAACCACCTCTTCTTTGACGGATGAGGAAGAGCACCGTTCTTCACCTCTTCTTTAACGACCAGTGGAAGAGCACTAAGTTGAGAAGACTCCTTCTCACAGGTTCCTGGACAACCTTCACTCCAAGAAGTATCCCAAGAATAATACAACAATGAAGAAATAGATTGGAGAAAGAAAGTAACAAAGTAAGATCACAAGATATAAATTCAGCTCTTATGGACAAGTGATGATGATCCACTCCAAAAGGGTTTAGGTTAAGTAATATCAGGTGGATAGGATACTATAACTAAGCTAAGGGCTTAGTCTAGAATGATAGCAACTTGAAGCATAAAACCTAATCACTCTTGAGAAAGATGGCACATATAAGTATGCTCAAGTATGTATCAAATTTTGTTGCAGAGTAACGTGCAAAGTTGCATACAAGGTTGATATCTTGGTGCCATAAGACCACTCCTATTTATAGGAAATATGTACAAGTGATTAAGGTACTGGTGAGGAGTGTCTAGAGTGTTCGTAGTGATCAATTATCCATTAGGATGAAGTTAAATAAGTTGCAACTAATTTGATTATTAATAAATTAACATTCCAGAACCATTCTTGGTCCACAATATTGTTGACCGGAAGAGTCTCGATCCATAATATTGTCAAATGGAAAATGTTCTAGACACCAACGACTATGAATAGGTCAATCTCCTGGCAACAACTCTTTATCGGTCAAACTTTTCTTCGATCGACTACTTGGTCAACAATATTGGCGACCGAGATTGACTTAGAACTTCATATGTGCAAGGCTATTTCTCAGTTCTTCTGAGTTCTTCAACCGAGTGTGTTTGGGTTCACAAGTTTGTCGATTGAGAAGGACTGTGCAAAGATTTGCAATGTATGTGAGGTCTTATTAATGACTCATATGAAACCTATCAACCCTAAAGTTTACATATGAGTGTAGGATAGGATTTTGGGTAGGTTTTAGAGGATCATCACTTGTGCTTACATCATGTCTGTCAAGTTGTGTGAAAACACACATGTACAAACAAATACATAAATACATGGTACAACTTTATTTGCATGTATCCAATTATATACATTTGCAAGTTTTTTGTAGTTGGATCTTGACTTTAGTTACTTGATCACCTGAAATACTTAGTACACATGTTACTAACACAATTTGGAAAATATATGTATCATCAAAATATGAGTGTGGCATATCCAAAAAGTCAGCATATCCATTATGATGTCGTCACCCTTGTGTTGGTGTTATGTTATTGGGAGTTGGGTGTCCATGGATCATTCTGGATCCGCACTGATAATGGGACAATATTATGAGGCCATATAGTTGAGCCTTGACAAGGATGTCAAGAGTCTAAGTGAGGGAGATTGCAATGTACTGAGATTTGAAGCCTCAGATAAAATGATCTTAAAAAAATGATTAGACTACATGTATTACCAAGGTACACCTCCTTTTTAGGGAGCCCATCATTAAAGAACTTTGTGGTTAAGCGTGCTCAACCCATAATTATACTAGGATGGGTGACCAGTCAAGAAGTTTATCTCAGCTTACGTGTGAATGAGGACAAAGTTCACAGTTAAGGCTAGTGGTGGTCTATGGGGCTAGTCATCATTCCTGAAACTCTAATAGAGTCGTGGGTAGTGGGTTTGGGTGTTACAATCAACATGTTCTTCCATATACAGGATCAAAGAACCCCAAACTACAAGAATCATAGTTGCCTATGGTGCTCCCACACCTCTTCTTCTTCATTTCATCTATTCTCTCTCTCTCTCTCTTGATACATAAACAACATGAAGCCCTCATTCTCATAGAACTATAGGCCTTTATAGCCTCATATAACACAAACATCAAGAGCCCCTTCTCTGCGAGGCACAAACATCCCCCAATTTACGATGGAATTGGAGTCACCCTTGCTCGCTCCTTTTTTAACTTATCTCCTTACCCATATTTGACGCTTAATTTGGACCTCCAAATATTCTTCAAAGTTTATGAAACTTTTGATCTTGACTTATATTTTGATGTACCTCATTTTTTATCTTGAATCAGACCAGAAGTCTTATCCAAGCTACCTAGAGTTATCTAAGCTTCATTATAACTATTATTAAATGCTCATAAAATTTTCAAAAATTCTCAAAATTCTATATAATCATTACAAGTAAACATTTCAAATTTTGTGTGCATATGAATTATATTTATCTATTTATGATTAGCTTCAAAAGGTTTTATTTCTATTCAATATTCACACTTATTTACATAACCCGAATTCATAGGGGCCATTGAATCTAGGTAAGTTTCAATGAGAATTATCAAAAGAAGGAATTTCCAAAAGAATGAGGCATATAAATAAACAAGTGAAATAATAGATCTTGTCACTATAAATCATCAGTATCACAACAATTATTTGCATGTAGATATATTTGACTAAAGTAACTATAATAGGGCCAAGACACCACTGAGTCATTGACCTAAGTAAAAATGGGTGGAAGTAGCGCACCCTAGGCGGAAGTAGCACGCCTCTGTATACAAAAAGGTGGAAGTAGCACACCCCAGGCGGAAGTAGCGCGCCCTAATGGTTATGCATAAGCATCTACGATAGTTAAACTAGTCGAATTATCTAACATGCATAAATAGAGTGGCAAGATGTACCTTTCACAAGCATGTGGCATGATTTAACCACAATAGCATATGGGGTCATTAACCCAATTCAATATGATAATAATTTCAAAAGAATAACAAATCCAACTGAAAGTATATGAACTGTCCAACAAATGGAATAAGAGAAAGTATTTCAAAAGATGCCTCATTATGGGAAAAATTAGTCATAATAATGCCCAGTTATAAATAGGGAAGAGTACATACATTTGGTCTTGTTTAAGTCAATTAAATGGTCACCTAGTTCTGAACCAAGATTAATATCGCCAGCCTAGACATAAAACCGTACTTAGTATCAATATTGTTCTACATGAAATTTTAATCCAATTAAACACTTCTCGTCAAAATCTCTAGGTCCTGAAGCCTAAATATTCGAAAATCCTTCTTGAATTCAAAACACCCACACCCCGTCTATAATTATCCACTGACTCAATATGTATGATCAGGTCAAAGCGATTTCCGGAACATATAAATATCGAAGCCAACTGAAAACAACAACTAATACCTCCTGGATATCCAATCAACACCGAGACTAGACAAAGCGGGCTGGAAATAAAACTAAAGATAATATGAGTATAAGTTCTTCTGTGTGTTTAGTAGGGTATTAATACCCAAAACACGGCTAACTAAGTCATATTAATCATCATCATATTTAATTAACTGAGACAATCCAAACGGCAACTCCATTTTCTGGTTTCCCCAACCTGGTCCGGACTACGATTCATGAGCAGAGTCAAATTCGCAGATCCTCCGGTGTCCATAGAAACCTCGGTACCCATTGGTTTGAAAATAGTTAAACTAGCATCATTAGAACCCATTGGAATAACCAGACGGTAAATTAGAATGGACGAATGCGTATTTCATTAATCTCAAACCAAAGTCTTGAACTAAATCAGCCTCCGCGTAAGAAGGCCAGAGTTTTGGTATCCTAGTACGATCGTTTTGCAAGACAAAACTCCCCGGACAAACCAATTCAACTGAAACTCAGTCTCGGTGAAAGTCTACCCACCAGCCGGATATTGTAGAATTGAATAAGTCGCAGATCGTCTTGGCTTCGGAAGCTCTCAAACCCGACCACAGTGTTGGTCCTCTCAGCTTGCTGGTATGGCGAAACGGAACAGGAACAAGGTCGGCGGACAAGGAAGACGACTGTCCATCCAAAAGACGACTTTCGCAATCGGATCTAAACAACAACTCCAGTGGACTCTCCTACAGACCTGCGGTAATAAGTCCCCAAATTCTCAGTAATCAACTAAGCATCCAACCAAAACACATCCGGTAACAATGTTGACACCAGTAGATGAAATCGCGGGCGGAAGACACAAAGCAGTGACATCTTCGAGTAATCTTATACACTGCGTTGAGTTGTGGCTAGTAATCAACGGTCCTGGTTCCTTTTTAAAAAATAGTTTGACAACAAGGGCTGAAGTCCGGCAAGGGTTCCGTCATGGCTGAAAACAGGGGACTTTCGTCGACCCAATAGTTGGGGTAAAACCAGTGCAAGACGGAAACGAGGAATGAAAGTTCAGGGGCCAGAGATGGTGCCCTCACCTGTAATTGATCCGAGGAAGAACATGGCGACGCTGCAACTTACTCCTCGTTGGAGACGGTTGCAAACTCGGGACGGTAATACTACAGCGTACGGAATAAATTGGGGAAGGTAGCACTGAAGAAGGGATCGTTGATCCTCTGCGGAAGTTTTCTTGCTAAGAAGACAAGGCGGCTGGTTTCTGAGGTGATGATTGTGGAAGCTAGCTCTAGGTATATATTTGGGCATTTGGCAAATGTGGAACTGCAGATCTAGTGCTAGGGTTCCTCGTATCTGTTTCATTCTCTTTAAACATTTTCCAGTGATAATGCAAGCAATAAAGGCTTAGAGTAGAGGTGATCAGTCAAAGAGGACCTGAAATGCCCATTCTCTGTTCATGTAGGAAGGAAAATGAAAACCCGCGTATATACGCATTCTCAAAAGACTAATATGATGTTAATTCCAAGGTCAAACCAGCCTGACGAGCGTAATTCGAAATATTTAAAGCCAATTTGTATATTTTCTTCCAAGGAAATTCTCATATGCATTGGACCTCTTTTGGACTCCCAAATTCGTAAGCTGGCCCTTAAACCAACATGGAACATAACCTTGAACTCAAAAGCCCAATTTAATTAGCTAGACACTAATATTAACAAGTAGGTGTTAAATAACCTAATAAATGGATAATATATTTTCTTTTATTATTAAGATTAGTTCTAGGTACTTTTTCATCACTAGTACTCCTTCCAATGTAAAAGAGGATATAACATCAGAGTCGACTCCACTCCCAAAGTTAAGTATGACTACACCAACATATGTGAATTTAATATACAAAATTCCTCAATGTCACACCCACGTATGATTATGTGAATGGGTGGTGATACAAAGTCAAAATTATCCCAAGATTATTATCAGGGTTGAAATTACTACTCAACAAAGATTAAGGGAAATAGGATTTAAGATTTTTTTTATAAAAAGAAAATAGAGGTGATACCTAGATTTGAGGTCATTACAACAAGTCTCCTCTCACTATAAGTCCCTAAAAATGCATTTGGGAGGTGACATGCCCCATGTCATGACAAATGTGCTCTCATAGCAAGTCCCTGAAAATATATTTGGAAGGTGCCAGAGCCCATATTCATGACAGTGTCCTCTCACAACAAGTCCAACAAATGCATTTGGGAGTTTTCAAGGCCCATATCATGACAAATGTAATCTCACAACAAGTCCCTAAGAATGTATTTTGGGAGGAGCAACAATCCATATCATTACAGTGTACTCTTACAAAAGGTACCTGTAAAAGCATTAGGGAGGGTCTAGGTCTCTTATCATGAGAATGTCATCTCAAGGCAAGTGTCCCAAAATGCATTTGCAAGGAGTCTGGGCCCATATCATGATAATGTCCTCTCTTAGTAACTATGTGAAAATGCTTCTGGGATGAGCTAGGGCCCATATCATGACAAAAGTCATCTCACAGCAAGTCCCTAATACAACATTTATGAGAAACCATAAGCCTTGTCATGACAATGTCCTCTAACGACAAGTCCCTAAAAATGCATCTAGGGGGTTCCAGGTCCCATATCACGACAAATGTCCTCTCACAACAAGTCCCTAAAAATGCATTTGAGAGCTTCCAGGACCCATATCATGACAAGTGTCCTCTCATAGCAAGTCCCCAAAAATGCATTTCAGAGGTTCCATGCCCCATATCATGATAGTTTCCTCTCATGACAAGTCCCTGAAAATACATTTAGGAGGTTTCAGGGCCTATATCATGGCAAATTTCATATCCCAACAAGTTCCTATAAATGTATTTGGGAGGAGACATGACCCATGTCATGATAGTGTCCTCTCACAACAAGCCCTGGCAAATACATTAGGGAGGGGCAAGGTCCCATATTATGACAAATGTCATCTCACAACAAGTCCCTAAGAATGCATTTGGGAGGAGACACAACCCATATCATGAGAATGTACTCTCATGACAAGTCTTAAAAATGCTTCTAGGAGGTGCCATGGCCCATATCACAACAACTGTCCTCTCATAGCAAGTCCCTAAAAATGCATTTGAGAGATTCTAGGGCCCATATCATGGCAAGTCTCCTCTCACATCAAGTCCTTGAAAATTTGTCTAGGAGGTGTCGTGGCCCATATCATGACAAGTGTCATCTCACATCAAGTCCCTAAGAATGCATTTGGGAGGAGCCATAGACAATATCATGACAATGTCCTCTCATAAAAAGTCACAAAAAATGCATCTAGGAGGTTCCAAGGCCCATATCACAACAAATTTTCTCTCACAGCAAGTCCCTAAAAATGCATTTGAGATCTTCCAGGGCCCATATCATGACAAGTGTCCTCTCACAACAAGTCCCCAAAAATACATTTAGGAGGTGTTAGGTCCCATATCATGATAGTTTCCTCTCACATAAAGTCCTTGAAAATGCATCTAGGAGGTTCCGGGGCCCATATTATGACAAGTGTCATCTCACATCAAGTTCTAGAAAAATCATTTCAGAGGTGTCATATCCCATATCATGATAGTGTCCTCTCACAACAAATTCATTAAAAATCATTTTGGAGGTGCCACGACCCATATCATGACAAATGTCATCTCCCAGCAAGTCCCTATAAATGCATTTGGGAGGAGACATGACCCATATCCTGATAGTCTCCTCTCACAACAAGCCTCAAAAAATACATTAGGGAGGAGTGAGGGCCCATATTATGACAAATGCCATCTCACAGCAAATCCCTAACAATGCACTTGGGACGAGCCACAACCCATATCATGACAATGCCCTCTCACGACAAGTCCCTAAAAATGCATCTAAGAGGTTCCAGGGCCCATATCAAGACAAATGTCCTCTCACAACAAGCCCCTAAAAATCCATTTGATAGGTTCCAAGGCCCATATCATGACAAGTGTCTCATAAAAGTCCCAAAAAATATATTTAGGAGGTGTCAGAGCCTATATCATGACAAATGTTATACCCCAACAAGTCTGTATAAATGCACTTGGGGGGGAGACATGACCCATATCATGATATTGTCCTCTCACAACAAGCCCCGACAAATACATTAGGGAGGGGCGAGGTCGTGGGGGGCCATATTATGACAAATGCCATCCCACGACAAGTCCCTAAGAATGCATTTGGGAGGAGCCATGACCCATATCATGACAATGTCCTCTCATGACACGTCCCTAAAAATGCATCTAGGAGATGTCAAGGCCCATATCACGACAAATGTCCTCTCACAACAAGTCCCTAAAATGTATTTGAGAGGTTGCAGGACCCATATCATGACAAGTTTCCTCTCACATCAAGTCCTCAAATATGCATCTAGGAGGTACCAGGGAACATATCATGACAAGTTTCATCTCACATAAAGTCCCTAAGAATGCATTTGGGAGGATCCATGACCCATATCGTGACAATGTCCTCTCACGACAAGTCCCTAAAATGAATCTAGGAGGTGTCAGGCCCCATATCACTACAAATGTCCTCTCACAGTAAGTCCCTAAAAATGCATTTAAGAGCTTCCACCCATATCATGACAAGTGTCATCTTACAACAAGTCCCCAAAATGCATTTTGGAGGTGCCATGTCCCACATCATGATAGTTTCCTCTCATAATAAGTCCCTAAAAATACATTTAGGAGGTGTCAGGGCCTATATCATAAGAAATGTCATCTCACATCAAGTCCATAAAAATGTATTCGAGAGGAGCCTTGACCCATATCGTTATAGTGTTCACTCATGATAAGTCCCTAAAATGCATTACAAAGGAACATGGCCCATATATTGACAATATCCTCTCACATCAAGTCCCTAAAAATGTATTTGAGTGGAGTTTAGGCCCATCCATGACACTATCTTCTCACACAAAGTCCTTGAAAATACATTTAGGAGGTGCTATGGTACATATTATGACAATGTCATCTCATAATAAGTCCTTAAAATGCACTTGGGAGGAGACAATGCCCATATCATGATTGTGTCCTCTAACCACAAGTCCTTGGAAATGTATTAGGGAGGATCTCGGGCCCTGTCTCTTGACATTGTCTCCACAACAAGTATCTGAAAATGCATTTCGGAGGAGCTGGGGACCATATCATGACCGCATAGAATTTTTTTTCCATATCCTAAAGAATGCAATTGGGAGGAGACATGGCCCATATTATGACAATGTTCTATCAGAACAAGTCATTGAAATGCATTTGGTTAGGAGTCGAGGCCCATAACATGAAGTGTCATCTCACAAAAAGTCCTTGAAAATGCATTTGTGAGGAACTTGGCCCATATCACAAGAATGTTCTCTCAAACAAAGTGCCCCAAACTGCATTTACGAGGAGTGTGGGCCCATATCATGACAATGTCCTCTCACAACAAGTCCGTAGGAAATGCTTTTAGGAGGATCTAGGGCCCATATCATGACAATTTCCTCTCACATCAAGTCCCTAATAATGCTTTAGTAGGAGATGTTTATAAATGTATTATACTCTTATAATGTTCATAAAATATATGTGTATGAGTTTTGGGATTATCATATCATGGTCGGTTGGGCGCTTGTGGCAGTCATTGTTCATTTACAACAGTTGCTTCTAGGGGTTGGCCATCTATTGAAGTTAATGCCAAGGAGCAACCTGACTCACAAGACAAATGTCCTTTAGCCTTATAATGATCACAAACGAGAAGTGTTCGAGATTGGGAATGATCATCATGTGACAATTGTGATACTCACTTGTGGTACTTACAACAATTGCAGCATTGGCTTGTAGAACTTACAAAGCTCAATTTGCTCAATTGTTGTGCATTTGTGAAAATTGACACATATATATACATATCTATCTAATATAAGAAGGATAAGAAGATGATGATATTTATGATTATGAAGTGACCAGAATGTCAATTGTGGTACTCATTTGTAGGTATTGCATCACTCTCTTATTAGGCTAGCAACTCATTTGGGAGGATCCATGACTCATATCATGACAATATCATCTCACAAAAATCCCTTGAAATGCATTTCTAAGGAGCTTGGCCCATATCATGACAATGACCTCTCACAACCAGCCCTAAAAAATGTATTTTTTTATGAGCGAAGCACATATCATGAGAATTTCTTCTCATATAAATTCAACCAAATGCATGTGCGAGAAGCCACGACCCATATCATGATAGCATCCTCTCACAACAAGTCGAATAAAATGCTCCTGGTATGATCTAGGATCAATGTCATGACAATGTCCTCTCACATCAAGTCCCTGATATGTCTATATATGTATTGTCCTCTTAACTATTCATAAAGGGACATGTATGAGCTTGGGCGCAATTGAATCATGGTTGGTTGGGTTCTTGCAGCAGCTACTTCTCATTTGTAAGAATTGCTACTAGGGGTGGGAGGTATATCCAAGCCATTGTCAAGGAGCAATTCTCTCTAGCAAGACAAAGTTACATTAGCCTTATAATGATCATAAAAGAGACATCTATGAGTTTGTGGATGATCATCATGCCAATATTCCTTTATTAATGACTCTCATAACTACTTAGAATGACTCCCAACAACAATTTCTCTCTCACACCTCCTCTATAAATTACCAAATAAATGTATTGATATATCCTCATAAAATGAATTTGAGAGAATCCATGACCCATATCATGACAATGTATGCTCACAACAAGTCCTTTGAAATGTGTCTGCGAGGAGCTGAGGCCCATATCTTGACAATGTTCTCTCACAATAATTTCTTGAAAATGCATTTGTCGAGAACTTAGAGCCATATCATGAGAATATCCTTTCACCAAAATCCCCCCAAAATGCTCTTATGAGGATCCAGGTTCCATATCATGACAATGTCCTCTCACATCCAGTCTGTGAAAATGCTTCTGGGAGGATCTAGGGACCATATCACGACATTGTCCTCTCACAATAAGTCCTTAGAAATACTTTGAACGGAGACATGTATATATGTATCGTCCTCTTACCTATTCAAAAAATAAACATGTACGAGTTTGGGGATGATCGAAGCACAGCTAGTCAAGTGCTTTTTGCTGTTGGGGTGGGTGGTCTACGCAAGCCACTGTCAAGGAGCATTTTTTCTCGTAAGACAAAGGCACATTAGCCTAAGAATGATCACAAAAGAGATATGCATGAGATAAGGAATATATTCATGAAAATTTCTATAAATGACTTTCAAAATGACTTAGAAAGACTCTTAACCAATTTCTCTTGCATATCTCCTTTATAAATTATCAAATAAATATATTGACATATCCCCACAAAACTTCATTGAGAAAATTATTGATGCCTATTATTAGTTGGGAGATGTTGAATGCCTGGCATGTCTATCACCTAAAGGTTAGGTGACAAGCATGAATGTCACCTAAAAGTTTGGTGACAAATGTGTATGCCACCTAAAAGTTTGGTGTCAGACATGTATGTCATATAAACAATATACCCCCTTACAAATCACATGCGACTCATATACACGTCACCTATATGGTAAATCCCCATTAAAACATAGGTGAATCAAATGTATGTTTTAATTGATGATGCAATTAGATGAGATCCATGGACGTGCTATACTAGAGTCCTTCAAAGAGTCATCGCCCTATAGGGTGTGAACTGAAGGCGGTGACAAAAAACTTAACCCATTAATCAAGGCCACATCAAGGTGATAGTAGCTTGAATCAGGAAGCTAGACAGAGAGATAGACATAACATGGTTCCTCGTTGCCACGAGCATGGATGACTATGAACCACGAGCAACCAAGAATAGGATAGGAGTGGTGACAAACTCAATGCAACCTCTAGAACTCCTTTTTTCATGCAACAATGGGGTCGAACCTATCGACATTCCCACTACCATTGAAGACTTCTCTTGAGTTCTCAAGGGAAGGATCCACTTTCCTAATGTTTCCAAAGTGCAAAGGTTGCAGAGGATCCCAAATATCCAACAGGACCTAAAAGAAGTCTCAGTCCCTCTAACATGGGCTACTGAAATCCCTCGTCGGTGCACATGTCCATCAATATGAGGAAGGGATGTAGTTTTAGGAGGGATAAGATGATGAAGTAGAGGAGTGGTGGATGTGAACCTTGCCCAAAGAACCTATGTCTGTCCACAATGGCTCAACGTCATATGCCACTGGTGGTGCTCCCTTTTTCAGGTTGAGGAGGGATTCAGGCAAACCATGGCAATCTGGGTATGGTTCAAGGTTAAAATCAACAAGAGGGTCTTTCTGTGACTCAACCTTTCCTGGAGAACAATAGACTAATCTATTAGAGAAGCCTAGATAGGGACTCTATAAAGTAGAGGATATAGAGAGTCATGTGTTAGGGTGTGGCATGTGCTCGTATTCATGGATCCTGGAGAAAATGGATCCCCATGGTAACTCACCTAATATAAGGTAATAATGCTTTAATGAATTTCAAAAAGCCCTCACCTCACATAAATCTTATAAATATATGGCTTTTTATTGTCTTTTTGAAATGTAAATAATGGGATACATCCCAAGTAATGATTTGGCCTTGCTTTTATGAAGTTTCAATTTTAGCATAATTAGGGTTTAGAATTCTAGTTAGATTCTTTTTGGTTTATAATTACAGGGTGACAAAGGGTTAACATCAAGAAATTTAAGGAGCTTGATTCCTACTAATATAAAGTAAACGGTCCTTGCCCATGAGTATTCATACTTATTAAGATCAACATACTTACATGTTTCTTAAATAATATTTCCATGATTTATCTGATCCAATGTTCTAAAATATCAAGACGAGATATGCGAGTAATATTTTTGTACTTTCATGATTATGTCCTTACATGTGCCTAATATCTCAAGTAGGGATATGATATTATTTCATAGAATGATTAAGATCCAAGAATTGGGGACACGATAAGATTATAATATTTGAATGCAGTAAGTCATGATTAAGTTTGAAAGATGATACACTATTAAGATTCATATATTAATAACTAAGATTTTGGATCATGATAAGACCATGAGATCATAATGCTTTGAGATTCATGTTAAGATAAGATTTAGTAAGATGACATCAACTTACAGAGTTAAACCCAGGAACCATCATTCATGTCAATTCAAGAGACATGACCCAGGACCTTTGTGCAAGTCATGTGGTCTAGACACCATAGTACATACCGATTTAGATATATGACTCAGGAACAAGAGTGCTGGTCATGAGATCTAGGTACCAGAGTACAAGTTTCCAGAGAAATATAAGTAAAGAGACAAATCTAAGTCAAAGAACGAAGAGTTAATTATGTTTCATATTTTCTACATATATAATGTTAGTTTATGTATATAATGTTTAATAATATCTTATAGTATCTTTCTTCTCCACTAATGCATATATAATAATACTCATGCCACTTTTTGACATTTGTTTTTCCAATACATGGCTGGGTACAAAACATTCAGAAATTAAGAGAAGAACCATGAGTAGAAGTTAGACCCAGAATAGAGAACACAAGGATAGAGATATCTTGTGGGGTGCCAACTATATAATGAGCCTCAACTTTGAATATTCATATTTATGTTTCCATGTTTAGAATTTTAGAGTAGAGACTTTGTCTCAATATGTTAGAATGAGTTTTACATGTAGTAGCATTCATATTTCCTTTTGTACAAACAATGTTGAGAATGTTTAATATTTTGAGTGTGTTTGATTGGTTATAATATTTCAATGAATGTCAATTTTATGTAATGACCCTTAAGGGCATGAGTTAGGATAACTCTATGTTGCTTCTACTAGATGCATGTGTGTTCTTAGGGAGGGTGTTACCTTGTCACGACTCCAGGTTAGATGCTCTTGTTGGTGTAATTCTTATGGGTCAAACCTTATATGGTTTTTTTAATCTTCTTCTCAAGATCTAGCTAAACGGATAGGTCAAAATTCTTGATTTGACTTTATATTTGTTAAAATTTTAAGTTAGCTTAATTCAGGTGTAGAATCCTAATTACATTATTTTTGAGTTATAAATACATGGTGATCAAGGGTTAAAATTAGGAGATTTTAGAAGCTCGATTCCTACTATCATAAAGTTAGTGGCCCATGCCCATGAGTATTTATACTTATTAAGCTCGACAAATTTACCTATATCTTAAATCAAATTTCCATTATTTTTTTGATCCAATGTTTTAAAATATCAAGATGAGATATGTGAGTAAGATAATCATACTTTATATCCTTACATGTGCCTAATGTCTCAAGTATAGATATGTTATTAAGATTTTATAGAATGATTAAGATCCAAGAATTAAGTACATGCTAAGATTATAGAAGTCTAATGCATTAAGTTTCAAAGATAAGATGTTATTAAGATTCATATATCAAGATTTAAGATTTAAGGTCATGATAAGATCATGTGATCAGAATGCTTTAAGATTCATGTTAAGATAGGATTTAACAAGATGACATTAGATAATAGAGTTAGACCCAAGAACCATAGTGTTGGTCAACTTAAGTGACATGACCCATGCCCTTCATGCAAGTCATGTGGCCCAAGCACCATAATGTAGGCTGATTCAAATATATGACCCAGACACTAGAGTGTGGGTCATGAGACCCAAGTACTAGAGTACATGTACCCAGAGAAAGATACATAAAGAGACATAACTATGCTAAAGAAAGAAGAGTTAATTATGTTTCAAATTTTATATAGGTCTGTTAAGCCTAAGTATTATGACTCTTGGCTCTGGAAGAATTTTCTCAAGTATAGAGATCTGCTTTTGCCTCATCTTAAGTTCAACTTGGGTAATTGATGCAACCCTATTTTAGGGCTTCATCTTGTGTTATTTTGCTCTTCAATCACATATATACCTGTTAGATTGCATGTCATTCCCCCTAATATGCTTATTTGTATAAAATGCACTTATGGACATCATTTGCGTGTTTTTCAGGCATTTGGACCACACTTGATGGAAGAGAGAGAGAGAGAAGGAGTGATCCTAGGGTTCCTCTGCCCTTGGAGAGACCCAAAGTGAAGTCCAAGGCTCCCTCAACCTACCCTTAGTGGCCAAAGATTAGTTGAAGCAAAGATGTCCAAGAAAATCCAAAGATCCAAGCCAAGGTGCTGCCCCAGGACCCAGGACGACCGTGGTACCACAGAACGGCCGTGCTAGATGACTTAGAAATTAACAGGCTCAACATCCAAGTGAAGCAGAGAACACCACGGCCGTGCACAGCACCACGGCCGTGCAATGGGCAGACACCACGGCCGTGCTCCACAAAATGGCTGTGGCACAGCAAAGCAAAACGGCCGTGCAGCAGCACCACGACCACCCCCACCAAGCCCACCACAGCCGTGCCATACACCACGGCCGTGGCACACCACCACCACCACGGCCGTGTTGACCCACCACGGCCGTGGCCGTTTTGACCACCAACCTGACATTGTGCAATTTAATTCCCACGACCGTGCCCCATACACCACGGCCGTGGCCTACCCTGCCCACCACGGCTGTGGTACCCCACCACGGCCGTGCTACTCACAGAATCCAGCCACTTTTCCACTACTTTCCCCATTTACCCCTAACTTAACCTAGTGCTTTCCCTACACCTATATATACCTAGGTGGCGGCTGGGGCACGAGGCTGGCTACCTTCTACCCCTTCCTAGCTCCCCAAATCGCCACCCACTCCATTCCACCCCATATCCACCTCAAATCCACTCCATTTCACCATTTCCACCACATAACCCCCCATATCTAAGCCTTCCATCCACTTCCCACCACCATTCCACACCTTGCCATCCAAAAAGAAGGAGGAGGATGACCCTGCAGCTGCTGGAGAGGAGGATTTCTTCATCTACACCGAGCTCCATGGCTTCTTCTACCTCTTTCTCCTCTCTTTTTGTATTTTGCTTTGTTATGAGTAGCTAGGCCCCTTGGGTGGGATGTTTGGGGGAAAATATGTTACTTTGATACCATGTTGGAGGAAAATGGCATGTAAACTTTGTAATTTCATTTGTTAATGATTATGTTCTATTTCCATCTCTTTCTCCATGGATTGCTTGTTGGTTTGTGTGTGAAATCACCTAGGAATTTAGGCAAATTGCTTATATGTGTGAATTTTGGGATTTGCCCCTAGGTCCAATTCTTGGATCCCTAGGCTGCCTCCCATCTTCCTACATCCTAATCAATCTCCCTAAACCTAAGTGAGAGATCTAAGTAGCTAGATTGGATAATTCTAGTGCAATTAGCATGGAGCCTTCTCAAGGTTAGAATGTGGGGGAATTGGGGTCCAAAACCCTAATTTCACTTCCCCATTACTACCCTCGGCCCCTAATTGCCCTAGGAATGCCTAATCTAGAAACCTAGACTTGATTAGACTCTAATTGAATTGAACCTAATCCCTAACCCAATTGAGCCTCGTAAGGGTAGTAGGGGGTGTTAGGGACTAGTTCCCCTATACACAACCTAGCATATCCATGGCCAGTTAGTAGCTTAGGTTAATTCGTTAGACTCTAACTTGTTGTTTGGTTTGGATAATCTAAATGGAATCATAATGTTCATATGTCACCCCAACTTAAGTGATAAGTTCATACCCCTAAACAGCCCACACATTTCTTTACTGCTTAAAACCCTAGTTTTGTGCTTGCTTAGCTTAGTTAGTTCTTTTCTTGCTTAGTTAGCTTCTTGCCTTGCTCTTGCCTTGTTTATGCTAGTTTAGTTCTTTAATTGCTCTTTTGCTTTTCTCTTGCTTGCCTTAGTGTAATTTGCCTTTTCATACCTAGCTTAGTCTTTACTTGCTTGCTTAGCCTTAATCTAGTCTAGGGTTAACGTAGATTTCATTCTCGCCTTTAACTGCTTGTTTGTTCATAGTAGTTTAACAATCAAATCACCTTTAAACCCTTAACCCTAGTCTTCGCAGTAGTAACCTAGCTAAACTAACCTAGCTCTAGAGCCCCCTCTTTTCCCTGTGGATCGACCCTTTACTTGCCACCTTCCTATACTACGACACGACCCCATGTGCTTGCGGGTGTAGTGTTTTAGTAGACGTAGGTAGCTAGTTTAGGTTTATAAATTTTGAAAGCAAACCCCCACATTCCGTGCATTCCGACCTCGTGGGGTGCATCTATTCAATCGAGTAGTGTGTTAGCACCACTAGCGGAAGCGCACTAAGCTTTCTGGCGCCGTTGCCGGGGAATAGAGGCGCTCGGCCTAGCTAGTTAGTTTTGCTTTGACTTTTCCTACTGCCCTCATCATTGCTATTCTTTATTCATTTTTCTTTGCATTTCTTGTGTATATTGGTTTACTAACTTGCTTTTTTTTTGCTTGGTTGTGCTTTATGCATGTGATAAGCCATTTGGGAGGAAATAAGATGGAAGACCAAAATGCACCTCACAAGCCGCTTCAAGACTACTTCATGCCTAGCAACTACAAATCGCCAATTGCTAGCAGGGTTGATCAAATGCCAGGGGAGAAATTCTCTATTCCTCCAGGTCTTCTTGGGTTCTTGCCCATCTTCTACGGCTCGGAGAGTGAGAACCCCTATAAGCACTTGGACTCCTTTCTTGAAGTATGCTCCACCTTCAGGACGTCGACGGCTAGTGATGATACAATTCAGTTGACCTTGTTCTCCTTCTCCCTCAAAGATAGAGCTAAAGACTGGTATGACTCAAGAAAGGACATCATGAGTTGGGAAACAATGAAGAATGCTTTCTTGAGACAGTTCTACTCTATTGCAAGGTTGACACAAATGCGACATTCCGTGACAAGTTTTAGCCAAATGGGCAGTGAGCAGTTTCATGATGCATGGGAGAGATTCAAGAAGCTGTTGAGAGAGTGCCCGCACCATGAGATCCCTTTGTGGCAGCTAGTTCAATCATTCTACTCTGGTTTGTCTCTAAAGGACCAAGACACAGTGGACTCTTCTTGTGGAGGAGTTTTCATGGCTAGGCCACCTGAGGAGATATGGCCTTTGTTTGAGCAGTTGGCTGAAGGATCAAGAATTTGAGCCTCTAGCATGATGAATGAAAGAGGGTATGCCTTTGGTGTGACACCCCCTACTCATGATGACTCAAGCCCGCAAGTGATGAAGATTCTTGGTGACATGGTGAACTTCATGAAGAACCAGGTGACAAATGCTCCTTGCCACCTGGTCAATTCTATTGAGTTCTATGGGGAAGAAAAGAAGACACCTCACTCCTATAGTTACCAAGAACCACAAAGCCCTACATACAGCTCAAGGTTTGAGGAAGAGGTTCTATCCAGATTGAAAGTGTTTGATGATGTTCAAAGGGATGTTGCAAGGTTAGAAGAGAGAATAGAGCAGCTATCTTCTATAATCGCTCTCCAAGAGGAAAAATTTTCTTCAAGACCCCTCGTGAGCCACCATGAAGCAACTGGACCCATGCCCTCCTCTCAATATTTCTATAGTCCACCCCCCATGCAAGTACACCCCATTCACTCATTCCAAGGCTATTCCCAGCCTTACACCCCTCCACCACCTCCCTTACCTCAAATCTCCCAAAACTTCACTTTCCAACCCCAATTCTCTCACCCCCCTCAATTCCCTTCTCCACCTCAATTTCAACCCCAAGTGTCACATCCACCTCCTCCACAGCCACAACATGCTCCCCCTCTTCACCATGAGCAAGGTAGTACTGTGACAGTTCTAAGGAGTGGGAAAACTCTTGAGTAGCCCGCAGGTCAAAGAAAGGTTGATAAAGCAAAGCAAAGTGGTGATACTGTGATTGATATTGCCGAAGATGATGTTGTGATACCGCATGTTGAGTTTGGGATTCCATGTGATCCGCCACATACCCCTTTTGCAGGTCCTACCATCCCTAGTGTTCCCCCTCATGTTCATGAAAGTGCGGAAAAAACTAGTGATCCTCCATTTTTAGAAGCACTATATGAGCCACCGGAGTTGAAAAGGAGGCAAAAGCACAATGTTGACATTCTTGAGGTGTTTCACCAAGTAAAGGTGAACATTCCACTTTTGGATGCTATCAAGCAAATCCCATCATATGCCAAGTTCCTCAAGAACCTATGCACTGTGAAAAGAAGGTCAACGGGGAGGATTCCAAAGAAGGTGAGACTGAATGAACAAGTGAGCTCCATCATACAACACTCACTTCCCGTGAAGAGAAAGGACCCAGGAGCCCCACTCATACCTAGTTACATAGGGGGACATCGCATAGATAGGTCCTTGCTTGATTTGGGATCTAGTGTGAATTTGATGCCATATCATGTCTATGTTGAGCTGGGCTTAGGCAGGTTGAATCCGGCACATTGCACTCTCCAGTTGGCGGATATATCCATAAAAGTGTCTAGAGGTAGAGTGGATGATGTCTTGGTGATGATAGACAAGGAAAAAGGCACAGTGTTCCCGACAGATTTCATTGTACTCGATATGGAGCCAGAGGATAGGAAGATTCCCATCATCTTGGGGAGGCCATTCTTATCTACAGCTGATGCCGACATTCATGTACGCAGTGGCACCATGACAGTCTCATTTATGGACATGAACATCAACATCAACATGTACAAGACCCCAACCCGGCGAGTCTGAGATAGGGATATTGGACATGATCACTTCACAAGTCCAAATGGGCATTTGAGAGAAGGAAATCAAGGTGAAGAAGTTAATGATGATTATTGTGATCAAAGGGAGGAGGAAAACAGATGGAGTGCAAAGGAAGGATGCATGTTTTGCAAGAATGGACACATGAGAATGCCAAACGGATGAATGAATGAAGAAACCAAGAAGCCTAGCTGAAGGCAAGAAACTCAGCGCTTGTGGGAGGCAACCCACCTAGGTTTGGGAATTTTTAACCCAACCTCACATTTTTGATACTTTTGCTTTATTTTACACAAACACACACACGCTTGTGCTTGATAGTTTTCTTTTGAGTTTTGATGATGAGGCATGTGCTAGACAATAGAGAGAGAGGGTATAGAAGCATGCCATTGTCTTTAAAGCAAATATGCGGCCGAATAACAAATAAAAATGAAGTTCAAGTTTTGAAGTTTGAAAACTGAAGAAACAACCCCAACACGGTCGTGGAGCTCGACGACGACCGTGGTGTACTTGGCCAACCACGACCGTGGCCTCCTGCCACGACTGTGCGAATTAATGCATCAATTTGGCCAAAGCTACAGGGTTTTGCAAGATCGGCCACGACCGTGGCAATACGCCACGACCGTGGTGAGAAGACAAGGCCACGACTGTGGTCTCACACCACGCCCGTGAGAATTATTGCATCAAGTTGGCCGAAGTTATAGTGTTTTTAGAAGATTGGCCACAACCGTGGCCACCCGCCACGGCCGTGTTGAAGAGGATTGGCCACGACCGTGGTGATCGACCACGACCGTGGCGATAGACCACGACCGTGGCGATTGACCACGAACGTGGAGAGGGTCGAGCACCAGCCATAGCAGGGTGACCTACATTCTGACGCTCCGCACCATCCATGATCTTCACCCTACTATCCCTAAGCTCTAGTTTCATGTTGAGGACAACATGATTCAAAAGTTTGGGGTGGTAGGGCGGTATGCACCACCCTATCTCTCTCTTTTAGTCATTTTGTGCCACCTTTGCCATTCAGTTCAGTTTTATTGTTACTGTTCTTTTCACTACATCTCTTAATGCCATGTAGTTTGCTTTCTTGTCATTTTTGCGTAATTTTCAAAAATTTTGCTCTTTTGCCATGCATTGCATATCATGTAGATTTTTGGTAATTTTTGCATGTTTTAGCTAGTATTTGCTTGTTTATTGCTTTAAGTTCAATAATTTAGGCTTAGATGTGATTGAAAGAAACATGGCACCATTTTGGCCAATTTTGCCCAAATTTGGAACTTCTTGTCTAAAAAGTGTGTTTTGACCCAATCTCTACTATTTTGAGTAAAAATGATGACCTTTGACAAATGCAAGTGAATTATCATTGTTTGTTGCTAAGTGGTATCAATGTTTGACTTTTTACATGTGCATCACCTCTCTTAAGATTGTGATTGAATTGGTTGAATTGTGAAATTGAGCAAGCTTTGAACGCTTAGTGTTTGTGGAATTACTTGTTTGATATATCAATTTCATTTTGTGCATTCATGTGGTGTGATATCTTGGATGAAATATTGGATTAATTCTCATGCATGATGTCTTATGTGGAAAAGCATACCAATGACCCCTCTTTGACCCGATTCTTCTTCCATCATCTTCATACCCCTCTGCCTCATAAAAAGATGCCCTAGTGCACATAATCAGCCTTGGCCACCTCCAAAAGTTTGGGGTGGCCATATCTTTATCTCCCCGCTTCATTCTATCCACCATATGCCCTATCTACACCAAGGGCAAGAAAAAGAAAAGCAAAATAAAATAAAAGGATGCTCCTGTTTAAGAGCATTCAAATAAAGAAAAGATGAGTGTGTAAAAACACTCCAAAAAATCTTACCGCAACCATTTCTTCCACTTTCATACCCATTGAGCTAGGAAACATCAAACTTAGCTCATTTTACCCTTTTCCGCAGCCACGTGGGTCATTTGGTGTGATTTGAGATATAAGACTGAATGCATGAATGTGAAACAACACTCCTAGTCATTCTTGATTAATGCCACCATGAAACGGTTTACTCGGAACTTAATGGAAGAAATATGGATAACTTGTGTATTCTATGCGCTATATTTGAAGTTCATATGCTTTGTGCTCTTTTCATGATTGGATTGTGAAAGAAGGAGAGGAGAGAGGTGAGATGCATGTACTTAGTCATCTTTGATCCCATTCAGCAACAATCGTCTTTTATATTGCATTTGTCATTTCTTTTTGTGAAAGTTTGTAGAGAGATTGAGTTGGAGCATACTTGAGGACAAGTATGTTTCAAGTTTGGGGTGGTGATGCAGCCCTATTTTAGGGCTTCATCTTGTGTTATTTTGCTCTTCAATCACATATATACCTGTTAGATTGCATGTCATTCCCCCTAATATGCTTATTTGTATAAAATGCACTTATGGACATCATTTGCGTGTTTTTCAGGCATTTGGACCACACTTGATGGAAGAGAGAGAGAGAAGGAGTGATCCTAGGGTTCCTCTGCCCTTGGAGAGACCGAAAGTGAAGTCCAAGGCTCCCTCAACCTACCCTTAGTGGCCAAAGATCAGTTGAAGCAAAGATGTCCAAGAAAATCCAAAGATCCAAGTCAAGGTGCTACCCCAGGACCCAGCACGACCGTGGTACCACAGAACGGCCGTGCTAGATGACTTAGAAATTAACATGCTCAACATCCAAGTGAAGCAGAGAACACCACGACCGTGCACAGCACCACGGCCGTGCAATGGGCAGACACCACGACTGTGCTCCACAAAACGGCCGTGGCACAACAGAGTAAAATGATAGTGCAGTAGCACCACGACCACCCCCACCAAGCCCACCACGGCCGTGCCATACACCACGGCCGTGGCACACCACCACCACCACGACCGTGTTGACCCACCACGGCCGTGGCCATTTTGACCACCAACCTGACATTATGCAATTTAATTCCCACGACCGTGCCCCAGACACCACGACCGTGGCCTACCCTGCCCACCACGGCCGTGGTACCCCACCACGGCCGTGCTACTCACAGAATCCAGCCACGTTTCCACTACTTTCCCCATTTTACCCCTAACTTAACCTAGTGCTTCCCCCACACCTATATATACCTAGGTGGCGGATGGGGCACGAGGGTGGCTACCTTCTACCCCTTCCTAGCTCCCCAAATCGCCACCCACTCCATTCCACCCCCATATCCACCTCAAATCCACTCCATTTCACCATTTCCACCACATAACCCCCCATATCTAAGCCTTCCATCCACTTCCCACCACCATTCCACACCTTGCCATCCAAGAAGAAGGAGGAGGACGACCCTGCAGCTGCCGGAGAGGAGGATTTCTTCATCTACACCGAGCTCCATGGCTTCTTCTACCTCTTTCTCCTCTCTTTTTGTATTTTTCTTTGTTATGAGTAGCTAGGCCCCTTGGGTGGGCTGTTTGGGGGAAAATATGTTACTTTGATACCATGTTGGGGGAAAATGGCATGTAAACTTTGTAATTTCATTTGTTAATGATTATGTTCTATTTCCATCTCTTTCTCCATGGATTGCTTGTTGGTTTGTGTGTGAAATCACCTAGGAATTTAGGCAAATTGCTTATATGTGTGAATTTTGGGATTTGCCCCTAGGTCCAATTCTGGGATCCCTAGGCTGCCTCCCATTTTCCTACATCCTAATCAATCTCCCTAAACCTAAGTGAGAGATCTAAGTAGCTAGATTGGATAATTCTAGTGCAATTAGCATAGAGCCTTCTCAAGGCTAGAATGTGGGGGAATTGGGGTCCAAAACCCTAATTTCACTTCCCCATTACTACCCTCGGCCCCTAATTGCCCTAGGAATGCCTAATCTAGAAACCTAGACTTGATTAGACTCTAATTGAATTGAACCTAATCCCTAACCCAATTGAGCCTCGTAAGGGTAGTAGGGGGTGTTAGGGACTAGTTCCCCTATACACAACCTAGCATATCCATGGCCAGTTAGTAGCTTAGGTTAATTCGTTAGACTCTAACTTTTTGTTTGGTTTGGATAATCTAAATGGAATCATAATGTTCATATGTCACCCCCCAACTTAAGTGATAAGTTCATACCCCTAAACAGCCCACACATTTCTTTACTGCTTAAAACCCTAGTTTTGTGCTTGCTTAGCTTAGTTAGTTCTTTTCTTGCTTAGTTAGCTTCTTGCCTTGCTCTTGCCTTGTTTATGCTAGTTTAGTTCTTTAATTGCTCTTTTGCTTTTCTCTTGCTTGCCTTAGTGTAATTTGCCTTTTCATACCTAGCTTAGTCTTTCCTTGCTTGCTTAGCCTTAATCTAGTCTAGGGTTAACGTAGATTTCATTCTCGCCTTTAACTGCTTGTTTGTTCATAGTAGTTTAACAATCAAATCACCTTTAAACCCTTAACCCTAGTCTCCGCAGTAGGAACCTAGCTAAACTAACCTAGCTCTAGCGCCCCCTCTTTTCCCTGTGGATCGACCCTTTACTTGCCACCTTCCTATACTACGATACGACCCCGTGCGCTTGCGGGTGTAGTGTTTTAGTAGACGTAGGTAGCTAGTTTAGGTTTATAAATTTCGAAAGCAAACCCCCGCATCCCGTGCATTCCGACCTCGTGGGGCGCATCTATTCAATCGAGTAGTGTGTTAGCACCACTAGCTGAAGCCCACCAGTAATGGTTCATGCTTCCTTCTGCGGTTGGACCCTTGGTGTGGTGAAAGTTCCTACCTTGATGATCATATCGACCCTCAATTAATGTACATGCTTGGTTTGGGGATGTCCTACCATGTGGACTCTTGTATCTCTAACGGCGATTGGTATATCTCTTCTAATATCCGTGGAGGTCAGAAAGTTGTCATGGTCCTTAACAGTATTTCTAGGCATGTCTCGTGGAAGGATGATTGTGTTTCTGTGGATGCCAAAGGTTCCTTGTCTCTTAGGGATTGTTGGGAGTTGTGTAGAGTGAAAGATCGTCCCCTTTCTTGGCCTAGGTATATCTGGAGCAGCTTGGTCCCAAGGAATGTCTCCGTCTTTTTCTAGGAAGTGCTATATCGATATCTCCATCGTCTTCCCACTCAGTAGATTCTAAAAAACTTTTCCTTTCAGATTTCGTCCTTTTTCTTTCTCTGTCTGTCTTCTAAAGAAAATGATCATCATCTGTCTTTTCTTGTTGTTTTTCTTCTGAGCTTTGGAGTTCCTTTTATTCTAAATTTGTATGCGTGCCTACTTGCTTGGATGATACTCTTATTCTCAATAAAAGGCAAGATGCATAGTTTTTTTCCTCTATTATCACATCTGGAGTGAGAGGAACAGGTGTATCTTCTCCAGTCTTTCTTGTGATCATAAATTGATTTCGTCCTTTTGTATACGGGACCTTAATACAATGTACAAATAGTCCTTTTTGTTTGTACAATTTTTTCTACCTTTTAGCATTGTACATAGTTATTTCTCTGAATTCTTGTTGTTATTAAAAGGAGGAGGCACACATGGTTCAGGAAAAAGAAGTTTCACGCATATAATGTTTAAAAAAATATTATACTGCCTTATTTCTCCATTAATGCATATATAAGAATGTTCATGACACTCACTGATGTTGTTTTCCTGTGCATGGTGGGTACAAGATGTTCCCAGATAAGGAGCTGAACCGAGAGTAGAAGTAGGACCCAATAAAGAGAACACAAGGATAGAGCATAAGACACATGAGTGCTCACTATAATATGTGCCTCAACTTTATATATTTAGCTACATGTTTCCATGTTTAGGGATTTAGAGTAGAGACTATGTCTTAAGATGTTAGAATTAGTTTTGCATGCAACATCTTGCATGTTTCCTTTTGTGCAAACAATGTTGAGAATATTTAATATTTTAAGTTTGTTGGATTGGTTATTATGTTTCAATGAATGCCATTTTTGTGTAATGCCCTTTTAAGAGCACGAGTTATGGATAACTCTCTATTTCTACCGCTACATGCATGTGTATTCTTAGGGAGGACATTACACATCTAATGAAGTTTTTTTAACAAAAAATATATTCCAAAATCTCCCTTTTGGCACCTTATTCATCAAAAAGGGATAACTATATATCAAGTAATGATGTAATGAACCAAAACCTAGAATCTTACCCTATTCCATTATTAGAAAGCTAGTGAGGTTTGCTCTTTAGATGTGACCAAACAAGGATAACATTAGAGACCTAATTAAAATATGAATAAGCTTGCAAACAAATATGACACAATACCCTCATATTAATCATAATACCAATAAAGAATACACATGTGATGGTATTGGTTAAGGTGTGGTGTTAATATAAAGTGACTTTAATCTGAGTCTATTAATGAAAAGGGGACATAATGAAATATATGGCTTAAACCATAATGGTGATATATTTCATAAAAGGAAATCTTAAAAATGAAATATAATGTGGACATTCCTTGGGTCTCAATTAGATTGGGAGTCAAGTTTCATGTTATTTTCACAATAATAATTATCTTAATTTCTCTTGATAAAAGGAAATCTTAAAAATGAAATATATGCCTTTTTGAGACATAGTGACATCAACGTCACGAGCTTACTGGGGAAGGGTTGAAAGAAAATCTCCCCGCGGGGAAGCATACCTATTCATACGGGGAAGGGGAATGATCTACTGACACAAGTATGAAAATGACCATACATCCTCATTCATCAAGAATACGAATGATCCCTACCGCTTACCTGTGTTTAAATATAGTTTAGGAGAGAGAAAGTGTGTAGAAGCCGTAAAAATTAAATAATATGATAAATAAACTCAAAAGATGAAATTAATGGCAAAATCATATCCAATATGTTTTAGTTTTCTTGAGGGTGAAGTTTCACATTAATTGGATAGTTCTAGATGTCTCTAATGCATTAGGAAAGAGAACATATGATTTAGTTTAAAATAATTAAATAAAATAGTAAAAGTCTCCAAAGGAAAAAGTAATGCCAAAATTGGGTTTCTTCATGTCCTAATTAATCTAGATGTCAATTTTGGTATTAGTTGACCTTTGTTTGACCCTCAAATTAAATTTATAAGAAAGATATAAGCAACTTAAATTAGATACATAAAATACTTCAGCTTTTCCAAAGTTCTTGGCTGTCACATGTATTTTGAGTGTCAAGCCTGATTTTTTTTAATATAATGCAGACTAAAAGGTGATTGTCAGATTTTGTGATCGCACAACTGTTGTCTTCTCCCCAACCTCCATTCCCATTGTTCTCCCCGTGATCTGGGAAACCAGTTTCCTAATTCCCACCTTTACTTGTATTCTTGTCTCAGAATTATCTTACGAATGTCGTTTTCCAGATTATGTCTCATTACTCATCGGAACATTACCTTCCATAGCATTTTGTGGACATATAACTCAATTTTATATTAACTTCCAGTTACTGATATTAGGGCATTCTGTAAATGTCATCATTTATTAATCATCAATGTATGTATTGCATTTTATTTAGAGTTATTAGCTTAAATTTGCCATATGGAGCAAATTACATGATTTCATGCATCAACATCACCATATTTGGCATCATATAGATTATATATCATATTTTAGAGTTATTGATGCATTCTCATAATGTTAGGTCACTATTTGATATTTATTACTCATAAAATAAACATTATACATCTCACTTAACATCTGTGTTATTTAAGCACCAAAGTATTGATATGATGATTCTGTATTATCCTACTCATTTTTTTGAGAAATTTGGTATCTTATTTGTATCTTTCCGATTCTCAAGCTAATTACTATAAATTATGCAAGATCTGTGATTTTCTAGGGAAAATTACCTTGTTGTGGCCTTTACCCAAGTAGGAGGCCCATTCTGGAGGCAACCCTACATCTCTATCAAAAAGAGACGATCGAAAACTTTACACAGAGTCAACCCTTTCGAAGGTGGGATCTCTTTTTACGAACGCCTAGGATGATGATACAAGAAAGAACCTTAAACTTTCCCCTCTATCCTAGAGGAGCCGTATGAGGCGGAAGCTATAGAACGCCGCCGCGTGGTGAGTGTGGGGGCGCGCTGCCTTGCTGTTGTTCTGGGCAGTGAGCCGACCGGTTCGTTCGCTTGGACCCGGTCCGTGGATTGCTCCTCATATCTGCGAGAAAAGCCCAGCGCGCGAACTCTGTTCTCCGCTGAGCGCCGCCGTGACCCGAACTCCGACGAGCAATATCAGCTGCGCCTCCTCTCCTTCGTCAAGGAACCTGATGCCATAATCTTCGGCATGTTCATATCTCGACCACCGGCTTCCTAGGTTGCCGGTTGAGACTCCATAGCCCTAATCCCCTTCAAGATCACAGCTGAGGTTGCTTCCATGGTGGAGTAAAACGAGATAAACCACCCCAGATCCTCCTTGAGCAAGGTCGAAGGCACAAAAACACCCTAGAAGCTTCCACGAACTCCGCCTCAGCCACCGTTCTCGACGGCAAGCATTCAGCACACATCCCTGATCGCCATCTTCTATTCCTTCTTCCAGCTTTCTCCTATTACGGCGGCTCCTCCTTCTCCAGGCAGAACCTACATCTTAGATCGGTTCCACCACCTCCAAAAGGCCCGATAGCGGACGGTATTATCTCCTCCGATCCCCAGCCCCGCATTCCCCTACTTCGATTCCTTCATACACCACTCTAGATCCATTTAACCCATATTGACCTTCAATAGACAACCTGTGATTGGCGGTAGAGAGACTGAAACGAGGGGGGGTCTTTCTCTCTACCCAGTTCACCATCTCATCGGATACAAGGGTCAGAAGGTGTTAAAAGTTGATACGGTGACAACTACTTGGTCATCTGTAGTCGTAGCCTCTCATACATGGCGTGGGATCGTGGGCTGTTCTTTGTTCCAACGTCCCCACTACCTTGCTCTAACTGCAAGGTAGGAGACGAGTGGGAATCGTTGGATCACCCACATCAAAGGGCTGAAAAGGGTCCACGCAGCCAATCCGTGGCTCAGTCAGGTCCAGGGCGCGTGACATTGCATTCAACCATGCCCAAGATTAAATTTAGGTCCATAAATAATCAAAATACACATTATTTGCCAAATTTTAACCTTAATAACTCCCTCTAGGATTCTCCAATTGCCACCAAATTTTAACCATAGCTTTGCTACCCCTCAAGCTACATTCTATTAAATTTGGTTTGCTTGACCATCAAATAAATACCTCAAAAAGGCATGAACTTAGGAATCTTAATCATGATATTAACCTCAATCAACCATCAAACTTTACCAAAATACTTGAAACTCTCAAATAACTCAACATATAAATTTCAATATGTCATTAAGCATTCAAAGGGTTCCAAAAGTCCACTCCATCACATCCTACACACCTTAAAAGATATTTCATCCTCGAAAATAAGCTAAAATCCAGTCTTTCACAACCAATCTTGGCTCTCTTTCACGGTAGGTTGTTATGCCCTTTTTGCTTAGTTTTTACCTTCTAAACAGTTAGTGAGTTCCTTGCTATCATGACATTTGATCTTTCACCCAGAGCCTCAGTCTTGCTCCATGAATCTATTCTTGTGATTGGTTTTTGAGTTCCTTGATCCTTCCTTATCCTTCTAGTTCACGCTTCCTTCCAGTAATGGTGGAAGAGTGGAATGTAGCTCTAGGGCATCACACTGCTTGTGTTTTGGCTCATTGGATTCGGGCTTGGATAAGGAATCCCCCTGTAATCTTGTTTGTATTTGGTTTTTCCTTTTCACTAGTTTGGATTCACGATTGCTCATTGTGGGAAGCTGTTCTTCCCATTTTCCCTTGGTTTGATCAATCAGGTATAAGGATTTATAGAAAGAGCCGTGATTTTATTTTTCTTTTGTCGCCCATGGAAGGGGTAATTCCGTCTTTTAACCCTCAATAGTTCTTCTTTTCTGCACTGAGCTTTGTGCAGGATTGAGCGTCGAGTTGGCGAGGCCTGATTGGTCCAATTCAATAAAGTTGAACGCTGACATGATTTTATTTGTGAACGAGGATTTTTGGTATTTTCTGATTGGTTGATTTTCCAAAATTTGTAATAAGTAAGTTATAGCTCAAAAAATAAAATAAAATATGTTTTGGGAACATATAATTATAACCTATCTAATGGTACCCATTTATTATCCTAAATCTAATGTCAAAAAGGCAATTTTTAATGAATATTCCTAATTGGTTATAATTTGTAAAATTCATAACTACTACTTTATAAGTTAGAAAAATTAAGTAAAATATGTTATGAACTCATAAAAACATAACCAAAAATATGACATGGTTTTGATAACCTAATTCACTAATAAAAAAAAGGAAATTTTTAGGGTTTATGAAATTTATGTAAACGTAACCCTAATTATACATATATGCTTAATAGGTGCTTTGGAGACCTAGACTTGGATCTAGGACTGACTTTGGACTTGTTTAGACTCTAAAATTCCTTTTGATCAATAACCTATTTTCATCTTTCTCGTGGTCCTATGGACAATAGCCTACACGATATCTTTTTCTCTTGAGAATATATTACTTAGTTCTAATTTTTGTGAATCATTCTACTTGGAAGGATATTCTTTTGACTCAATCTTATACTTGGTTCATGATGGAACTTCTACATGGTGACATGTGTTAATTTTGCCAACTTATGTGGTGGCTGCTTATTTTGTCCATTTGTGTGATGGCAGTCTTGTTTATTTTGACTATACTTTTTACTTGCCTCTACATTAAGCATGTTATGTGATTCAATAGCCCTAGAGTAGTGTAATTGCTTTTGTTTTTGGGTTATATACCCTTATTATATCTTTGGGATGGAGGTTATGGGCCCCATACTTGGGTTTTGTGCCCACACTTTATATATTTGAGAGTTTGGTTATGTGCCATTCTCTACCAGGTTTCAAATTTATGAGGCTTGGCTGCCATTGTCTTTATATTGTTCTAGTGCTATGTTTATCTCACATGCATGCAGGTTGATGTTATTATTGAAGGGTTGTGTGCCCTAATTCTTGATATGTTCTTGTGTGGCACAACTTTATTGTTTTATTAATGGCAAGTATTCTCTTGGTTATCAATTTTTGAAATCCATATTCTTTTATGCCTAATGGGGTAGTCTGTTTCTTTTTCTATGGGAAGCCTTTTCTTTTGACATCCTTTATTTCACAATGTTTCTCAATCCCTATTTAGTATGCACATACCGGTCTTATGCTGATGTCATCTATTTTTCTCCTCTTGTTGGGCTATGCTTCCAACCCCAGGTGTAGGACATGGAGGACATGTCATGTTGAGATGGACCTAACATAAGGAGTTGATTCTTGGAGACAAACTTGATATGGTTTATATTTTCTCTCTAATAGATCCTTATGATGTAATATCCATGTAAACCTTTATGGGAGATGATGATGTAATTTTGTAAATGTATTATAGTCATGTTTTACATTTTGTTGCTATACTTTGTTCATTTTTATACCATTATTTGATATTTGAATTTTTTACACCTATTCCAACATAGCTTTTGAGTGTGCTTGGAATGGATGTTTTATTCAATTTTAGTAGGGAGTGGATCCCCTCTAGGCCCCACTCCTTATAGCATGGTATCAAAGCCCGTGTAGTCAGAATCTGAATATTTCAATTTTGTCTCCCTAATTAGAGCCCTTGCCCTATATGGTTTCCCTCTAGGTGAGATGTTCATCCTAGAATTGATCTATGTTTTTCATGATGTGATGAAAGGTTGATATGAGTTTCACATTAGAACCATGTTTAGAAAACCCTAATGTGATAAGGTTTTAGGTGATCTTACCCTACCATATTGGTTAACAATGACATATATCTTTGGATGTTATCATGTATTGGCTTGAGGTCATGTTATAAAGATGAGGTACTGTTAGGATGAGGAGATCTTATATGGAAAAAATATGAATTGGTTCTCACATTGAATTTTTGCCAACATATCTATTGTATCTCGCAATGTTTCTTATCGTTAAAAATTATTTTCATTATACTATTATATGCACAAGAGAAAATTTATGGATTTTGTCAGTGATTTCATGAACTAATTCACAATAAAGAGATATGTGAAGTTTAGTGGAGAAACCCTAGAATTAGTTGGAATAGATTTGTATATGAAGAGGTGACCAAGAATATGTGGCAAAATATAAAGGTGTAGTGGACATATCCTTTGTACCCTATGAATTTTTGGTTGATAATATGAACCTAGGGGTTGTTAGATTAGAGACACAAGGACCTAAAGTACAACCCTAGGCTGATATGACATGTTAGTTAGATGCTTTACAAATGAACAACACACTAAAATATTCACAACGAAAAGATCCATATGTAACCCTAATATATTTAAGAGATGTTTAATTTGGATTATTAGGTTAAACCTTTTAAGGGATAGATAGTGGTTTGTTGATGATGCTAGAACAATTAGATTTTGAGGATGAAATTCTTTTAAGCATGGAGTGTTGTAACAAACCAAAAGCTAGAATCCTACACTATTCCATTATTAGAAATCCAGTGAGGTTTGTTCTTTATATGTGACCAAACAAGGATAACATTATAGACCTAATTAAGATATGAATAAGCTTGCAAACAAATATGATACAAGACCCTCATATTAATCATAATACCAATAAAGAATATACATGTGATCATATTGGTTAAGGTGTTATGTTAAGATAATGTGACTTTAATATGAGACTATCAATGAAAAAGGGGACACAATAAAATATATGGCTTAAACCATAATGGTGATATAATTCATAAAAGGAAATCTTAAAAATGAAATATAATCTAGACATCGTGTTCCTTGGGTCCAAATTAGATTAGGAGTCAAGTTTCACCTTATTTGCACAATAATATTTATCTTAATTTCTTTTAGTAAAGGAAAAATGAGTTTTTCTCCAAAATATTAAATAAATTAATAAATGGATCTAAAAGTGGAAGAAAATCTCAAATTCATAATCTACATATTAAAATTTTCCTATGCGTTAATTTTCATCTGATTTGGACAACCTTAAATGTTTAAGTATAGTTTAGGAGAAAGTGTGTAGAAGCCCTAAAAATTAAATATTGTGATAAATAAACTCAAAATATGAAATCAATGGAAAATTCATATCCAATATGTTTTAGTTTGCTTGAGGGTAAAGCTTCACATTAATTGGATCATTCTAGATGTCTCTAATGCATTAGGAAAGAGAAAATATGATTTTCTTTAAAATAATTACATAAAATAGTAAGTCTCCAAAAGAAAAACTAATGCCAAAATCTGAATCTTCATGTCTTAATTAATCTAGGTGTAAATTTTTCTATTAATTAACCTTTGTTTGACCTCAAATTATAATTAAAAAAGATATAAATAACTTAAATTAGATACATAAAATACTTCAACTTTTCCAAAGTTCTCGACTGTCACTCATATTTTGAGTGTCGCACATCATTTCCTTTTTTTATAACAAGGACTAAAAGGCGACTATAAAAATTTGTGATCACACGGTTTTTGTCTTCTCTGCTACCTCCATTCCCATTAGTCTACACGCGAACTGGGAAACTAGTTTCCTCGTAAATTTCTTTCTTTGATTTCTCCCTGAGTTTTACACCTTTCTTTTAAATTTCTTCTCCCTTGCCTTCCTCTTTCCTCTTGAACCCATAGACCATATAAACTGATGGTTTTTGGCACTTCTCACTTAGACTACTTCCACCTCCCATCATCCCTGTTCATCCCCTATTTTTCTCGTCTTTCCTTTCTCCTCGTGGCTGTAAGCCTTTGGACCTTTGGTAAACATGTCCCTGACCTCCACTACATTCCCTAGTATTGCTTCCGATCATCGATTTGTCCTCTTCTAGTCTTGAGATTTTCCCCAACTTCAACTTCCTCAGTCTACCGCCATGGGTTATTGGCTAGTCGACCCAGCGTCTAGAACTTCCATGGCCTTCGGGAGCGATGCAATGTACTCCTTAGTTACCCTGAGAAGCCCTTACTGAAAGATCTAGAGGGGGGGGGGTGAATAGAGATTTTTGGAGTTTAAAAAAACAATTTAAAACAAATAAGCACTTGAACAAGAAGTAGGAGGAAACAAGGAAGACACAAGTGTGACACCCCGACATCACACAGACAACAAGGTGACACACAAAAATGCGCGGAACTTCCATAAACCACATATTACCAAAAACACGGGTTAATTAAAACTGTTTGCGGAAAGACATATAAAAGAGAACTATTACATCCATATCCTGCAACGAAACATGTTATATAAACATTACAAGCATGATATATGTTCACAGCTGTTCAGAAACCAGCTGTCATGTCAACATATGAGTTCATCACCTGTTTATATGTACCTAACAAGCCACATCAGGCCAACAATAGGATGAACAAGAGTATAACAACTATACATCGTGAAACGTCGTCAAAACACCCCCGAGGACCTGAGAGTACAGGGATGACTCTAGAACTCTACTACAAAATGCCAAAACATGTAACATGTCCATCTCTTGCCTTCTACTTCTCCTCTTCTTACTGCTCTGTGACAACCTCGCGACCACCACGTCTAGCACGATCACCTAAAAAGGTTGTAAACCAGCAGGGTGAGACATACAGTCCCAACGAGAAACATAACTCCCCGCCGAAACTATAAAATGCCAGAAAGATTAAAGCAAGAAAAGTAGATAACTGATATAAGCGGATTATATGAGCAGCGTACTGAGTAGAACTTACTATATCATCCATCTTACCAAGATTACAGGCGGCATATAACCTGGTTTTCTTTATGGAGCATGATTGACGAGATCAGATTTATAAGATCTTATCACAAAACATAAGGAACATATAAGTAATTGCAAGGTATAACAAGATCAACTACACAAGCAAGGTCTCAACCAATGTTCCATATTTGTATTAAGAAATAAACACTACTCGGCTGAATTACGTATTATTAAGCACTCAAATCCTGAGTCTGCAACCGCAGTTGCACTCAAATCCTCCTATTTTCGGCTAGGAGAAATCCCGCATATTCAACAATATACGCTCTGGGTTAACCCGCAAGAGAACCTATTTCACCATCACCAGCTACTGACGATGATGGATCTATGGCCAGGGCAGACTACATGATATTCCACTATAATTAATTAGTATATTTTAAGTGGATTTTTGAGGCAACCAAGTTATAAAACATACAAGCAGTGAGTTATATTATTACTATCATCATTACATCGTCCTAGATCTCAATCCCTTATTACAGAAAACCACTGCATCTTAAGGCATCATCACCATCTTACATCACCACTTGGGATAAGAATCCCTATCTCATCAACAAGAGGATAACACCTTACTAGGCACTCAACCTTTATCAGGTCCTCAGACCTATCTTACCGCACTGGTGATACATGTATATCTCATCAACAAGAGTTATCATCATGATACAGTGTCATTCAAACACATGTGCCTCATAGCTCTTACTTGGCTATGAATTCATCTTGTAACCTGCATGGTTAGTATATAAGAGACATCTTTAAAATCACTAGGCATACAACTCCACTATTTATCATGTCATCAGGTTCTATTATATCAATCACATTACTTATTATCAAAATGTGGGCATCTCTTTATGCTTTCATATACATAAACTATCATCATACTGTCTTTATTTGACATTACTTTTAAGCATCCAACAAGTCATTGGTTTACAAACCATTATCCATTTTGCATTATCAACAAAGATGTGACTATAAGATAAAGAACCATAAGCAAGGTTTTCTGAGTTAGATCTATCCCTCACCAAAGATGGTATCGGGCAAGGTCATACCCTCACCAAAAGTTAATCGGCTAGGTTTTCAAACCCTAAAGCACATGTTACCAAGACGGCCAACCAAACTGCACTCTAACGTGCACTAGAGAGTAGCGAGCAGAGAGGTGTGTCATGCAGCTAGAACTAGAGGAGTGTGTGTCATACACAAGGGACAACCTCCATCAATCAAAGTACTCTATCGCCCATAGCATCAAACCATATCATCCATGAGCATGGTAGCATCATATCAGCCAACCCTTAAAGGCACCTATTAAGGTTTCACCATACAAACACCATAACGGGCACCGAGCCACCAAGGCTCATCTCCACTTCATCATATCGGCCATGACCAAACTCAAGGCAAGGGGGTATCGGGAAACCTCTCCCCAGAGGGTATCGTGCAGAGCACTAGTCTCAGGTGTATCTCCCAAGCTCACTACCTAGGTCAAGAGGGCCATATCGGGCACCAATCCACCAACACAACTTGATGTATCAGCCAAGAGTTAAACCCTAGACAAAGAGGTTTCAGGCAGCACTACTAAAGAACATGTCGTGTAAAGCATGAAGCATAGCCCGAAAGGGTCATCATCAACCTCAAGGTCACCATCTTCACAACCCTAAAAGATCAAAGGAATTGGCTCACCTCTCAACAACCAAGAGAGAGGGGTTTTGCACAATCCTTTATCACAAATCGGGCATCAAGATGGATCACCACCACATCTAGATCAACACTCCACCTAGGCTCACCTATCAAATCCATGGTGAGAGAAGGGTGTTGCTTAAGCATCTAGAGTATAGACTCACCTCTCAACAACCAAGAGAGATGGGTGTTGTCTATAACACTAGGCCTCAAACTCACTTCTCATGACCAAGGAGAGAAAGGGGTATTTCCACCAAAAGAAATCCTCAACTATGGGTTCGACCAACTAGATCCAAAGGTACATCCACATCATATCCAAAAGAGCAAACAAGATCATATTTCAACAAGATCAAAGGTATAATTAAGCAAGAAGTATATTCAACAAGTTGCATGGCTGAACATGATCATACATGAACATACAACAAAAAGGGAAGGTAGTATAGTTAGGGTTAGAAGTTATGTAACCCACCTTAAGAAAGATCCTCAAGCTCCAAGGCTCCAAGCTCTAAGCTTCTAGCACCAAAGCACACCACTTTCGACCACCTCAAGAAAAGGAACAAAGATCATAACCACTATGGCCGAAGAGTAGGCAAGATGGAGAAGAAGATGATGAGGAGAGAGGGAAGATGCTTACCAAGGAAGCAAGGTCCACCTAGGGTTTGACCACCAAGCTAGAGGAAGAAGAAGAGATCTCCACCAAGGGGGATTGGCCACCAAGCACACCAAAGAAAGGTGTGCCGTGCACCAAAGAAGAGAAGAGCAACAAAGAGCTAAAAGGGATCCTAAGGAAGTGAAAGGGAAGATATATATAGAAAAGGATCAAAGGTGAACCAAGGCAAGGTGTCATCTTACTTAGGGACACTTGTCCAACGTCTTGCCACCTTGCAAACCACATGCAACATGTTATGCCACCACTCATCAAGAGATCGACCACATGTCCAAGGTATGGTGACATAACCAAAGCAAGGAGGTCAAAGGGGTCAAAGGCCGACACTCACACCACCACCTTGGCCGACACACCCATGGGCAACACCCCCATGGACGACACAAGGTGCTCCTATCCGATACAAAGCTCATCAAGGTAAGGCAAGGCCCAAATAAGGTGAAACAAATCCCAACAGAGCTCTACAAGGCCCAAGGCAACTCAAGAAGCAAGCCCAACCCTTCCTCTCAACTCTAGAGGAAGCAAAGAGAGAGAAGAGCATCTCTCAAGGTGACAAACATGCTCATCAACCTTAAACTTAGGTTATTTTGCAATTAGCACATCCAACCCTCAACAAAACACAAGCAAACCCTAATCACCACTAAAGGTGATTAGTAAGCAACTAAGCATAGGGTTTAGGCAAAGCAAACATGATAAGCCCAAAATGAAGGTCAGGGTCCTTACAAGCCATAAACCTCTACAAAGGGATTTCACCCCCAAAATCCGAAGAGAAAAGCAAGGGATACTTACTCCTCATCTCTTCCTCAAGCTCCCACGTGGCTTCCTCAACGCCATGATGATGGCAAAGAACCTTCACAAGAACCAGGTCTTTCCTCTTCAACTTCTTCACTCTTCTGTCAAGGATCATCACTGGACCTTCCTCGTAGGTCACATCTTCATCAAGCTCAACCTCAACTGCCTGCATCACTGTTCTCGTGTCTGGATGACTTTTCTTTAGCATGCTGACATGGAACACTGGATGTAACATGTGCAACTCTGGCGGTAGCTCTAACTTGTAAGCTACCTTGCCAACACTTGCTATCACCGGATATGGCCCCATATATCTGGGTGCCAGCTTTCCTTTTCGGCCAAACCTTAGCACACCTTTCCACGGTGAGACCTTGAGATACACTTTGTCTCCCACCTGGAACTCTAAAGGTCATTAGTGATTATCTGCGTATGACTTTTGTCTGTCCTGTGTCGCTTTCAATTGTTGTTGTATCACTCTGATCTTTTCTGTTGTCTACCGCACCAACTCAGGCCCCAAAAGCTGATACTCACCAGACTCATACCAACATAGAGGAGATCTGCACTTCCGGCCATATAGATCCTCATAGGGAGCCATGTCGATGCTCCGCTGGTAACTGTTGTTGTAGGCGAACTCTATCAAACTGAGATGCACATCCCAACTGCCTAGAAACTATAAAACACATGCTCGGAGAAGATCCTCCAAAGTCTGAATAGTCCTCTCAGACTGCCCATCTGTCTGTGGGTGGAAAGCAGTACTGAACCTCAACTGTGTTCCCAACGCTTTGTGCAACTGTTCCCAGAAACGACTCATGAACTGAGGACCTCTGCCAGAAACTATCGTTGCTGGTACATCGTGTAAATGCACTATCTCATCTACATACACCTGAGCAAGCTTCTCGGTTGTATATGTTGTTTTTACAGGTATGAAATGGGCATACTTCATCAATCTGTCCGCTATCACCCAAATGGAATCATGATTCTTAGCTGTCCTTGGCAGACCAACTACGAAATCCATGGTTATATGATCCCATTTCCACTACGGTATCGGCATGGGTTGCAACGTACCTGCCATCTTCTGATGCTCAGCCTTAACTTGCTGGCATACCGCACACCTAGCCACAAACTCGGCTACATCCTTCTTCAAGCCAGGCCACCAATACAAATCCTTCAGATTGTGATACATCTTGGTGACTCCTGGATGCATAGCGTACATCGATGTGTGTGCTTCCTCAAGCACTAGCTTTCTCAGATCATCAACATCAGGGACCACCATCCTATTATGATAACAAACTAGTCCATCTTCAGACTCATGGAACCCATCACGCTTTTCACTGCCAAACTATGATATGATCAACTGAACTGAAGCATCTATATGTTGTGCGTCTTTGATCTGCTGCCTTAATGTAGGCTTGACTTTCATCTGTGCCAACAAACCTTCCAACAAAGAAACATCCATCCGCACATTCATCTGCCGCAAGGAAACAAATATATCCCGCCTATGGCATTCCAAAGAGCTCAACTGTGCTTTTTTCATCGAGCGAGAAGAGGGAGACTTTCTGCTAAGTGCATTAGCTACCATGTTTGCCTTACCAAGATGATACTTGATGGTGCAGTCATAATCATTGATCAACTCCATCCTGCGATGCTGTCACATGTTCAGCTCACTCTGTGAGAAGATGTACTTCAGATTCTTATGATCTGTAAAGATCTGACACACTTCCCCATAAAGATAGTGTCTCTAAATCTTTAACGCATGGACCAATGCTGCCAACTCCAAATCATGTGTCAGGTAGTTCTCCTCATGTTTCTTAAGCTTTCGTAAAGCAAAAGAAACCACATAGTCTTCCTACATCAACACACAACCTAAGCCTTTCTTGGAAGCATCACAAAAAATAACATAGGCCTTCCCAAGCTATGGAAGTACCAACACTGGAGCACTAGTCAGATTCTCCTTCAAGCTTTGGAAAGCTTGCTGAAAACGATCATTCCAGACAAAAGGTACATCCTTCCTGGTCAGCTTTGTCATCGGCAACGTGATCACACTGAAATCCTTTATAAACCTTCGGTAGTATCCTGCTAGACCCAAAAAACTAAGGACTTCTGTGGTGTCTTCGGTTTCTCCCAATCTGCAACTGACTCCACCTTCTTAGGGTCCACTCTGACTCATTCTGTAGATATCACATGGCCCAAGAAAGTCACTTCCTTCAACCAGAACTCACATTTATTGAACTTGGCATACAACTGGTGTTGGCGAAGAAGAGTCAACGCTAGTCGAAGATGTTGTTCATGCTCTTGCCTATCCCGACTATAGATTAAGATGTCATCTATGAAGACTACAACAAACTGATCTAGAAATGGATGGAACACCCTATTCATCAGATCCATAAAACTAGCAGGTGCATTGGTTAGCCCAAACGACATAACCACAAACTCAAAGTGACCATACCTCGTTCTAAACGCTGACTTTGGTATGTCATCCGCCTTAATCCTCAATTGGTGATATCCAGACCGTAGATCAATCTTTGAGAACACTGTAGCACCATGCAACTGATCAAACAGATCGTCTATCCTCGGCAACAGGTACTTGTTCTTGATCGTGACTTTGTTCAACTACCGGTAATCTATACACAAATGCATCGATCCATCCTTCTTCTTTACGAACAGGACTGGAGCACCCCAAGTCGATGTGCTCGGCCTAATGAAACCTTTATCCATCAACTCCTATAATTGCTTCTTCAGTTCTGCCATCTCGGCTGGAGCCATCCTGCATGGTGTCTGGGCAACTGGCTGTGTTCCTGGTACCAGATTAATATCAAAGTCAATCTCTCGAGGTGGGGGAACACCGGGAAACTCCTCGGAAAACACATCCGCAAACTCTCAGACAATCGGAACCTCCTCAAGGTTAGGACCTTTCGCCTTGGTATCCACAACGTGAGCTAAGAATGCCTTACATCCTTGCCACAACATCTTTTCTACCACCATAGCTGACACCAAACATGTCGGGAGAATCTTCCTATCTCCTTGGAAGATCTACTTCTCTCGTCCGTCATCAAACATTGGCTACTTGGAACCACAATCCAACACAACCTTATACTTCTCTAAGGTATCCATCCCAAGGATCACATCGAATCCATGCATATCAAGTGGTATAAGATCCACTTGTACACTGTGTCCCGAAAAAGATAGAACATAGGATGGACACACTTCTCGAAGCATTGAGGAACCATCAAGAGGGGTTTCTAACAACATGCTATCTTTCTTACAGCTAATAGGTAAAAGACAATTTTCAAGCATAGTTCGTGTGATAAAAGAGTGTGTAGCACCCGGGTCAACCAGAACAGATATAAAGTAAGAAGAAGACAAATCAGAATGAAATAACTCCATCTGACCTGCCACCACTCGCGGGTTGACTATCGCCTCCGGCTGACTCATAACATAGAATTAAGTTGTTGCTTGCTGCCGTCCTCATCCTCATCCTCCTTGGGCAGACGATCCCGCTTGCGACGCTTGATCGCATCCTCACCCTCTGCTACTACTAGGATACTATCTATCTGACCCTTGCTAATTCTACCTTGGCTGTTGTGTCACTTCAACATCTCTCTTTGGGCAATTTAACTTGAAATGCCCCGTCTATCCACAGATATAGCATGCCCTATCCTCAAACTACGTCCTAGATGGCCCTGTCACTGCCACTAAAGCTGTACTATGTGCCTTCGACAGTGAAGAACCATATCCTCTTCCCTTACTCGGAGACCACTGTGACGGTGCACTGGAACCTCTTAACCCAGAAGGTGCTGAAAACCTTGGCTTCTTGAAGCCATCAAACCTCTGCCTCTGGAACTGAGCAGGCCTTTTCTTGGACATGGTCTCTCTCTTTTCCTTGACTGAGCGTTCGATCCTTCAGACAGACTCCACAAACGTGGAAAACTGCTCCTGGTTCTCCAATGCAGCAGTAGGTGTTGTCAGCTCAGCACTCATACCTTTTTCAAACCGTCTGATCTGCTCGTCATCTGTCACCGCCATGTGAGGACAGAACCTCAGTAGGTCCATGAACTTGGCTTCATACTCAGTGATGCTCATCGATCCTTGGTGTAGATGCTTAAATGGGTTGATCATCTCATCCAGATACGTCTTTGGAAAGTATCTGCTGATGAACTCTCACCGGAAAACCTCCCAACCGATCACCTCACCGGGTCGCTTCTCCTCCTCGATGGCCCACCAGTGGCCAACACTACCTTTCAGAAGGTAGACAGCATGCTTGACTTTGTCTGCTTCGGGAATGTCGAGGATCCGAAAGGTCTTCTCAAGACCTATCAGCCACAGATCTACATCCTCCGGATCATCCGTTCCAGCGTAATTCGAAGCTCCGACTCAGCGAAGCCACTTAAAGGTCTTCCCAATACCTGATGTTTCACCATGGGGAGCCTGTGCTCTTGGCAGAGGCACTGGCAATCTCTCTACCATGAGATTCATCATAGCCATCAACTGCCCCATAATCTGCTAGTAGGAAGGATTTTCTAGAATGGCTGGGTCAAGTTGGGGGACCTCATGCACCCAATCTTCATGTGCCTGCACTCTAGATCCATCAACTGATGTAGCCTCGCTTCTCTCGGCAGTGTGTTCTTCATGGTTTCCAGACAACTTTAAGATTTTTCTTCCACTGAGGGTAGAAGATTTTTGTAAGAAAATCTGGGAAACTCACAAGAACAAACACAACCTAGTCCTAGATCCCTGTAGAATCAATGAACCTAGGGCTCTGATACTAAAACAACTGTGACACCCCACCATCACATAGACAACAAGATGACACGCGAAAATGCACAGAACTTCCATAAACCACATATTACCGAAACCGTTTGCGGAAAGACATATAAAAGAGAACTATTACAACCAGATCCTGCAACGAAACATGTTATATAAACATTACAAGCCTGATATATGTCCACAACTGTTCAGAAACCAACTTTCCTGTCAACATATGAGTTCATCACCTGTTTATATGTACATAACAAGCCACATCAGGCCAATAATAGGATGAACAAGAGTATAACAACTATACATTGTGAAACGTCGTCAAAACACCCCCGAGGACCTGAGAGTACATGGATGACTCTAGAACTCTACTACAAAATGCCAAAACATGCAGCATGTCCATATCTTACCTTCTACTACTCCTCTTCTTGCTGCTCTGCTACAACATTGCGACCACCACATCTAGCACGATCACCTAAAAAGGTTGTAAACCAGCGGGGTGAGACACACAGTCCCAACGAGAAACATAACTCCCCGTCGAAACTATAAAACTCCAGAAAGCTTAAAGCAAGAAAAGTAGATAACTGATATAAGCGGATTATATGAGCAGCGTACTGAGCAGAACTTACTATATCATCCATCTTACCAAGATTACGGGAGGCATATAACCTGATTTTCTTTATGGAACATGATTGATGAGATAAGATTTATAAGATCTTATCACAAAACATAAAGAACGTATAAGTAATTGGAAGGTATAACAAGATCAACTACACAAGCAAGGTCTCAACCAATGTTCCGTATTTGTATTAAGAAATAAACACTACTCGGCTGAATTACGTATTATTAATCCCTGAGGAAGTGAGTCGTACCACTCAGATCCAACCGATGGCTGCAAAACCCAAAGCCGGTGCCATACAAGGTCAATGGAAGAGACGGACTCCACAACCTCACCACCTCATGGTCAGTTCATGAGAACCAAAGAAGGACCGCAGTCTCATGCTTTAGGTGACCTCAGCCACAGGGTCAGCTCCGCAAGCTACCCATAACTCTATCCCACCTTGGTACAGGTCTCGGCACTAGTAAAACTTGAGCCACATGCCTTTTCACCATACTCTGAGCCATGAATGCTTTCATGCTCCATCACAAATCCTGAGCCATGGACCTGTTCACCATGCTCTATATATTCTGACTCTGCAACCGCAGTTGCACTCAAATCCTCCTATTTTCGGCTAGGAGAAACCCCACATATTCAACAATATATGCTCCGGGTTAACCCATAGGAGAACCCATTTCACCATCACTAGCTACTGACGATGATGGATCTATGGCCAGGGCAGACTACATGATATATTCCACTGTAATTAATTAGTATATTTTAAGTGGATTGTTGAGGCAACCAAGTTGTAAAACATACAAGCAATGAGTTATATTATTACTGTCACCATCACATCATCCTGGATCTCAATCCCTTATTACAGAAAACCACTGCCTCTTAAGGCATCATCACCATCTTACATCACCACTTGGGATAAGTATCCCTATCTCATCAACAAGAGGATAACACCTTACTAGGCACTCAGCCTTTATCAGGTCCTTAGACCTATCTTACCGCACTGGTGATACATGTATATCTCATCAACAAGAGTTATCATCATGATACAGTGTCATTCAAACACATGTGCCTCATAGCTCTTACTTAGCTATGAATTCATCTTGTAACCTGCATGGTTAGTATAAAAGAGACATCTTTAAAATCACTAGGCATACAACTCCACTGTTTATCATGTCATCTGATTCTATTATATCAATCACATTACTTATCATCAAAACATGGGCATCTCTTTATGCTTTCATATACATAAAATATCATCATACTATCTTTATTTGACATTACTTTTAAGCATCCAACAAGTCATTGGTTTAAAAACCATTATCCATTTTGCATTATCAACAAAGATGTGACTATAAGATAAAGAACCATAAACATGGTTTTCCGAGTTAGACCTATCCCTCACCAAAGATGGTATCGGGCAAGGTCATACCCTCACCAAAAGTTAATCGGCTAGGTTTTCAAACCCTAAAGCACATGTTACCAAGACGACCAACCAAACTGCACTCTAACGTGCACTAGAGAGAAGCTAGCACAGAGGTGTGTCACGCAGCTAGAACTAGAGGAGTGTGTGTCGTGCACAAGGGACAAACTCCATCGATCAAGGCACTCTATCGCCCACAACATCAAACCACATCGTCCATTAGCATGGTAGCATCATATCGGCCAACCCTTAAAGGCACCTATTAAGGTTTCACCATACAAACACCATAATGGGCACCAAGCCACCAAGGCTCATCTCCGCTTCATCATATCAGCCAGGACCAAACTCAAGGCAAGGGGGTATCGGGCAACCTCTCCCCAGAGGGTATCATGTAGAGCACTGGTCTAAGGTGTATCACCCAATCTCACTACCTAGGTCAAGAGGGCCATATCAGGAACCAGGCCACCAACACAACTTGATGTATCGGCCAAGAGTTAAACCCTAGACAAAGAGGTGTCGGGAAAAACTACTAAAGAGCATGTCGTGCAAAGCATGAAACATAGCTCGACAGGGTCACCATAAACCTCAAGGTCACCATCTTCACAACCCTAAAAGATCAAAGGAATTAGCTCACCTCTCAACAACCAAGAGAGAGGGGTTTTGCACAATCCTTTATCACAAATCAGGCATAAAGATGGATCACCACCACATCTAGATCAACACTCCACCTAGGCTCACCTATCAAATCCATGGTGAGAGAAGGGTTTTGCTTAAGCATCTAGAGTATAGACTCACCTCTCAATAACCAAGAGAGAGGGGTGTTGTCTATAACACTAGGCCTCAAACTCACTTCTCATGACCAAGGAGAGAAAGGGGTATTGCCACCAAAAGAAACCCTCAACTATGGGTTCGGCCAACTAGATCCAAAGGTACATCCACATCATATCTAAAAGAGAAAAGACGATCATATATCAAAAAGATCAAAGGTATAATTAAACAAGAAGTATATTCAACAAGTTGCATGGCCGAACACGATCATACATGAACATACAACAAAAAGGGAAGGTAGTATAGTTAGGGTTAGAAGTTATGTAACCCGCCTTAAGAAAGCTCCTCAAGCTCCAAGGCTCCAAGCTCTAAGCTTGTAGCTCCAAAGAACACCACTTCCGGCCACCTCAAGAAAAGGAACAAAGATCATAACCCCTATGGCCAAAGAGTAGGCACGATGGAGAAGAAGATGCTGAGGAGAGAGGGAAGATGCTTACCAAGGAAGCAAGGTCCACCTAGGGTTCGGCCTCTAGGCTAGAGGAAGAAGAAGAGATCTCCACCAAGGGGGATCGGCCACCAAGCACACCAAAGAAAGGCGTGTCGTGCACCAAAAAGAGAAGAGCAACAAAGAGCTAAAAGGGATCCTAAGGAAGTGAAAGGGAAGATATATATAGAAAAGGATCAAAGGTGAACCAAGGCAAGGTGTCATCTTACTTAGGGACACTTGTCCAACGTCTTGCCACCTTGGAAACCACATGCAACATGTTATGCCACGACTCATCAAGAGATCGGCCACACGTCCAAGGTATGGTGACACAACCAAAGCAAGGAGGTAAAAGGGGTCAAAGGCTGACACTCACACCACCACCTTGGCCGACACACCCATGGACGACACCCCCATGGCCGACACAAGGTGCTCCTGCCCGATATAAAGCTCATCAAGGCAAGGCAAGGCCCAAACAAGGTGAAACAAAGCCCAATAGAGCTCTACAAGGCCGAAGGCAACTCAAGAAACAAGCCCAACCCTTCCTCTCAACTCTAGAGGAAGCAAAGAGAGAGAAGAGCATCTCTTAAGGTGACAAACATGCTCATCAACCTTAAACTTAGGTTATTTTGCAAGTAGCACCTCCAACCCTCAACAAAACACAAGCAAACCCTAATCACCATTGAAGGTGATTAGCAAGAAACTAAGCACAGGGTTTAGGCAAAGCAAACAGGATAAGCCCAAAATGAAGGCCAGGGTCCTTACAATAAGGATGTAGAGTGGTTCCACCCTTAGAAATCTAAGGGAGTCAGTCCACTACCCGATTATTACCAACCGAGATTTTGAAAGTGATTTATTTTATTACCTCACAAGGATGTTACATAAAATACAATCACCCTATACACCCTTGAAGCAGACTTCACCTGAAGTAGCCTCAAACCTCCTAGAAGTAGCCTTCTGAAGTAACTCCAAGCTCACCCTTGAAGTAGCCTTCACCCGAAGTAGCTTCAACCTTTGAGACAAACTTCTGAAGTAGCTTCAAGTCACCGGGAGCATCCTTGCCACCTAAAGTAGCTCCACGAACCTCCTTCCGACAGCCTCCAACCTAGGAGTAGTCAAGGAGAACAAAATACAATAACAAAGGAACAAGATTGGAAGAAAGAAACAATGTTACCAATGAGTACAACACTTTGATGCTATATCAAGCATATTGATCTCCGATCCACTGTAGATGAACTTGGTAGTGTGGTGGCTAGGAGAAACTAGGCTATTGGACACTAATGTAGAGCTCAAAGAAATAGATTGCAATTGTAGCTCAACTTGTTGCTCACTAAGAATGAATCTCAAGTATAATTGCATGCACAAGTGATGCTCTAGGTGTCCTAAGGCATGTCTTATTTATAGGAATGGCCTACTAGTGCTTAGGTACATTCTAGACACTTTCTAGGGTGTTCTTAGTGCTCAACTAGCCGTTATGTGTCCACTAATTACATTGCAACAACTAGTTGTTTATTGCTGAAAAGTGCAGTCCAGAACTTCTCTCGGTTGAGAAGTTTGTCGACCGAGATTGTCTCGGTCGAGAATTTTGTTGACCGAATGGGAGGTTGATGTCAATGTATTGTAATGTTCGACTCCAACTCCCAACTACTTTGCTAACTCAGTCTAATGTCTAGGAGAGTCTATTCTCGGTCAAGGACTTTGTCGACCGAGAGTGTCTTAGTTGAGGAATTTGTCGACCGAGAAAATTCCTGATTCAATGTATTGAGTCATCTACTAAGTGTGTGTATCAATGTGTAATTGTGCTTATATCTTAGGGGAAGATCTATCTAAGTGTTGTGAGTGGATAGGGAGGATCTAACACTTGATTTACATGATGTCTAAGTACTTGTACATTATATACTTGTACAAGTTTTTACATTGAGTACAATCATGAAACTCAAAGCAATCTAAGCATGTTGATCTTCCAATTTGTGTAGATTTTCAGCTATCCACTTCCTTATTTGTTTTTCCCTAAAACACTCAAATAACAAGTTATATCCACAAGAATGAAATGTTTGTCATCATCAAAACAAAGGGTATAACAATGTCCAATTTAGCCAACAATCTCCCCCTTTTTGAAGATGACAAACATTCCTAAAATATAAATCAAGGGAATTTAAAAAGCATGAGTTTCATACCTGAGATTTACCTTTTGTAGATATTCTCTTGCTTATTCAAGGAGTGTGTGCTAGTTATTCCCAAAAGGGTATAGGACATAATATCCAACTCTTAGGGAATATAGCAACAATTTATGTAAAGCCAAGAGATTTTGTTTATGATTTATATTACTTCTCCCCCTTTGTCATTTAAAAAAGATAACCATATAACCAATTTGTTCCCCCTGAATGGGCCGCTCCCCCTTAATTGTATACTATAAAAAAAATGTCAAATTTAGCCATGATTTAGAAATCCTGATTTATTTCTCGATCATTTGCAAGGGATGTTAAGCCCTGAAATGACATAAGAATCCTTTAGGTTCATGAATATATTTTAATAGTTTCTCAACCATTTGCAAGGGCTGTTAAGCCCTGAAATGATATGAGATTCCTTTTAGGCTCATAGTAGAATCAATGAATATATCTCTAACCAAATACAAGGGATGTTAAGCCCTAATTTGTTTAGAGAATTCAATTAAGAGCAAGCTATACATCATATTAAAGAATGTTGTAGGTTCCAAGATTACTTTAAGGATACTAAGGTCATAACTAGCTTTGAAGTTCAATAGAATAGTGAATCAATTTGTTTTTAACATACTGAGCACATGTACTAAGGTTAAGTGCAGGTGAATGATTTACAAATAAGCATTTTGTCAAGCTTATTTTAGGTTGACCTTGACTTTGACCTTGGCGCCTCTCAATTGAATTCTTTCTCAACCGAGAGGCATTTTTTGTGTGCATTTTCATAGGTTGTCCAATGGGCCACTTGATCTTTTTATGTATGATCATTATTAATTCTTGATTTTTCTCATATATGCTTGTTGAATAGTCTAAGATAAGACCTTTTTATGAATTAAGTTTGCCTTTAAGAACTTAATTCATTTAAGCAACTTTTTTGAGAATATATCTTGTCATAAATTCATAGAAACCTTAAGTTTTCTAACAAATTCTAATAGATTTTCCAATCTTTTCTTATAATCATGCAAAGTATAAAGTTTTGATGCCCATATATACTTCCTTTTGATTAGGATCATTCAAATATTTAAATCAATGTAATATATAAGGTTCATTACATACTTAGTTAATTGCAATTGAAGTATCTTGTTTTTATTGAACAATTCTTTCAGAGTTTCCCCCGGTCGACAAAGTTCTCGACCGAGTGATATTCAGTCGAAGTACTTATTGGTCGGATGTTTCTCAGGTTTTTGTAGCCTTAAGAGAGTAACTTACTCGGTCGACTATTTTATCGACCGGTATGTTCTCGGTCGACAACTTTCTCGATCGATAATTTTACTGTTTCTCCAAAAAATGTAGGTTTGAGACAAAAACTACTTCGGTCGACAATTTTCTCAACTGAAGAATGTCTCGGTCAAACTTGTTGTCGACCGAGATTGTTTATGTTGTGTTTTCAATAATTATTTGCAAGTAAAACATAAGGTATTTCCAATATGATTACATAAATATGCAAATTAAAGCTCAGTTTAGTTGAGATAAGACATTTTGAATATCAAAGTAACGTTTTAGGTCAAATCTCAACTAATCATATTCAAATCTATAAGTTTTAGGAACCCAAACTAGATCAACATCCTTTTGTTTGTATGGGCAAGAAAATGAATAATGTCCAAGACGTAAACACTAATTACAACATATAGAATCAATTCCATTTCTCTTCTTAACTAGATTGTCTTTAGGCACATACATAACTTTAGTCTTGGACACTTGTGTCCTTCTGACTCTGGGTTTTTGATAGTATTTACCTTTGGGATTATAACCTAGTCCTCTCCTTCCAATCTGACCAGAAGAATATTTTAGGATCTTGTCAAGAATACCATTGTTTTTCAAGCTACTAATTTCCTTTTGTAACTTAACAATTTCATCCATTCTCCGTTTAACATCTAACTTTGCTTGCTCTAGATTAGAGAACAAACTATCTCTTTCTTTGATAATAACATCATAATCTAAATGAGTGCACAATATAGGTTGAGTTTGAAGATCATTCAATTTTGCAAGTAGTTCAACCTTTTCTTGAGAAAGAAAACCATAGTTTGTTTCTAGAGTAAGCAACTTCATATTGTAGTCATTAAGAGTTGATTTCAAGGTAGAATTTTCAAAAATAATACTTTCTTTTTCAGAAGCAAGGTTATTAGTTGAGCATACAATTCCTCATTAGTTTTAGTAACTCTTTTTAGTTTCTTTTTACAATCAATATATTTATCATGCAATTCATTAATGCATAAGGCACTCCACCTCACTATCATCACTTGAGTCATCCCATGCAGCTTTGTAGGATTTTTCCTTATTCTTGGTAGATGATTTCTTTCCTTTCTTGAGTTTAGGACAATCACCTTTTAAATGTCCCATTTTTCCGCATTCAAAGCACCTAGAGGAAGAAGAAACACTAGAAGTTTTGTTAGTTTTAAATCTTCTATACTGCTTACCATTTACAATGAGAGTTTCTTCTTCACTATCTTCTTCACTTGTGTCATGACTAATTTTGGTTGATGCCTTGAATGCAATGTCCTTTCTTTTCTCCTTCTTGTTTTCAACCACCAATCTTTCTTCTTTTTCAAGGGTGACCTCATGAGTCTCCAAGTTGCCAATGAGGTGTTCCATCCTCAATCTTGTGAGATCATTTGCTTCTTCAATAGCCATCACCTTTGGTTTGTACTTTGGTGGCAAACACCTAAGAATCTTGGATACTTGATCTTCTTCACTTATGAATTTTCCTAATGCACTCAAACCATTAATAATAGTAGAAAATCTTGCATACATATCACTAATAGATTCATTTGGTTCCCTACAAAATTGTTCAAACTTTTGTTTAAGCATGCTAATCTTAGAATTTTTAACTTGTACGGTTTCTTCATGTGTAATAGAAAGTCTATGCCATATGTCATATGCAATTTCACATGAAGAAATTCTATTGAATTCACTTACCGATATAGAACAATATAAAATACTTACATCCTTGGCATTAAGTTGAGCTTGCTTTACTATATTGGCATCCCATGTAACATACTCAGTTTCCAAAAGCATGTATGGAGTAGAAACCATCCTCCAAAGTTCCCAACTGATGCCTTGAAAATAGAATTACATCCTTCTCTTCCAATAGTTGTAGTTGCTTCCATTGAACTGTGGTGGACGAGCTATGTAGGTTCCCTCCAAGTTCAAGTGGTTGAGCACACTATCCCCCATACTTTAAGACCTATTAAGGCTCCTTGAAGACCTGCTCTGATACCAATTGAAAGATCTAGAGGGGGGGTGAATAGAGCTTTTTAGAGTTAAAAAATAATAATTTAAAACAACTAAGCACTTGAACAAGAAGTAGGAGGAAATAAGGAAGACACAAGGATGTAGAGTGCTTCCACCCTTAGAAATCTAAGGGAGTCAGTCCACTACCCAATTGTTTCCAATCAGGATTTTGAAAGTGATTTATTTTATTACCTCACAAGGATGTTACATAAAATACAATCACCTTCTACACCCTTGAAGCAGCCTTCACCTGAAGTAGCCTCAAACCTCCTAGAAGCAGCCTTCTGAAGTAACTCCAAGCTCACCCTTGAAGTAGCCTTCACCCGAAGTAGCTTCAACCTTTGAGACAACCTTCTGAAGTAGCTTCAAGTCACCGGGAGCACCCTTCCCACCTGAAGTAGCTCAACGAACCTCCTTCCGACAACCTCCAACCTAGGAGTAGTCAAGGAGAATGAAATACAATAACAAAGGAACAAGATTGGAAGAAAGAAATAATGTTACCAATGAGTACAACACTTTGATCCTATATCAAGCATATTGATCTCCTATGAACGTGGTAGTGTGGTGGCTAGGAGAAACTAGGCTATAGGACATTGATGTAGAGCTCAAAGATACATATTGCAAGTATAGCTCAGCTTGTTGCTCACTAAGAATGAATCTCAAGTGTAATTGTATGCACAAGTGATGCTCTAGGTGTCCTAAGGCATGTATTATTTATAGGAATGGCCTACTAGTCCTTAGGGACGTTCTAGACACTTTCTAGGGTGTTCTTAGTGCTCAACTAGCTGTTATGTGTCCACTAATTACATTGCAATGGCTAGTTGTTTATTGCTGAAAAGTGCAGTCCAAAACTTCTCTCGGTCGAGAACCTTGTCGACAGAGATTGTCTCGGTCGATATTTTTGTCGACCGAATGGGAGGTTGATGTCAATGTGTTGTAACATTCGATTCTAACTCCCAACTACTTTGCTAACTCAGTCTAACAGCTATGAGAGTCTATTCTCGGTCTAGGACTTTGTCGACCGAGAGTGTCTCGGTCGAGGAATTTTTCGACCGAGAAAATCCCTGATTCAATGTATTGAGTCATCTACTAAGTGTGTGTATCAATGTGTAATTGTGCTTATTTTTCAAAATTCGTAATAAATAATTTATAGATCAAAAATAAGTAAAATATGTTCTAGGATCATAAAATTATAACCTATCTAATTATACCAATTTAGTCTCCTAAATCTAATGTTATTAAAAGGTTATTTTTAATTAATATTTCTAATTGATTATTATTTGTAAAATTCATAACTAATAATTCATAAGTCTAAAAACATTAAATAAAATATGTTATGAACTCAGAAAAATATAACCAACAATATGGCATGGTTTTGATAACCAAATTCACTAATAGTAAAAAGGCAACTTTAGGGTTTATGAAATTAATGTAAACCCTACCCTAATTCTACATATATGCTTAATAGGTGCTTTGGAGCCCTAGACTTGGATTTAGGATTGACTTTGGACTTGTTTGGACTCTGAAATGAGGTATGTTTGCATCTCCTATTATTACTTTTAAGGAATAACCTATTTTCATCTTTCTCTTGGTTCTATGGACAATAGCCTACACAATATCTCTTTCTCTTGAGAATATATTAGATTCTGAATTTTGTGAATCATTCTACCCTGAAGGATATTCTTTTGACTCAATATTATACTTGATTCATGATGGAACTTCTACATGGTGACATGTGTTAATTTTCCCGCTTATGTGGTTGATGCTAATTTGTCCATTTGTGTGATGGCAATCTTGTTTATTCTGACTATACTTTTTACTTGCCTCTACATTAAGCATGTTATGTGATTTAGTAGCCCTAGAGTAGTGTAACTGCTTTGGTTTTTGGGTTATGTGCCCTTATTATATCTTTGGTATGAAGGTTATGTTCTCCATACCTGGGTTTTGTGCCCACACTTTATATGTTTGGGAGTTTGGTTATTTTGCATTTTCTATCAGGTTTCAAGTTTATGAGGCTTGGCTGCCGTTGTCTTTATATTGTTCTAGTGCTATGTTTATCACACATGCGTGCATGTTCATGTTATTATTGAAGGGTTGTGTGCCCTAATTCTTGATATGTGCTTGTGTGGCACAACTTTATTATTTTATTAGTGGCAAGTATTCTCTTGGTTATCAATTTTTGGAATCCATATTCTTTTATGCCTGATTGGGTAGTCCTTTTCTTTTTCTATGAGAAGTTTTATTTTGATGTCCTTTATTTCATAATGTTGCTCAATCTCTATTTAGTATGCAAATACCAGTCTTGTGCTTATGTCATCTATTTTTCTCCTCTTGTTGGCGTATGCTTCCAACCCCTGGTGTAGGACATGGCATGTAGAGATGGACCTAACTTAAGGAGTTGATGCTTGGAGACAAACTTGATATGTTTTAGATTTCCCTTTACTATATCCTTATGATGTAATATCTATGTAAATCCTATATGGGAGATGATTATGTACTTTTATAAAATTGATTATAATCATGTTTTACATTCTTCTACTATACTTTGGCCATTTGTATAACATTATATGAGATTTGAAAATTCTACACCTATTCCAACATACCTTTTGAGTGTGTTTGGAATGGATGTTTTATTCTTCAAAATTTAGTAGGGAGTGGATTCCCTCTGGGTCCCACTCCTTACATATGATTTTTCAAATATGTCTTAGTTTCATTTGATATCAATCAATGGTTTCAAATCCCAGGAGTTTGATCTTTGTGTGTTGCTCCTGTTATTTTCATTCATTGGTCGCGGATCCTACCTAGTATCCACCTCCTTCTTGGCCTGCCAACCCGCAAGTAGCTCCTCCTCTTGTCTTCACGGCTCAACTCTTGGCCATATGCGGTGTCTCCTCTCTGATGACTTGGATCTCGTCGCCTGGGAAACCATTTCTCAAAGGGACACCAGATACTACTTCAGATGGTGTTATATGGTCCCCAAACTACAATCCTCATAGTCATTGGTGGCACTCCCACATTCTGTATTTCTTTCTCTCTCTCTCTCTCTATTCACACAAAAACAACATGAGATCCTCATTCTCATGGAACTGGATACCTTTTATAGCCTCATCTAAAACAACCATCAAGAGATCCCTTTCTACGCAAGGTAGAGGCATCCCCTAGTGCGTCATGAACTGGGAGTCACCTTCTCCTGATCTTTTTTCCTTATCTTCATACCCCTATTTGACTATTAATTTGGACCTTCAAATACACTTAAAAAATTACAATTTTTTTTAATCTTGATTTATGTTTGATATGCCTCATATTTGATCTTGAGTCAAACCAAACTCTTATCCAACAATTAACCACAATTATCTCAACTTGATAATATTTATAAGCATCATTTCTATTAAAAAATATAATATATACTCATAAATTCCCCAAAAAAAATCAAAATTATATATCATCATTATAACTAAACCTTCAACTTTTTGTATCAATATCACTCATGTTTCTCTATTTATGATTAAAACTGACAGTTTCTACTTGTATTCAATATTTGAACTTGTTTATCATTATTATGTCGTTCCTACTTTTTATAGCAAGACAACTTCAATTCTCCTGTAATTTGAGACAACACCTGATCATATTGTAATAAGCTTAAAATATTTTTTATTTTCATGTTTTAAAAGTATTTACACCATCATATTAAAACTTTGCATAAAAGACAATGATGTAACTTTTCATTAAAGTGCATTTTTAACAAAAAAAACTAGTGGAACATGTTCTCAAAATTTGAGATTTTACAATTGTTTTCAAGGTGGATGTACACTGAGGATACATTCCCTTTGGAGTGACCAAACTCCATTATAAGATCTTCATACATTATCCTAATCATATCACAACATAATCTAGGACATCCACATGAGTGCAACCCCAGAGTGTTCCCATTGTAAGTTGTTTCATGCTGACAACATGGACTATGTTTGTTAAGTGCAAGTTTGTGAATACCCATGCATTATGGGCACATATGATGAGTGCACTTGAAAATTTTCTAGGTAATTTGATTAACCATGAGACTAATAAGGTTCTACATGATTTAAACCCTAAACCACTCAATTATCTCTAGTAAAATCTCATTCATTCATCAATTGAGGATGTTTTGAATCGAAGAGCACCAAATCATTGAGTGTCTTATCGACCATCACTCTCAAGCACTAAAAAATAATAGATTAGCCTCTAAAGTTATATTTAAGTGAAATAAGTAAAGGTAATTCTACTTTTTAGATGCCCGAATCTAAAAATCTTAGTGAGGAACTAAGGAGAATGATATGTCCTCACCTTCTTGATGTCTAAGCAAGGTAGAAGTGGCATGAACACAATGCATATCCTTCTTCCCTCCCATTTATTTCTCCCACCATGGTGAAATCATATGAGAAACTAAGATCAATGATTCCATGTATCTTACTAGTGTTTATCTCAACCCTATGCATGCATATAGGAGTTTCATACCTCAATCTTTTGTTTTTACCTAATTTTCCTTCATAGAGATTGTTGTTTTCAGCATTGGGGTTGAAAATGTTGAGTTTGGTTGTGTTAGGGTGACTAACACCTTCCACATGTATAACCAATGCCTTAATCAAAATTTAGAAAGTGGATATATGCCTAGTAATCAAGCATACTATGTTTTTTTAATGATTTTAATTGTTTTCCTTCATAAACACGACATAAACTCCATCTTTTGTCCTATCTTATACCACCTCATGCATGTGAGGCAGGATGTCAACCCAATGCTTTTGATGAGACACACATGTTGAATATTATCTATTATATATTTGACATTCACTTATCTACTTACTTTTCTTTCTCTTTGATGGCATCATTGTTATCTTATTTGTTGATACTTTTCCATAATATTTCCTAATTTACATATATGTCAACTTCTATTGATGTTTTATATTTTATTTCCTTTTGTGGGGTTTTGTTCCCAGCCCTTAGGTGAAGAACAATAGTTGAACTTGTAGACCCTAGACCTAAACAAGTGTAGTCAACTCTTTTTGGATATAGAACTGAGGTGACTAATGGATGTCTTAATTGTGTATCCGTCTTGTGTGTTTTTGCCTTATATTCACATCAGGGTGTTCTATAATGCATGCTAATATCCAATAAATGGTTTTAAAATCAAATGCACTTATGTATTTTTTTGCATGTTTTATAGGTAATTTGGAACTAATTTATGGAATGGAGGGAGGAGGTTGATCTTAAAGCTTCATCAACCATGGAGGAGACCAAAATAAATTCAATAACACTACCAACATACCCTAACTGACAAAGAATCAAACTTAAGAAAAAAAAGCACAAGGAATGGCCTAGTTCAACATCAAAGTGCACTAGAAATCCCCCAAAATGGTAGTGGCACTTCGCCACAGCTGTAGTACAACCCCAAATCACAAGGGAATTCCAAGTTTAAAGCAAGTGAAGCAGCTCAACCGCCATGCCTGTAGCAATCCAGAACCACCTCAACAATGCCATCCAAAACATTTATGGTGCCAGCTCCCCAGAATGATCACACCCATGAGCATGACTCAATCATCCTCCATCCACAACTACCATAGTATTCACCATGGTTGTGCCACCCTCTTTCCGTTAGAGTCATACCACCAACCTTCCATTTCACCATTTCACCCTAACATTTTCCCACTTTCACCATGACCATTTTCATTTACCATTACTATGCCCTATCCTATCCATCACCATGGTACCACCATGATCGTGCTATCCTCAAAAACCTTGGTGCTTCCCACTACCACTTTTACCACTTTACTCCCACTTAAACCTCAGCTTCATGGGACACTATATAAACACTACTGGAAAATTTTAGTTGAGGGTTAGATCCCTTGGTCATTCATTTCCATCACCTACCTCCTACCGATCCCATTATCTCTCCCATTCAACACCTTCCACCCTCGAAACCCAAGTTTTCTAGGGTTTTGGCCATTCCACTTCCACTTTCCATGCCATTCCACCTTCTTGGACAAGGAGCCTGAGCTAGATGTTGTTGTAGGTGAAGGAGGAGTTCTTTCCTCAACATCCGTGGATTTTCACTCTCTTTTATCCTCTTTTTGTGTTCTTTATTTGATTATGTGTAGCAAAATCCCATTGGTGGTCTGTTTGAGGGAAAATGCATGACTTTGATTCCATTTTGGAAAATTATCAGTGAAAAATACTTTGTTTCATTGTAAGGTGCTATATTATTTCTTATTCTCATTTCTCATTTGTTGGTATAATGGTTGATGTATGAGAACGTCTAAGGTAAAGAGGGAAATATAAATATGAGATTAGCACATGAAAAAGAATCCTAAGTCCAACCAGTGGATCCTTAGCTAGTTTCCCTCTTTTTGCACCTAACTATACTCTAGTTACCCTATATGTGAGATCTAAGTAGCTAAGTTTGATTCTCCATATGCACTTATCAAGGAGCATGTTAAGTGGTTAGATGGATGGTAATAGGAGGTTAATCACCCTTCTCCTACACCCCAAACCGCCCCTTGCCACTGGATGTTTTAGAAGGATTACTCCACTAAGCCACCCCTTACTCCTAGAAACCAAAATTGGAGAGGTATTGATTGGATTTTATCTATTACCTAGTCAGATGAGCCTCAGGTTGAATAGGAGCTAGTAGAAACTAGATCCCTTAGACACCCATGTCCAATTAGTATCATAAGACCATATGTCCTCACTACTCTTAATTGTTTGGTTTGATAGCACACTAGTTGGATGTGTTTGCAATGATATGACCCCTAGCTTAGTTAATATTTACATACCCCCAAATGGCCCACTCTTCCAATTACTTGTTAAAAAACTAGTTTTCTCTAGTGTTATCTACTCACTCATGCTTAGTTAATTTCTTTCTTATACTAGGCACTTTGTTCTTGTGCAGTGATTTCCTTTGTTAGTATTAGTTGTTTAATTTCTTAGTTGTGCTAATTTACCTTTCTTCGATAATCACTTTTGTTAGCTGTTAATTATGATTTCTCTTGTTGTGTAAAGTTGGTTTCTTGTGCCTATTTTTTAGTGCAATTTTCATCTTAGTTTGTTAGCTAGACTTAAATGTGTCGGGTTACTCTAGGTTAATTCTTTTATTCTTTAATTGTTTGCACCCTTAATTTAATCAACAAACCCCAATTACATTATTGGAACCCTAGACTCAGCTTTAGGAACCTAGTATAAACAACTTATCTCTAGTGCATCCACTGTCTATGGATTTGACCCTGACTTGACACAACCCTATACTATACCTCGAGCCCCTGGATCATTTATATTTAGAGCGTGCCTCATTCAAGACTTTATTAGCCATGTGTGCCATAGGTGCATCAATGACCATGGTGGAATCTATGACTACTACTGTTTAATTTGCTTATATGGTTTCTGTTGACACCCTATTTTTCTCACTCAATAGAAATTCAGGATTAGTTTCAATTCTTTGGCTAATGATGGAGTTATTTTCCACATTTATCCAATAGACTTATTTTTCCATATTTCTATGTTTACTTTGGCCTTTATTTTCCTATTTATTTGACTTGTATGATGATGAATCTTTCCACCGTGGACTCTCAACACTTTATTTTGTTTTTCATATAAAATGTGGAGGCGACTCCAAAAATCTTCTTTATTTCCATGTTACCTTCAAAATTCTTTATTTTTGGATAGGATGTGATAGCCTAGAAACTTCACTGGGGGCAAGATGATCTGAATCAAAGACCTATTTTCTTGTTAAAAAGATTAAGCATTTCTAGAATAGCTTTATGTTTTTCTTTCTTATGATTTTGTTTTCCTATTTTTTTGTGTGGTTGAGTTGGGGGCTGGGCCACACATCGCTCTGATCCGCCAGCCTATGGCTCACAAATTGAGGTGATATGTTTCCCCTCTGTGTCCTAAAGTCCCAGGTCAATTCTGCCATTTACCCTTATTTATAAATATTTTTGAGTTTTCCCTATTTTCCTTATATTTTTCCTATTGTTTTAGGGGTTTGAGTATGCTTTACTCTTTATGGTTTCAGATTCACTTCCTAATGTCACCTTTGTCTATATATATAAAAAATAAAAATATAAAAGGATGAGTAGAAGATGTGGGTCATAAACATGGTAAGAAGAAGCTGCAGTCTCTCAGATATATGACACAGAAACTAGTAAGTAAAATAGGAAAGGGTACGAGGTTGAATAAGGGGAGTGGAGTGATGATGGTGTCATACAACACCTGATGGGGAGATATGTTTTTCTTTCCATCCTCATCTTTTCTTCTTTCAACTATGGACATTCTCTATTGAAATAGGCAACTACGGTATAGTTTCTTCCCTCAAGGACATTCCATCTCAGTATCGACTTAAGGTCATGGTAGTACTTGAACCTCATATTAGTGGTAAAAAGGCCACCCAAATCATACACATATTCGGGTTTTGTAGCTCTCACCATGTTAAAGCTACTGCTTCTTGGGAGGCATATGGGTCATGTGGAATGCTGTTGAAATAAGCTTGGAAATTTTGCTTTGTCATAAGAAATTTATCTACTGGATAGCTCATAATTGCTACTACACTTTTGCCTAGGCACATCCTAACTCTATTAGAGGAAGGGGAGTGTGACGTCCCCGGATTTTGATTTCTCCAAACCCTATTGGGAATGAGATGTCAGAATCCGAAAGCATCATCCAATCACATCAGAGAGCGATGCAGAAGCATAATACGCATACATGAACATACAACCATAACATACTCAACATTCAACATGCATATATATACAATATGAATTATTACAAAATGATTTACAGTTACATATTGAATGAAAATTCTACAAATCTGAACATGTATGCTAGCATGATCTTAGACAATAGGTACAACCTATACAACTTGCTCACATCCTATTCTTTTATCCCATGCTAGCTGTGAACCTAGAAAATACGAGAAACAAAAACATCAACAAAAGTTGGTACACGGAATTAAAGAGCTATACTATGCTGGCATATAAAATACTCGAAATTGAAGAAAGAGAAAGGAAACATTATTTAAAGGTGGAAAATCAGGTAATCCCAAGTTATTAACCATATTTCAATGGACATGTATTACTATGGTGGACTTAGCACAAACATATATTATTGGGCCCTATCCCTGCGTACCTTGTACCATTAGGGATCTCCCTGCGTACCTTGTACCATTAGGGAGGTGCTAGTCAACATTAATACTTTCCCTCTCTAATAGGGAGATTAATGAACCATCAGTAACTACATTCCATTTTCTTTCTTTAATGTTCTTATTGTTCAAGGCGGAAATGGCAATACATATAGATGTACATCCAACAAGATATTCAAATACAAGCAAGCAAGTACATATATTTAACATCCAACAAATCTAGTCATATAATTATATCCACATACCTGAGTTCAGAGATTCCTATTTACATTCTGGATCATCTACATATCTGGTCATCACCTGATTAAATATAATTGAGCATCATTAATACAAGGTTCATCATTATTAATGGTATTTTAGGTCCATATTAGGGTTTTGGTCAAATTATATCAATCTGATGTAAGAGAGGGTTTCCAATATTTTTAGTCTGTTATATATGTCATTATTAAGGTCTGGTATGAATTTCATAATTTTCTGGTACTTTCCCTATTTTCTACAATTAATATGAGGATCAAACATGTACTTAGGCAATAATGAGAAAAGGCCTAAAATTGTTCCATAATATTAGGATAGGAGTCCACATTTAGTTTATAGATGATATCAGAGGTCAAATTTATTTTTGTCAGATTTAATCTCAATCGTTTTCTAATTATACCATTTAAATGAAGCATTATCATCTAAATAAAAAAATCATCAGTAGTTGTGCTTTAAAAGCCTAATTTAAGGATCCAGTAATGTAGAGAACATTTTTCTGAGTCTAGGAGTATTTTTGGGGGATTTATTGGCTAAGGGAGCTATTTATTGTGAGTTTTCTAAAATTTGTACATTAGATGAGGTATTTACCTTTCTGGAAATTCATAGGTCGTCGGATTATATGGATGACGCCTTAGATGGACGCCACGTAGCTCCTAAGGAAAGCACACCACACTCCCTACCTTGCCTTGAACCGACTGATTTTGTTGATTTGGATCTGTGAGCCGGGTGGTTCAGGGTAAATTGAACGCTGGTTCAGTCCTCTGCATCCCGGACGCGATCTTGCAGAAGATCTCGCATTTCTCTGTTGAGCGCTACTGCCGCTGTGCATGATGGATCTGTGGGGAGTGCCGTGGTTGGGCGCCACCATGAGCGGGGCTGAGAATAAGGATTCACACCATCTCGCCCTCGTGTTCTCGTCAAAGGGTCCTCCTCAGTAGACCGCGTTCCCCGCCTCGATGCATTGTCTGATTTACGGTGCCTTCTACACAAGCACCGTCACGGCTGCATATCCTGGCGATAGATTAACAGCGCGCTAACGACCTTCCTCTGCTTCCAGTTCCATCTCCAGGTTCGCGGTACATTTGGGAGTCACAGCGGCCGGTTGACCATAGGCGGCTCCCAAAAAAACTGCTCCATTGATGTGGTGATGACAAGCAGTAGAGAGAAGATATATCTGCTCCCTCTGTGCTTGATTTTTCCACCTGGGACTCCTCGAAGATCCGCAGCTGACCCCTGAATGTGTTTATGGTTTGCTGAGGTGGTGGGAAGGGTCGAACAACTAGCCCCAAGGTCATCGTCTTCCTTCCACCAGTCTCACCATTGTTCCACGGCGGAGCTTCTGCTGTGATGAACTGATGGTGGTGAGAGGCTCCAAAACCAGCTTCAGGTGACTACAATGGTTTCCAGTGACTATAAAAGACAATTACTTTCTGTGGTGATGCCAGACGCCCCTCACCCGGTCTCATCTGCAATGTTGGGTGGAGAGAGAAGATCTAACAACACCAAGGCTATGAGACAACCACTGTTGGATATGCTGAAACCATGACATGAGATGATGGGTCTGCGAGAGATGAAGGAGAAGGTAGGGATGAGGGCCACGGTGGCTCAGAGGCATGGTCTCCAACATCCAGTGAGGGTTCAATTGGTTCCGAGTGTTGAGTAGGTTATGGGTTTCTCATGAATTTCACTTAGGTTGCCCCACTATCATCGGATCTAGAGGGTGCCTAAGTTGTATTCTGTTCCTCCATATGCGGAGGTGTGCAAAGACCAGGGAGCTATTCATCTACTTCGGATCAACACCTTAAACTATGGTATCCTCTAGCACAAAAATCCAATAGAAACATGGGGTCGTCCCACAAACTCTCTTATCCACAAATTTGAAACCAGAAATCCAAAATTCAGTTATCTAACTTAAATCATTGAATGTGTATAAACCTTGATCTCAAATCAAATAATAATTTAATCTTGATCCCACAAGTCCTAAATGCAAATTATAGTCATAGCATACATCAAGTCTCATCAGTTTGCCAATTGTGTTCATTATGAATACTGAATGAATCTCTTGGCCTCCTAAGTACCCAAGTCGGTGAATAAAAGATATTCATTGTAATTGAACTAAATTATATCTAATAATCATTCATGATCTTCGGATTTTATATGTGGTGTCAAAACCCTAAAATTCTGGGTCATCACATTCACCCCATCTTATATGGAATTTTGTCCTCGAAATTCAACTAATCTCATGTTGAAGGAGATATCAAAGAGTATATACTAATTCTAAGCCACCACTTGTAGGTGTCTTAGGATTTTACAAAACCTAGGATGTACCCACCCCATCTTATATAGAGTGAAGTACCATTACACATCTTAGTCATGGCATGGCATTCTTGCATTATAAGATTTACATCCTCATAGACCCTCAAGGATAAGGGTTTTATTTGCTTGTAAGAAGTTAAGAAGTTATTACTAACGTTTTCATCTTTCATCCTACTTGCGTATGTAAGATGATGTCAAGATCTCACATCTTCAATCACTAGAATTATCATGTTTACATCATTAATGTGGTTTATGATCAACATCTTACTATGATTTCATCATTAGAGAAATGCTTGCTTATCATACTTAAATATTTGGGTCTCACCCTATGCAATGAGTTATCCTCAACAAGAATCTTAGATTTAGAATGATTGATCCTAGGCAATATATTATGTCATTATTAATCTATGAGCCAAATATATCTTTTTTTTTTTGCTCATGATTTCAAACTTATATTACTCATGCATGATATAGAGAGAAAGAGAATATACTAAGCCAATTTTATCATGCTTTCAAACTTGGATATTACATGTATGACATAGGGAGGAAATATAAACAATATTAGGCCACACTTATACAAGTGACTCTTCATAAATAAATCATCTATATAGCTCAAGTGAGGCTTCTATCATCGTATATTAAGAAAGAGGAAAAGAAGGGTGAACATGTATTTTGAGTATCTTTTGCACAAAGCATCATACTCTCATAACTAGAGTTCATGTATTACCTCACTTGCAACTAATGATGAAATTCACAAAATATGTCACTCCAGCTAGGACCTAACTCACCCAAAGGATTGACTTTATCATATGGGTCATCTACCCATCCTTTTCTTTCACCCAATTCTCACATATAGGATTGAATCATGCAAAAAGGACTCAACTCGTCTACTCAGGAGTAACCCAGCTTAGGACACATCATTTCATATATACATCACGTATTTTCATATATGTTGAAGGGTAGGTCCTATGACCCTCTCCTTGTGGGTCTCACTCTCTCTGGAGTTCACCACGTATCTTTTCCTAACACTGAGGTCCTCCTTTATAAGAGAGCTTGAGGCTCATGCATATTCAACTTTATCTTAACTTAGATTGCCTTAATAAGAAAGGAGTATGTCTTTTCGTCAGGAAGACTTAGCTTAGATTTTCTAAAATTGAACTCATCTCATATGCAACTTAAATCTTTATAAGGAAACTTATACCATCATGGATTAAAGTTAGAGAAGATTCTATATACTTATTTCCTTCATCTTTCTTTTGTCTATCTATCTATTACATAATCTTATGAGGATCTAGACTTCTAATCTAGATCTATTCTCTCTTCTAGACTGATGTCACCCACTTTCACTTAGATTGCATAATCACCCACTACTCTCCTGTGTGATGGACACATTTTTATATTTACATATATCTAATAAAATATTATATAGTTTTTCTCTGAGAAAGAAGACGTCAGAGAAAACTGTCGAGGTGCGAGCTGATTGAGAAACAAAACCAAACCAGCAAACTCGAGTGTCCAACACACAGTAGATAGTCTGGTGTCATGTAACCTAGTGAAATGGTGAGAACATGGTGTAGACTAGTGTAGCTACCCAATACATATGAGCTCTATATGGAAAGGGTTTCTCACACTTGTCTAAACCTAGTTCTCGAACATCTACTTTCTAACCTAAAGGCTAAGTCAAACCTAGTTCCCGTAGAACAACTTGCTATGTTTCTAGGGTTTAATGTGAAAGGTGAAATTTAATTTTTTATGTTTCATGATGAGCAATTGTCAAGTGTAGCTAATGTTCATGCTCTGATACCAACTGTGACGTCCCCGGATTTTGATTTCTCCAAACCCTATTGGGAATGAGATGTCAGAATCCGAAAACATCATCCAATCATATCAGAGAGCGATGCGGAAGCATAATATGCATACATGAACATACAACCATAACATACTCAACATTCAACATTCATATATATACAATATGAATTATTACAAAATGATTTACAGTTACATATTGAATGAAAATTCTACAAATCTGAACATGTATGCTAACATGATCTTAGACAATAGGTACAACCTATACAACTTGCTCACATCCTCTTCTTTTATCCCATGCTAGATGTGAACCTAGAAAATACGAGAAACAAAAACATCAACAAAAGTTGGTACGCGGAATTAAAGAGCTATACTATGCTGGCATATAAAATACTCGAAATTGAAGAAAGAGAAAGGAAACATTATTTAAAGGTGGAAAATTAGGTAATCCCAAGTTATTAACCATATTTCAATGGACATGTATTACTATGGTGGACTTAGCACAAACATATATTATTGGGCCCTATCCCTGCGTACCTTGTACCATTAGGGATCTCCCCGCATACCTTGTACCATTAGGGAGGTGCTAGTCAACATTAATACTTTCCCTCTCTAATAGGGAGATTAATGAACCATCAGTAACTACATTCCATTTTCTTTCTTTAATGTTCTTATTGTTCAAGGCAGAAATGGCAATACATATAGATGTACATCCAACAAGATATTCAAATACAAGCAAGCAAGTACATATATTTAACATCCAGCAAATCTAGTCATATAATTATATCCACGTACCTGAGTTCAGAGATTCCTATTTACATTCTGGATCATCTACATATCTGGTCATCACCTGATTAAATATAATTGAGCATCATTAATACAAGGTTCATCATTATTAATGGTATTTTAGGTCCATATTAGGGTTTTGGTCAAATTATATCAATCTGATGTAAGAGAGGGTTTCCAATATTTTTAGTCTGTTATATATGTCATTATTAAGGTCTGGTATGAATTTCATAATTTTCTGGTACTTTCCCTATTTTCTACAATTAATATGAGGATCAAACATGTACTTAGGCAATAATGAGAAAAGGCCTAAAATTGTTCCATAATATTAGGATAGGAGTCCACATTTAGTTTATAGATGATATCAGAGGTCAAATTTATTTTTGTCAGATTTAATCTCAATCGTTTTCTAATTATACCATTTAAATGAAGCATTATCATCTAAATAAAAAAAATCATCAGTAGTTGTGCTTTAAAAGCCTAATTTAAGGATCCAGTAATGTAGAGAACATTTTTCTGAGTCTAGGAGTATTTTTGGGGGATTTATTGGCTAAGGGAGCTATTTATTGTGAGTTTTCTAAAATTTGTACATTAGATGAGGTATTTACCTTTCTGGAAATTCATAGGTCGTCGGATTATATGGATGACGCCTTATATGGACGCCACGTAGCTCCTAAGGAAAGCACACCACACTCCCTACCTTGCCTTGAACCGACTGATTTGGTTGATTTGGATCTGTGAGCCGGGTGGTTCAGGGTAAATTGAACGCTGGTTCAGTCCTCTGCATCCCGGACGCGATCTTGCAGAAGATCTCGCGTTTCTCTGTTGAGCGCTACCGCCGCTGTGCATGATGGATCTGTGGGGAGTGCCGTGGTTGGGCGCCACCACGAGTGGGGCTGAGAATAAGGATTCACACCATCTCGCCCTCGTGTTCTCGGCAAAGGGTCCTCCTCAGTAGACCGTGTTCCCCACCTCGATGCATTGTCTGATTTACGGTGCCTTCTACACAAGCACCGTCACGGCTGCATATCCTGGCGATAGATTAACAATGCGCTAACGACCTTCCTCCGCTTCCAGTTCCATCTCCAGGTTCGCGGTACATTTGGGAGTCACAGCGGCCGGTTGACCATAGGTGGCTCCAAAAAAAAACTGCTCCATTGATGTGGTGACGACAAGCAGTAGAGAGAAGATATATCTGCTCCCTCTGTGCTTGATTTTCCACCTGGGACTCCTCGAAGATCCGCAGCTGACCCCTGAATGTGTTTATGGTTTGCTGAGGTGGTGGGAAGGGTCGAACAACTAGCCCCAAGGTCATCGTCTTCCTTCCACCAGTCTCACCATTGTTCCACGGCGGAGCTTCTGCTGTGATGAACTGATGGTGGTGAGAGGCTCCAAAACCAGCTTCAGGTGACTACAATGGTTTCCAGTGACTATAAAAGACAATTACTTTCTGTGGTGATGCCAGACGCCCCTCACCCGGTCTCATCTGCAATGTTGGGTGGAGAGAGAAGATCTAACAACACCAAGGCTATGAGACAACCACTGTTGGATATGCTGAAACCATGACATGAGATGATGGGTCTACGAGAGATGAAGGAGAAGGTAGGGATGAGGGCCACGGTGGCTCAGAGGCATGGTCTCCGGCATCCAGTGAGGGTTCAATTGGTTCCGAGTGTTGAGTAGGTTATGGGTTTCTCATGAATTTCACTTAGGTTGCCCCACTATAATCGGATCTAGAGGGTGCCTAAGTTGTATTCTGTTCCTCCATATGCGGAGGTGTGCAAAGACCAGGGAGCTATTCATCTACTTCGGATCAACACCTTAAACTATGGTATCCTCTAGCACAAAAATCCAATAGAAACATGGGGTCGTCCCACAAACTCTCTTATCCACAAATTTGAAACCAAAAATCCAAAATTCAGTTATCTAACTTAAATCATTGAATGTGTATAAACCTTGATCTCAAATCAAATAATAATTTAATCTTGATCCCACAAGTCCTAAATGCAAATTATAGTCATAGCATACATCAAGTCTCATCAGTTTGCCAATTGTGTTCATTATGAATACTGAATGAATCTCTTGGCCTCCTAAGTACCCAAGTCGATGAATAAAAGATATTCATTGTAATTGAACTAAATTATATCTAATAATCATTCATGATCTTCAGATTTTATATGTGGTGTCAAAACCCTAAAATTCTGGGTCATCACATTCACCCCATCTTATATGGAATTTTGTCCTCGAAATTCAACTAATCTCATGTTGAAGGAGATATCAAAGAGTATATACTAATTCTAAGCCACCACTTATAGGTGTCTTAGGATTTTACAAAACCTAGGATATATATCAATCTGATGTAAGAGAGGGTTTCCAATATTTTTAGTCTGATATATATATGTCATTATTAAGGTCTGGTACGAATTTCATAATTTTCTGGTACTTTTCCTATTTTCTACAATTAATATGAGGATCAAACATGTACTTAGGCAATAATGAGAAAAGGCCTAAAATTGTTCCATAATATTAGGATAGGAGTCCACATTTAGTTTATAGATGATATCAGAGGTCAAATTTATTTTTTTCAGATTTAATCTCAATCGTTTTCTAATTATACCATTTAAATGAAGCATTATCATCTAAATAAAAAAAATCATCAGTAGTTGTGCTTTAAAAGCCTAATTTAAGGATCCAGTAATGTAGAGAACATTTTTTGAGTCTAGGGGTATTTTTGGGGGATTTATTGGCTAAGGGAGCTATTTATTGTGAGTTTTCTAAAATTTGTACATTAGATGAGGTATTTACCTTTCTAGAAATTCATAGGTCGTTAGATTACATGGATGACGCCTTAGATGGACGCCACATAGCTCCTAAGGAAAGCACACCACACTCCCTGCCTTGCCTTGAACTGGTTGATTTGGATATGTGAGCCGGGTGGTTCAGGGTAAATTGAACGCTGGTTCAGTCCTCTGCATCCCGGACGCGATCTTGCAGAAGATCTCGCGTTTCTCTGCTGAGCGCTACCGCCGCCGTGCATGATGGATCTGTGGGGAGCGCCGTGGTTAGGTGCCACCACGAGCGGGGCTGAGAACAAGGATTCACACCGTCTCGCCCTCGTGTTCTCGTCAAAGGGTCCTCCTCAGTAGACCGCGTTCCCCACCACGATGCATTGTCTGATTTACGGTGCTTTCTACACAAGCACCGTCGCGGCTGCATATCCTGGAGATAGATTAACAGCGCGCTAACGACCTTCCTCCGCTTCCAGTGCCATCTCCAGGTTCGCGGTACATTTGGGAGTCACAGTGGCCGGTTGACCGGCGGCTCCAAAAAAAAAACTGCTCCATTGATGTGGTGACGACAAGCAGTAGAGAGAAGATATATCTGCTCCCTCTGTGCTTGATTTTTCCCCCTGGGAATCCTCGAAGATCCGCATCTGAACCCTGAATGTGTTTATGGTTTGCTGAGGTGGTGGGAAGGGTCGAACAACTAGCCCCAAGGTCATCATCTTCCTTCCACCAGTCTCACCATTGTTCCACGGAGGATCTTCTGCTGTGATGAACTGATGGTGGTGAGAGGCTCCAGAACCAGCTTCAGGTGACTACAATGGTTTCCAGTGACTATAAAAGACAATTACAATCTGTGGTGATGCCAGACGCCCCTCACCCGGTCTCGTCTGCAATGTTGGGTGGAGAGAGCAGATCTAACAACACCAAGGCTATGAGACAACCACTTTTGGATATGCTGACACCATGACATGAGAGATGATGGGTCTGCGAGAGATGAAGGAGAAGGTAGGGATGAGGGCCACGGTTTCTCAGAGGCATGGTCTCCAACATCCAGTGAGGGTTCAATTGGTTCCGAGTGTTGAGTAGGTTATGGGTTTCTCACGAATTTCACTTAGGTTGCCCCACTATCATCAGATCTAGAGGGCGCCTAAGTTGTATTCTGTTCCTCCATATGCGGAGGTGTGCAAAGACCAGGGAGCTATTCATCTACTTCGGATCAACACCTTAAACTATGGTATCCTCTAGCACAAAAATCCAATAGAAACATGGGGTCGTCCCACAAACTCTATTATCCACAAATTTGAAACTAGAAATCCAAAATTCAGTCATCTAACTTAAATCATTGAATGTGTATAAACCTTGATCTCAAATCAAATAATAATTGAATCTTAATCCCACAAGTCCTAAATGCAAATTATAGTCATAGCATACATCAAGTCTCATCAGTTTGCCAATTGTGTTCATTATGAATACTGAATGAATCTCTTAGCCTCCTAAGTACCCAAGTCGGTGAATAAAAGATATTCATTGTAACTGAACTAAATTATATCTAATAATCATTCATGATCTTCGGATTTTATATGTGGTGTCAAAACCCTAAAATTCTGGGTCATCACAGGGAGTCTAGAAGAATATCCTCAAAATTAGTCTAGATATAGAGTCCCTGTGGATTGCTTTTGGAGATTGGAATATTGTCACCAGCCCAACAGAGAAGAAAGGCAGTCCTCACTTTGATCCAATGAAGCTGACATGGTGAATGATTTCTTAATGTAGGCTGACCTTATTGATATGTGTGCTTCCGTTCTAGAGTTTACTTTTAAAAGGGATAAGCTACTTCAGAGAATAGATAAGGTTTATGCTAACTTGGATTTCCTTAACTCTAACATCAATGTTGTAGTCTAGATCTTGCCCAAGATGCAATCTGATCATGGTCCTTTTAAATTGAAGATGTTGAACAACAAGAGGCAACATCATTCTTTTGAAACCAATGCCTCCCAAAATCCCATAGTCACTTGAATAGTTATCTTAAGGAATCCTTGACATTAGTTTGTACTTCCACCAAGCTTTAAATAAAGTCAAGCCTACGCTACTAAGGCGGAAAGAAAAAATGTGCAAACAAAAAGCCAAGAGGAAGAGGTGGATCCTTGGTGCCATATCCTGCCTTCAAAAAATGCTAGAGGAGAATCCTAATGAAAGCATTGAAAGGAGATGCTTGAAGTTCTAGGAAGAATATGATAATATCCTGAAAGAGGTGGAGATTGAGAAGAGATAGAGAAGCCACTCTAATTGAACTATTGTGAATATGTAAAGAAGGGATAATACCATCTCCTGGATAAACAATGATCACAATGTGTGGGCCGATGAAGAAAACAATATACACAAGTTTATCAGATATTTTTCATCAAGCAGTTTATAGTTGGACCCCAACCTACTCAAATCAAACACAACAAGTGGGTAGGATACTTCAAGCCTCGATCACAAGAGGAATACAATACTATGGGAAGTATATTTTGAGAGTCAGTTATTTATAGGACCCTCATGCTTACCAACCCCCATAATACGTAGGGCTAGATGGGGTGGTTAACTTACTTCTAAACAATAATTGGAATGTAATAAAAAACTCTGTTGTACAAATAGTCCAACACTCCATTCAAGCATGCCTATTCAATATGATCTTTGTAATTCCAATACAGTTCTCACTCCTAAAGTAAAACAACCTTCTTCATGATTACATATGAGACCCATATCTATGAGTAACACTTGCCTAAAGCTCACTTCTAAAATTATTGTGTAAAGGCTAAAAGGTCATCTCTCCAGTTGGATATCCTACTCTCAATCTATCTTTGTGCCTAGACATATAACTCAGATAATATTATTCTTTCCAAGAGGATGTTCATAGCACGAGAAGGAAAAAAGGTGCCAAGACTATGGATATTAAACTAGATCTACATAAGGCCTATGACATGCTTAATTGGGATTTCATATGTGAAACCTTTCAGAAAGTTGGTTGGCCCCCAAACATCATTCAATATGTTATGCATTTTTTTTACCAATGGTACCATGACTCTCCTGGTGAATGGCAAGAAGCTGCAACCCTTTAAGCGTGGACGTGAGTGTCAAGGCATTCCCCTCACCCCTTACATTTTTGTTCTCTATCTAGAAAGGATAAGTCAAATAATTCATAAGGTTGTGCACGATAGAGAATGGATACCCCTCAAATTTTCTAAAAAGGGACCTTGCATCTCTCATATTATGTATGATGATGACATTCTTTTTTTTAGCAGAGCAACTAATAAAAACTCCAACTTATTCTCAAGATAATGGAGAATTTTGGAGTTGCTTCTGGGGAGGTCATCTATAAAGAAAAATAACATACCAGATCTTAGGCATGACATTATTATCCTTACGGGCATTAAAGAAGCTCATAATATTTGTACGTATTTGGGGGGTCCAAACACTATAGTCCAGATTGGCCAGAAACTCCTATATTTCCTTAGTTAAAGCTTTAAGGACTAGGTACAATGCCTGGTTGGCTTGACAAATATCCTTTGCTAGAAGATTCTGCCTCACAAGGTCTACCCTCATGGATATACCTACTTACACTATGAAAATCACTAACATGCTTGTTAATATATACAATAGATTAGATGTAAGAATAAGATGTTTTCTATGGAATGGAGGCAGGAGAAAAAGACCTATGGCTCTTGTCATGCAAAAAAAAATTATAAGTAGTATGATGAATGGAGGTCTTGGCATCTAGAGTATGAAATACTGGAATGATGCTCTCATTCTAAAAATAACATTGGAGTTACTCAGTGTTAGGATCACACCCTGGAGGGATGTCTTTCTCTCTAAGTATATTGACAACAGAGGTACCAAAACCAATTCTATGGCCCCCTTATCTAAGAAAGCTCTTTTTCTACTAAAAATGAAAAAAAAATCCATTCCATCATAGGGAATGCTGATAATATCAGTGTTTGGGAGTATAAGTGGATTCCTCAAATCAACTCTCTTAATATATTTTTATAAAAGAGATTTCATCTAATCTCAAGGATCTCAAAATGTAAAGTTTAGTTGATTAGGAAGGATTTTTGGATGTTAATTTCCTACAACAATTTTTACCTCAGAGTATAATCAACTAATCAAATGTATGGATACTCCTTCTCCTGAAAAAGGTGAAGACTCCCTAGTTTGGGATCATACTGAAGAAGGCTTGTTTTCTTCAGCTTCTGCCTACACTTAAGAGATAACAGAAAGGTAGTAGTAGAAGGTCCTTGGATGCAAATTTGGAAAATGAAGTTACCACATAGAGTTAAGTGCTTTCTATGGTTGTTAAATCATGGTGTTATGCTAACAAATAAAAAAGAGTCAAATGGGGGATTGCTGAGAATGCCACATGTTCGAGATGCAGATATAATATTGAGATGATCACACATGCTATTAGAGACTACCCAAAAGCCAAGACAATATGGAATAATCTAACTGAGTGAACGGACAATAAAGCTTTCTTTTCTGGTGACCTGAAAGACTAGGTGAAGCAATGGATACAGTTAGAGCATGCAATCACCTTTGTTGTTACCTATTAGAACATTTGGGCTGATAGGAATAGAGAAAAATTTCATAAGAAGCATGACCCTTTCATTTAGGAAATTTTGTCTATTCACACCTATGTCTCCATTATCCTCAAAGACTGGGATGAAAAGCACACTGTGTTGAGTATGAGACCCTTGCATACTGAGCCTATCCAAGATCAACTCCCTCATGATTATATAAGAATTTATGTGGATGCAACCTCCAAACGGGGGAATTGTGCAATTGCTTCTGTTGCAAAGAACATTGAAAATGATACCCTATTCAAGAAGTCCAAGCTTAACACCACTATCTCTATCCTCAAAGAAAAATCTATCACTGTAGTGTTTTATCTTAAATCATCCTAGAATCGGGGGTACAAAAAATTTGTGATTCTCTATGATGGTATTGGCATGCTCTTACTTGCTGGTGTAAGGAGGTGATATACTTGAAGAACCTTGAATGGAATTTAGAAGTCTGTATAGTTGGTAGAGAAGGAAATGCCAAAGCTGACCATTTGGACAAATCCACTCTTAAAAATTCTCGACCAGCCTCAACTTCTATGCCTAACACTAGTAATACTTCCTAAAACCCTGCAAACCTAGTAGCTGATTTTGGACATGGGCTTTGTAACACTGTATATATGAATCCCACTAACATTTTTGCTTGCAGTGAGAGGGACAGATGAATAAATAACCTCTCTTATACCCCTTAGAAAAAGGAAATAAGATATTTCCTTTTAGGAATAATAGTGTGATTGCTTCTTTATCTGCATGTCATTTACTTCATTCTTTGTGGACCTACTTTAGAAAATCCTAAAATCTTGCACTTGTACTCTATACTCCTACAAACCCATGCATAATGGAATGGGTTCCAACTTCACGTTGGATCCCTATAAGTGATGTGGGGGTTTCAGTAAAGGTATTGGTGCAAAATTAAGATGAACTTACAAAGGCCTTGAAATCACCCTCCTCTAATAGCACTCACGACCAATTACAGTTGATGTAGTCATGAGGTGTATTGGAAGTAGTACCCATGTCTGTTGAACATGGGTTACCCCTTCTGAAGAGTGTCATCTTCCCATATAGAAGCTAAGGACCTACCCCTCGTATTTAGGTCACGCTTGAGTTAGGACATAAATTGGATCTAAACTCATAGGATAAAAGGGGAGGGTTATTTTCTTCCTATACATGTGTAATGGACAGATTTCATCTTAACTAACTAGTTAGGGTTTACTTGAATGATTACATAATTTACTAGAATGATCCTTGATTAAGTTGGATTAGTAATGATAGTTTATTGTGATATTTAGAACTTCATGACACACTTTAAAACATTTTTTAATTTGAATAATTAGGGTCTTCAAGTGAAAACACTAGTCAGTTGAAAACTTGGATTTTGATAGTATATAATACAAAAGTTGATAAATACCATGGTGCACTAAATTTATTTTTAGTATGTTATAAGAAACTTGCATTATATACATTTTTTATGTAATTTTTATAACTCAACATACGTGTCAATGTAAATTTTCAAAATTTTTTTGATGTTGTTTGAATCTATTATCAGTTGAATTCCAATTCGACCAACATGTTGCAGACTGTAGTATGACAATAGATGTTTGATTTTTATTTATTTATTAATAACTCCTAAGTATCTGAAATATTAATTGTAACTCTTAAGATCTTGATCATGTTGAAATCCTTATTCTATATGATTAAGAATCAATGAAATCAATGCTTGTATTGTATGTGGATGGGTACTGAATTGGGGAAAATTTTAGAGAACTGATACTACTGATTTAGATATACTGTTAATGACTTGTATGTTTTTGAGAAATTGCTGGCCAAGGAACTAATTTTCCATGTGCTAATATCACCTAAAATCAGCCTAATGATGATATGCTAGAAAATTAAATAGACATGTATATAATCATGTTTGCACTTAATAAGAATGAAATCCTCAATTCTAAGTTAGAATATTTGATATAATTACATATGGCATGTAAATGGTGTTCCGTATGAGGGTTTGGAATGTGGATGTTCCTATTTAGGGTTAGTTTTGAGGGATTGGCTCAAATGAGCCAGTGAAATGATGTATACCAATAATTGATGGATGATTTGTGTTGAATAGAATAAGGGTTTCTATGTGTGTGAATAGCCTTAATGAAACCCCACAGACTCTAATGATATTAATGAATAGTAAGGTTCTTATGATGTATGAAACTAATTTGGCTTCTTGAAAACCCAAGGCATTGATTATTAAGACAAGCATGAGGGTTAAAGATCAAACTTGTATGTCGCTTTGTAAATGTGAAGAAATTCTCAAATATAAGCATTATCACTTCAATTTAAGGTGATAAGTCTTACTAAGATGATCGAAACCTATTGCGTCTATTCTAGTATAAGTTGTATAATAATGAGTAAATCCTACATGAATGCATATCTTCTACACAATTCCATAATAATAAATTGAGAAGATGACTAGAGATTGAGTATGAAGAAGTAATCCTAATTTTCTCTTACTTCCTAAAGTGGGTAATCTTATATAGAATGGAAGGATTTTTTTAGTTACCAAAATGCCACCAGAAGTCAAATAGCATGGCACACATATCTAAATGCAAGAAATAAAATGGACCTCAGTGAAATAAATTGTGATGATAAGTCAAGGAATACAAATTAATTAATGAGTATAATGAGTTCTCTAATATATTTATTTTTATCACATTTGGGTTGACCTAAACAAAAAAACACCAAAATCAGAGTTTGATGAATGTAAATGAGAGGGAAATACTGCACATTAAGTGAATTAAAAATGACTGATTCCAGTAATGTAATGAACATGAAATGAAGACAATTAAGAGTAACAAACCTAACACGAGGAGAAAACAAAGTAGTTATCTTGGTGGATCTAAGATCCTAACTATCACACTAATATGGTGAGCTATGAGATAATAATAAATAGTGATATCAAATAAGAGATTAAGGAATGTGGATAAGTATGGTTTAATTCAATTACAAGATGAATTTTCAAGGTGAAAATTGATTCATAGGAGTGTAATATTTGGATATCCTTATAGTAATAAGTGAATTATGAGAAGGATTTTCAGAGTGTGGATCAAGAACTTAAAGGTTAGACCAACATGATTTAGGAGTGATCATCTAGTGTGATTCTGGCCCTAAATCTTCTATTTTGAAAGTCTATGACCATGAGAAATTAACTCAAACGAAATGAAAATTGATAAATTGAGAAATATGGGATATTTTGTTATATTGGTTCCTATTTTGTGTACGCTAGATGAGGACATGAGCCTCTTGAGGCAACCTTGTGGTGTACCAGGGTCTGTTGTTGATATCCTAGGATGGTCGACTAAACCCTAAGATAGTGATAGTGAGACATTGACACAATAATCGAACATGGTGACTTCTACTTTGGTGAGGTATGAGCCAAGTAGTTTAAGGAGAAATCCATAAAAGATGACAATACATGTACCATATGATTTAAAAGTTTGTTATGTGCCTTTTACTACTTGTTGATAAACATGCTTTTATTGAATATGTTTCTTTTCAATGATATAAATTATTTCCATAGTCTTATATATCTTGTTTGGAATCTGATATTAAATGTTTACAAGTGGTTTATGGTGGGATTCATAATCTAGTCTAAATATGAGTTATATTTACTTGATAGTTGAATAGTAGTGTTTACTAAACATATCTTCTGTGGACTCTAGCTTCAAGACTACATGGTATGTTCATGGTTTTCTGGTGGGTGTCACAAAGATGATATTATGTTATGTCTTGATTCTAGTTATTTAGATATTGACTTGTTAATCATACAATAAGATTGTCATTTTTCAGTAATTAACATCTACTAATTATACATAGATATGATTTTAAGGATGTTCTAGAAGTTGATATTGGAGTAAATGAATACCTCATTGATTGATTAGATTATTTTCCTAAAGCCGATGTGATAAATGCTATAAATATATGTTTGACTTAACAATATTTTTCAAGTTTCTTTTAAGTTCAACTTACTTTATTTGATGTTGATGCTTGTGCTAATGTGAGTGGTAGGTATCCACTCACTTGTTGTCTTTACGAGTCTCATGATGTTGTTTAAAATGTATATAGGTAGAATACCGTCCAGTTGAGAGGTCATGAAAAATAAAATGTAAATAGAATAATCTAGATTAGAATGATCATGCACTCTCTCTTTCTTAAGATGGGTTTTACTTTGTATTTGTTTCTTTGATATATATGTATTTTTTATATATCAAAGTGCATGTGAGTAAGAATACCTGATTTGGCTTTATCGATGTTGAATAATATTTGTAATAAGTGAGTATGTGGATGTCTTGATGCAAGGACCCTAACCTGAGTTTTGGGGTAACCCTATTTTATTTGGCTTAATCATGTTCTTAGAACCTTTTTCTAATCTTTTGATATGTGATTAGGGCATGTGGAGAGGTTAGGTCTCCAGTTTGAGCTTGTTTGGTTGATGTTTGTGCTTTCTGTGCTAGTTTTGGTGCAAATTGCAATTTACCCAATATAGTGGGTTGATGTGAAATTTTCCACCTCTAGAGTGTTCCTTCTATCTCCTATCCTCATGAGGGAGAGTGTGGTGCTTTGGGGCACCTTGTTTGGTTCTTGGTTGAGTAGTATCACCCTTAGTGGAGATTAAGGTTTTCTAGGGTATGTATGCCTTAGCCTTGTGACCTTGTTGCTTTGCCTTGACCTAGGTCACGACCTAGGGCCTATTGTGGGGTGTTGTGGTTGCGAAACTTCCCCCTTGGTGTGGTGGTCACGACCAAGGTTGTCTTGGGTCGAGGCAGAGGTTGGAGAGGTGTGTTTCGACCTAGGCTTCATGGGGTGGTCTTGGTGTCACGATCTGTGGTGATGTTGTGGTGTGTTGTGACCTTGGAAACCTAGGTGTGTTGCGGTCATGACATAGGGTGGTTTCTTAGGTGGTCAATATCCCACCTAGGGAGTATCACCATATCTTTCATGTGGACCTTATGTGGTTGCATGTTGGTACTTTTAGTGGACAAATGTTTCTTTAGAGCTCTATCTTGTTGACACCTCATCCTTTGTCTTACCTCCCTCCTCCTTTGCTATATGAACCCTCTTCTCTCCATGCACGTGGTTATTTTTGGTCATCTTCTTCCTCCCTTCTCTCGTGCTTGTCCTTAGAGCTTGGTGGAACAAGAAGGAGTACTCTTGGTGCCTTGGAGGTGGTTCATCCCTTGCATGTGGTGCTTGTGGTGATCCTTGGCCATCTCTAACTCTGGTGAGCATTTTATCTTCTTTCTTTGGTGTTCCTTCAGATCTTCTACCCTATCTGATTCCTTCTTCTTGGCCTTAGGCCATTTTTTGACAAGGTGACGCTGTAGTGAGAGAGAGAGAGTTTCTTCTCTCTTTTCTCCCTTATTTTTTTGGTTCAGTTTTGGGGTTTTGCTCTCTCTTATTGAGCTATCATTTGACCTTGGTGTTTCTTCCTTCTTGAGGTTCTCTTGTGGATGAGAACGGAGCTTTTGGTGGAGTTTCTTCAACTCTTGGATCGTGTACTTGGATCTCATGATCTTGGAGCTTGAAGTTTTGGTGGTGATCTTCTTAAGGCGGTTTATATAACACTAAACCCTCTCTATTATTGCACTTCTTGTTATGTTATGTTGTTGTTTTCTCTCTTTAAGATGTTCCTACATCATGATACCACATGAAGCTTAACCCTAGAATTCATTTCAGAGAGTTATCATGCTTGGTTTGGGAGTAACCCAAAACTCTAATCTTCTTGTATCAGTTTTGGGTAGAGATGATGATATTGAGTTTCTTCCCCATGTTTGACCCTTTATCTATTCCTCATGCTTGGTGTTTGTATACCTATAAGTAAGTGAGAGGTTAGTTTTGGTTTTTGTCATCTTGGATATGGTTTCTCTTCCTTTAGACATGCTTTTCTTAGACCTTTACCTTAGGGTTTGTGGAGATCAGCTTGCTTGAGTCTTCTTTCATGATGATCATGGTTCTTGCTTAGTTTTGAGCCTATTTCAGTGACCTAGGTGTTTACCCTTGGTGTGGTCACGACCTAGTAGGTTTGGTGGTCGAGACATGGGTATGGGCATCACGGTCGTGACATAGCCCATTGAGATGGCCGCGACCTAGTTGGCTTTGATCGAGATGTCCCTTCTAGTGGTGATTTTTGACCTAGTGACGTTGGGTTGAGACCTATGGATCATAGTAGCCTTGAAACCCTTAGTTTTTTTCCTTATCTTGGTGGAGACATCCCTTGGAGTGGTCCTCGTGACTAGGGGACACCACGATCGCGACATGGTGGTGTTGAGAGGTCGCGGTCACGACATAGAGGTGGTCGAGGAACTTGGTCGTGACACATGGTTGAAGGGCAAAGAGAAAGCCTAACCCTAATGTCGTAGGCGTGACATGTAGGAGGTGGTTGCAACATGATGACAGAGTGAAGGTCGAGATACCCATGGTGTATGTCACGACCGAGGGTGGTCGCAACCTATGTGCCTAAGTGGTTAACCTGGGAGATGGTAGGTGGTTATGAAACATGTACAAACATCTAAGGTTAATCATGTATACATATGTGTCATGTTATTTTGTATTATATCCAATCTTCTCTAATAATGTTGCTTAATCCTACACACTGCATGATGATGGATGGTCATGATTCTAGGGTGGTTGTATGACCATAACCTTGTGGACCCTAATCGGAAAAAAGTGGAAACCCTAAACCCTAAAAGTGAACAAGTCTTGCTTATATCCTTACCAAGGATGGTTCTAATGTTATGTGATTATCTCTCATGATTATGATATTCTAACCATGCAGGTGTTGTGGAATTGATTATCATAGATAGTGTGTGCTATGATGGATATGATGTGAGACAAGATTGAATATGCCCTTGTGAGGCATGGTGATTATACAGGTGATACATGAATATGGTGGTTGGGCCTTATGACCTAATAGTTGTTATTGTTCTGACATGAAAGGATGTTTACTACTGATAGAATGGGGGATTGGTATCCCATGGCATGTGAATTTGTTGATGGTGTTGTGAATGGTGACAATACATGCATCATGTGATGATAATGTCACAAGTTCACACCCTATATGTTATATCTACTGAAAGAGTACTGTGCCCATATTTTTGTAGAAATTGTTATGATTTTATACATTGTAACTTTATTGATGTTAAAAGACACTTAAAATGACACGACTAATCAAGTGGAACTTAATCATGTAGCTTTTCCCTATGCCATAAATCCATTCAGTGTCAGCACTTGTTGAATGGTGAAACGAGTCTAACTCAGAGCGCATATTTTTGAATATGCGGGGGTGAGGACAAATATCCCCTTACGACCAGGATATGTGATATATGATTGGATGTGGGCCATACCCTTATAGGAGTGATGCTTCAAGCTATAGCTCAGTGATATGTGATACATGATTCATTGTGGGCCATACCCTGGTAGGAGTGTGATTGTGGGCCGTAGCTCTGTTTCACTAGCACCGTGACCTGTACCAAGGTGGGCTAGACTTGTATAACTGGACTATATGTCGTTGGTAGCAGCTTGACTGATGATGTCACTGTAGGTTCACTCGTACTAACCGAGGGGGTGAGGTTATGGATTCTGGCTCTTCCATGGACCTTGTATGACCTAGATTTTGACTTAGTATTGGTCGGTTGGATTTGGGTGGTACGACTCAAATCCTCAGGGTATAATAAAACACATAATCAGTCGTGTATCATGCTTGTATAGGTTCAAATATGAAAATATTGGAAGAGGCCTTACTTGCTTTGTACAATATTTCTAGTAGTGAATATACATGTTCTTCATATTCCTTTTATGATGATAAGATGTTTCATGATCTAATGGCAATTGCTTATTATGTTAATGATGATTACCTACTTATCATGGTTGTAGCTTTACTGTTGTTATTTAATATTCTATTATGTGCTAATAATAGTGTTGGTGGAGAGTTATATCTCCTGCTAAGATTAGAATCTCAACTCGTGGGTTTCCCACATCCTTTTAGGTGGACATACACAAGGAGGTAGAGATCATGCAACATAGGCTGAGCAACAACAAGAAGGACAGTAGCTGACAAGGTTGGAAGTATTGCTACTAGTCCTTTTGTTGTTGGAGTCCTAGAGTCATCCTTGTACACTCAGATCTTTGGGATGGCTTTTGGGAGTGTTTTGTAGACATGTTTTGATGCGTGGTTTGGCTTGTATGTCCTTTACATATGTGGATATAGTGGATATGTATATATATGTTTGGGATAGGTTTTCTTGTAACAGGTTGATGTCATACATGGTAAGTATCATATGACATGAAAGAGACTCATATGTAAAGGTTGTTGTTGTTTTGGACCGTGATGAAATGGTTTTAGTTTCCAACGTTTTCCGGTAATATTTTTGTTTAAGTTTGTTTCCACGGTTAGTTTTGAGTTATCTTGTGGTTTGTGGCGTGGGGCATCACACTTGATGTGGGATTTTTTTTGGGGTTTTAATGAGGGGGAATAAAATTACATGTGTTTTTGTATATTGTGTTAATCATGTTTATCGAGAGTGGTGTGTTTTATTTCTTAATTAGGGATTAGATTTAGGGTTTTCGTCTAATGGTTGTCATTTCTGCTAATCAAAAGAGAGTTCCCGACATCATGTATCATGCATTGATCATTAAAAAATGGGAGATCGATGCGAACCCTTTTGTTTGCAGATTAACAATCTCTATTTAAAATTGAAAATCCTTCTAAAAATAAACAATCTCTGAAATATTAACAATCAATTTTCAAATCAAACAATACATTTAAAGATTAAAAATCTACTTTTGATTCAAACAATCTTTTTAAATATTAACAATCTATTTCCAAATAAAACAATTTGTTTAAAGATTAACAATCTATTTTCAATTAAAATGGTCTTTTTATAATTAATGATCTTCTTTCATTCCAAACAAACTTTCTAAATATTAACAAAAATTTTGAAACAAACATTTTTTAAAGATTAACAATTTGCTTTCAATTCAAACAATATTTTTAAAAAGATTAACAATTCATTTTCAATTCATACAATCTTTTTGAATATTAACTATTTGTTTTCAAATCAAACAATCTTTTTAAATATTAATAGTCTTCTTTTAATTCAAACAATCTTTTTGAAGATTAACAATCTTTCTTGAAATCAATTTTTTTAAAAGATTAACAATCTATCTCAAATAAAAAGAATCTTCTGAAAAGATTAGCAATCCTTTTCAAGCAGTCTCTAGAAAAAGTAAAGTTTTCTTTCCTAAATATCCTACTTCAGAAACCCGTCGAGAAAGATGGTTCTTCATTTCTGAAAGAGACATCACTTTTCAATGTGGGGACCACTCGTCACCATGGTCCTGGATCACAACCTAAAATTTGACCACCTAACTGTTCTTATGCTTACATGTATGGTCTTGTATGATGACCTAAAACTAGAGCATCATTCTCTTTTCACGTCTACATCTACGGTCCTAGAGTATGACCCAAAACTTCACCACAATCTATACCTAATTTAGTGATCAGTTGGGAGATGCCCAATAAGGATTCCTTCCCATTGAGTGCTCACTACTTCCCAGGGTCAATAACCCCCAAAAGAAACTCATCAATCTAGGAGGAAATTTGGGCATTATGGATGCTACCAAGGTTTTTAGTTTGGGAACCCTGCTGCAGGAGGACACCCTAGGAAAGATGACATTTGATTAAGCACAGTCACTAGCCTAAAATTGTCTACCTTACTATGAGTCAAACACTCAAGCCTCCATATTTCCCTCCTCTTTGAAAAAACCTCTTGAGCATGTTGGTAAGGTATGCCCATCGAGCCAATCATGTGAAGATTGACATGACATATCATAAAGGATTTGATTAATATTCATAAAGGCAAGCTTCCAATTCATTATGTTTCATCCAGTTATGAGATAATGACAATACATTATGAATTCTAAAGAATGACAATACTCGATGACGTATGTGTTCAAGTATGTGACTTGGAAGAATGAGATCATACAAATGCTTAGAATATGTACATTCTTATTATATTCCTAGTCAGTTGTTGCTGTGGAAGGTAGATAGATACCAATAACACATAAGACTAGAGTGTGTATTGGTTGATGACAAAATCTCATTAGTCATGATATGTAAATATCAAACCAAGCACATAGATACATGTTAGGGAACAATTTATCAGACAGACCTACCTTCAGAGTGACACATGGAAACCATCATTGGTGGTCATAGTCATCTCTCACAGTGAAGGAGGTGATTGTGATTTTTAGACCTAAAATCACTACACTCGTCACATGTCATTAGGTACGCTTTGACATCATCAAACATATTCCTAAAACATGATTGTTATAACAATGATGATTGGGTGACTTTGACACATGGGGATATACTGTAAGTGATAGACATGGGATTTGTCCCTCCTATTGGAGTATGATATCTTGGCCACTTGATAAGCGAGACTAAGAATTGCATGTGCATGCACATGTGAATAAATATATGATATTGAGGTTACATTATCTCAGACATCCTGCTCTTGGTTCAAAGAACATGAGATGAACATTGACAGGATGATGACTCCATGCCTCGAGTTTACTCTGGATATCAAAGACAAAGGAATTATACAAACACTGCAACACCTTATACAGAGTGTAGGTTGAAGTTGTTCTCCAACTTTCCATTCACTTGGGTAGCACTAATGTGTGACTAGGCACCACTCCTTTCTTGTGATGTCATAATATAGTTATGGACATTCACTGCCAACGTGATATGGGACCTATAGGGTCACACACAAAGGAACTCATCTAGAAGAGGAGTTTGATCTTGAATGATGATTGGATTGATTAGTAAAGTGTTTAGGTATTCAATCATGCAATAGATTGGATGAACGAACTGCCAAACAACCATCTCAAGTATTGAGATGACCATTTGGGAAGCCAGACAAGAATCTCAAGTTTTGAGATGAACATTTAGGTTGTCAGGTAGATCAGAGGTCGAATTGGCTAATAATTGCCCAAACGGAGGTGTGAACCGACTAGTTCAACTCGACTCACTAGATAGCCATCTCGCATGTGTGAGATCACTTATTTAGGCCGAAGGAAGGTTTAAGATACTTTCCCAAATCGTTTCGATTGGACAATACTTGTGGTGCAAGGAATTAATGTCTAATATTAATGGGAAACAAGTTGCCAATTTTGTATGCGATTGGGAAACTGCCAAACGGACATTTGGCAGTGCAAGACGACCGTCTCGTGTGACCAGATGACCATATGGGTCACCAGATGACCGTCTTATGATTGGCAAGTTGTGAAAATTCAAGATCTTCTGGTCCCTTCCACTCCCACACAGATCCCGAACAGACTGGGAACCCTGACCCTAACCCTGCCTATAAATAGAGGGGTCATGGGGGCTTCCCAGAGCACAACAACATCAATTGAGAATCGGTTTCTCTGACAATTATTGTCCTCTTGGGTTTTGGTAACTAAGAGATCCCAAGAAAGTCCTACCCGACTAGGGAGGGATAGCGATAGGAGAGAACAACTGATGATAGTTGTTGTGGGAGAGAAAGTTGGTGACTAGTAGGCCAATGGGAGGGACAACTTCTTCCTGTCTGTTCTAGTTGAACAACATAGAGTTCTAGTTGGCATGTGTAGACTACTATAGAGGCAGGAGTTCTTTGGCTACTGCTAGCAGAGCAAAGTCAGCATGTAGTCTGTGGTGATACCAGAGGAGTCACTGCAGAAACTGTCATGTTCGTTGTTCATGGTGAAGACCAGGAGCTGCACAACCACTGTCTAAGAGAAACTAGTATACAATTGCATTGAAGCGAGTGGTTGTCATTGGACTTTGCTCCATAACCATGTATAACTCGCTAAACCATCCTTCTTGTTTCATAGTAGTTGACACGATCTTGCTGATATGGGAATACAGATAGATAAAATTTTTGTTTCGGCTTCTATACTCTGTGCATGTATTTTCTAACGATGGTATTAGAGCCACGTCAATTTACTATGTTTTAGGATAATTGATATGATCAGATTTTTAGTTTAATAATTTATTTATTACATAAGATGTGAGTATTTAAATTATCTCATATTCATATCCAATTAAAGACCACATAATCCCAAACTTATATATATGATATGATATGTATGCAATTTCCACATGTCGCCCTAAAAGCGGTTTTATGGTGGATGTATAGTGTGTTATGGCCAATACCCAATATCTGTATGTGGTTGAATGGTTTGGTTTTTATTCTTGTTTATCTCACTCTTCCTATCAAGCCACTACCTCCCTCTTCCCAATGTAAAGTTAATTCTTTCCTACCTTTGCTTCCCTTGAATGTAACTTGAGGTTTCTCTTTATAATATAATAGTTTAATAACAATATGATAGTTTCTTTTCTTACAATGATGAGAAAGATGATCATCGCCGGATGAGACGAACAATTCATGAGATGATCTGGCTATCTGGAGGACCATGGAGGATAGAACCATGGAACCTAACAACCACCTGGTGGACCCAAATGACCATTTGGAAGGAGTCCAAACATTGGTTGGACTGGAGGCCAGACAACCATCCATGATGACCAACCAACCGGGAAAGAGGCGAGACAACCAGTTCAAGGGTTGAACCGATCTACCCAGATTGGCAAGAACAGATCTACACCAACAACAAGTTCATACATGAAATGTGATGATTGACCTAGGTGGTAGTAATTCCTTGTGCCTCCAAGGAATTACAAGTGGACATGGCCATATCCATCACTTTTTGTATTATATTGCATGTTTGCGTTGTGGGATATATAATGTGTATGATACATACTATATATGTGGTAATTGGATACAATATATATATATATATATATATATCCCTCAATCAAACATATTAAATCTAAGATGCTTTCCTTTAGCAACACACATGAAAAGCTTGAATGGCCAAGTGTAAATTTGTACAAAGCATGGTGCGCCATCTATCTCGTGGAAGTGTGATGGTAGATATGTAGGTTTGTGCAAAGCATGGTGCATATATATTGTGTTGGCTATTGTTTCATGCGTAACTGGTGACTTAGATATCCTAAGCCCAGAAGCATGCAGAGGATCATGGCAAGGGGTTTCACATATCATCTATCCAAGAATTGCAAATGATGCAATTGGCATGATTGCCTACCTAAATAATTAAGTTGTGGGCAATCAGTAAAAGCCGACTCATGATTTGATGAAATATGGATCTTGGCTCATTAGAAAATTATTTGTTGCAATTTTCCAAATTGATACTTGAGGGTTGTCAATTTGAAAAAATAATGAGAATTATGATGAATTAAAGACCTAACTATTATTTACCAAATTCTAATCAAATCAAATCAAAAATGAGTTTTTGACAAAATAGCAAATTCTTTTGTAGAATCCAATAGAAACAAACAATAATCACTTTTCTCTACGATCAGTCCTTGAGAAGGACAAACTAATTGGGAACAACTTCCATGACTGGTCTAGGATGTTGAGAATCATTCTCACACAAGAGAACAAGCTCTGGGTCCTAGAGATACCAGAACTAGAGGAACCGCCTCAAAATGCACCTACGGATGACAAAGATTCTTACAAGAAGCATACTGAAGATGTCATGGATGTCAAGTGTCTGATGCTACACTCCATGAACTATGAGTTACAAAGGCAGCATGAGAACATGGATGTGATTGAGATGATCACACATCTCAAGAACATGTTCCAAGATCATGAAAGACAAGAGAGATATGATGTCTCCAAGGCACTATTCAAATGTAACATGGCAGAAGGAGATCCAATAGGTCCTCATGTGCTCAAGCTAATTGGGTATGTGGATAATCTAGTTAGACTGGGATTCCCCTTCGGTCAAGAGTTGGCCACTGACATGATTCTGCAATCTCTACTAGAGTCATATAGTCAGTTTGTCATGAACAACAACATGAATGACTTTGACAAGTCATTAATAGAGTTGTTGGGCATGTTGAGATTAGCTAAGGGATAGATGAAGAAAGACAAGCTCAAGTATGTGTTGATGATTAGCAAGATAAAGGGAAAGTCTAAAGGCAAAGGCAAAGCTAAGAAGAATTCTAAAGCTAGCCAGAAGCCCAGGTCTTCAGATCTCAAAGCAAGGGCAGGTGTGAAGAAAGTAAGATGATGAATCCAAATTCATCACGATTTTTAGTCACCATTTTGGGCCCAATTCGACTAAATACATTCGATTTCATCTCCTTAAATCTTACAATGTGCAATTTCTCTTGGTTGATCAGATTATCTAGTTATTAACTATTTTTATATGAATTTTATGCAGATCATGCAGGTCAAGGTGAGGTTCAACCATCAACTGGAACTCAACTTCACCCAAGATCCTCTCATCCTTGGTCTTGACCAAACAGTCTTATCCAAATGGTCTTGGCAAATCGATCTTGATCCATTCAGTTTCACCACAAATGGTCCTGACCAAACGGTTTGCCCATTCGGTCTGCTCAACCGATCTTAACCATTCAGTCTCGATCCAAACAGTTTCATTCATTCGGTTTTGACCTCTCGGTCTTAGCCATTCATCCGTACGGTCTTGGCATTGCACTGCTCCTTCAGTCTTGCCTTTACGATCTCTCAAGACCGTATGAGCAGCCTCTTCGCGAGACCATATGAAACGCATGTCCAGAAATTGCAAAGAAGCCCTCCTGCCATCATCTTCAACCACAGAAACCCTAATCCTCACACAGCAGCACCGCCGCACCTCTCGCTCCCATTTACGACCACTCACACTGCCCAGCGCCCTCGTCGCCCACCTGCTTCCACCCCACGCCTACCAGCGATCCGTCGCCACTTTCCTCCGCCACAAGCCCCGCTCGGTTTGCTACCTGCCATCGTCATCGCCCACACTATGTTCCTAAAGACAACATCGCGCACCCTCTGCCCTCCAAACCGATCAACGGCAAATGGTCTTCAAGACCGATCAACATCAAACGGTTTTCAAGACCGATCAGTGGCAAACGGTCTTCAAGACCGATCAGCGGAAAATATTATTCAAGACCGATCAGCGGCAAACGGTCTTCAAGACCGATCAGCGGTAGCAAACCAGAGGAACTCAAGACCGTTAGGGAAAAAGACCGATCAGAGGTCGAAGACCGTTTGGACACTGAAGCGAAGACCATTTGGAGCCATGACGATCCATGAGACCGATCAGAGATCGAAAAACGATAGGACGCCGAAGACCGTTTGAACCTTGGATCGCTAGGGCAGCAAGAGAACGGTCTTGCAAGACTGTTTGGACATAGATCCAAACCGGTAGGCACAGACCGTTAGAGAAATAGAAGCCAAGACCAGTTGGAGGATACTAATCAAGACCGTTTGGATGAGAATTCCCAAACCGTTAAAGCAAGATTTGTAGGAGGCATTTAACTCCAAACCGTTTAAACTCAAAACTGTGTAAAGAGTTCACAAAAAAAACATGAGGACTAAACCCAATCCTATAAATAGGACCACAAGGGTCCTCATTTAGGGCATCGGACCGAGGATGCCGACAGGCTTCCTGAAGATAGGTTTGGTCCACATACATCCACGCCGTTGCCACTTCACCTGCTGCTCCTACTGCGAGCAAGGAGATTGAGAAGAGAAGGAAGGAGGAGAGAGAAAGACTACCCGATCTGCCTTGGCATCCCTCGTTCCTCATCCAGATCTGCTCCGACACGACATAGAAGACCGCATCATCTTCACTAAGCTACGAATACCTTCCGCATCATGCTCATGGTGGAATATTCCCTCTCTCTTATTCTTCTTGTTTCTCGCATCATGAGTGAGTAGTTCCTTTTTGCTAGGGTGTGAGGACTAGCCCCACTGCCCATGCAAGCATGTTCTCTTGTTAAACATTCCATGGCAATGTATATAACTTTTCATTTCGTTGTTAATCGTTAATGTTTGTAGATTGATTACATGCTTGTTTTCATCTTGTTCTTCCCTATGTTGAAGAACTTCTATATGTAGGGTAGAATATCGATTAACGAGGTTGACTCCCAAACTAGAAATAGAATGGGATTCCTTGAGGTCATAAGTGTATGATCTGTGAGGGGATGAGCCATCTAGCCCACAGTGGTGCTTCTGTGTGCCTAACATATGTATAGGGGGCCCACAACTTCAGTTAATATCTATATCTTTGTTGTTAATCGTCGATGTTTGCTTGTGTTTAATCACCTGCTTGCATGTCAATTAACTCGGTTGACTCCCTAACTAGAAATAGAATGAGATTCCTTGAGGTCGTAAGTGTATAATCCATGAGGGGACGAGCCATCTAGCCCACGTTGACACTTCTATGTGCCTAACGCCTGTATAGGGCCCCATAACTTCAGTTGGATTTCTATATCTTCAGAGCCGTAAGTCAGTGATCTAAATGGTGACGAGACATCTGATACCTAAGGTGATGCTTATGCAAGCCTAACGCCCGTATGGGGGGTTTTGCAATAGCTCCATTTGGATGGTTATATCTTGCCTATATGTTTGATGTTTGGATGTGTTTGTATGTGCAGTGGTGGTGAAACCCGGTACCATCCCAGTGATTCCATATCATTAATCTAGATTCAACTCTAATTCTTCTCTTTACTTTCTTGCTATTAGTTTAATTAAACTCAACTCAACCTTTGTTCTAAATATTAGCCTTACTTGAGCTAGACTAGACTAGCAACGATTCTTAAAAACGTTGTCCCTTGGGATTCGATCCTCAACTATACTGTGATAAGACCCGTCCGCTTGTGGGTGGTATTATTGCACAAGGTTTTGGTAAAATCACTGGGATTTCAACCCCGAGTGAATTTGTTAGTGCGATAATAAACCACGTCAAATTCTGGCACCGTTGTCGGGGACAACAGAATCAGATAGTCAAATCTAGTTCTATTAAGGCTAATCTAGGTTTTTGCTTTTTCTTTTGATATAATTGACCATTCACTTGAATTCGGTTCTACTCCGTCCATCTCACTTCTGAAAAATCTTTCCATCCCAGGTTCCAACAAAAACTAGTGCATGCACCGCTCAAACAGTCCCAGTCTCACTGCTAGATTTGATCCTGAGATAGACAGAACCTTTTGTCATCAAAATAGAGAGAACAGAGTAAGAATGGCTCAAGAGGAGGAAATAGCCCAAAGAGTTGCTCAAGCCCTTGCCGAAAAAAGAGATAGGCTTATGCAAGAAGCCAGAGCTGTAGTTGAAATAGAGATTCGAGCAGCTCAAGCAGCATCACAAGCAACATAATTGCAGAAGGACCTTAGAGAATTCTCAATCCCTATAGCTGCTGACGTTCATCACCCGGTACAACCTCCTCCCATCAACACTTCAAACTTTGAGATAAGGGCACATTCGATCATCTTGCTTCAAAATAGCCCATTCTATGGTAAGCAAGGAGAAGATAGTCAGGAACATCTTCTGACGTTTATTGATCTATGTGCTATGACAAAGCAAAATGGAGTCTTAGATGATGCCATTCGACTCCGTCTCTTTAAGTATTCTCTAGCTGATAGAGCTATAAGTTGGTACAACTCCTTGCAATGCGAACCCATCACTACTTGGGAACAACTCCAAAACATTTTCCTAGAAAAATTTTACCCTCCTTCTTTCACCTATGAAATTAGGGGACGAATAACAATGTTCACTCAAGCCCCTGGAGAAACCCTTGTTGAAGCATGAGAAAGATATAAAGACCTTCTACGCAAGTGTCCACACCATGGAATCCCTAAGAATCAACTTATTGAAATCTTCTATAGGGTTGTGGACGATGATATCAAGAGGATTTTAGACTCCTCATATGGAGGAAACTTCATGCGTCAGAGTTATGACAACGCATGGAGGGTTGTCACCCTTGAAGCTGAAAATCAAGCTAATTGGGGTAGGTCTGTAGGCAAAGGAGTGTTGAAGGTGGCTATGGCTGAAGTTATTCCTGAATACAAGTCTATTGCTGAGACCCTAAAACTTTTAGTTGCCAAGCAAGACCATATCGAATCATCCCTTGCTGCATTTGGAAGAGGACGTTCACCCCCTCAACAACAAGAACAAATCAAGTCAGCTTCACTATTCTGTGAAGCATGTAAAGGTACTGATCATTCCACTTTAGCATGCAATGTTCTCTATGATGTTTTTCTAAGCAACACATGTGGCCAAGGAGATAATAGCCAAATTGAAAATCTTAATGCTATCAACACCATCCCTGGTCAAGGATACTACAATTTGAATCATAACAGGAACCATCCTGGTTTTCAATACAGAAACCCTTCAGGAGTAGAAATCTCACGTCAACTTGGTTCAAATAATCAGCAATGAGGCCCACCAAGATTCCAGTTTAACCAACAACAAAATTTCAAGAATCAAGGAAACTTTAGGGGTAACTTTCCGAATAGGAACTTTGATAATTATCAGAAGAACTCTCAGTTCTAGAATCCCAACCAAGTCCCTTACCAGAATCAACAACAAGGACAACAAGCCAGTCCAGTCTCTCATGATGACAAGCTATCAGCCATTGAGAAGATGTTACAGTCACAACAGACTATGATAGCTAATCAGCAAGCCCATCCGAAGGCCATTGAATCCCAACTAGCTCAACTTGCAACTAGCATGAAGCCACATGTTGGAGCCTTTGCTGGCCAACCGGAGAACAACCCTAAGCACCCTGAGTAACTGAAGGATGTCACAACCAGGTCTAGAAAAGATTATTCTGATCCTCTCGTAAAGATACCAGTGGTTATTACTGACAAGGGTGACTCTGTGGTTATCCAAGACTCTACAACACCTGAGTCCCAACCAAAAAGGGCAGTACCTGCCAATAAAACAGACAAGGCAAGTCCTGAAGAACCTACCGTTACAAAAGTTGAAGAAACACCTGAGGCGGACGTGCCAGTATACATGCCTCGTATACCTTTCCTAGCTCATTTGAGGTAGACAAAGCTCGACACTTGATTCAACAAGTTCAAAGAAGCCATGAAGAAACTCCATGTTGATATACCCTTTCTTGATGCGCTGACTGAAATACCGGCATGGACAAAGTACTTAAAGTCTGTCCTCACCAGGAAGTATATAACTGAAGAATATGAGACAGTCAAGTTAGCAACAACCACTTCAGACATCATTCAGAGTAAGATGCCAAGGAAGCAGAAAGATCCAGGATCTTTTGGGATTTCATGCCATATCGGCGATTCTTCATGTAAGAAAGGATTGTCATATCTTGGTGATAGCATCTCTGTCATGCCACTTAGCCTTTGTAAAAGGCTAGGGATTTTTGAATTTCTCACGACTTGCATGACCATACAACTTGTAGATAACACCGTGACTCTTCCTTTGGGAATCATTGAAGATGTACCTGTCAAGGTAGGAAAAGATTCCTACGTTCCTTGTGACTTTGTCATCATGGACATAAAGGAAGACACTAGATACCCTCTCATCTTTAGACGTCCATTCCTCACTACTGCACGAGCTCTGATTGATGTTGAAGCAGGAACCTTACTACTCAAACTAGGCAAAGAAACTCTTGAGTTCAAGGTTTTTGAAAGTATGCGAAGACCAAGCATGCAAGAAGAAGTCTACTTGATCGAGTGCATAGAGCAGATGTCACTCCTCATGTAAGAGGATTATGAACAAGAAGATCCTTTAGAAGTGGCTCTGACTAATCCAAATGCAGAAAGTTCAGTTGATGAACAAATGAAAAATTTTGTTCACCACCTCGACACTGCTGAAGAGGATCCTAAAGCCAAATTTGAGGAACTCAGGGCTGTGAATGCTACTGAAGAACTGAGCAAGAAACTAGAAGCTCCTGAAATGAAACCCCTACCCGAAGGATTGAAGTATGTGTTTCTGGATGATCTCAAGGTCTACCCAGTTATCATAAATTCTGATCTAACAACAGAACAAGAAGATAAACTCCTAACGGAATTAAAGGAAAGAAGAAAAGCCATCGACTACAAGATGAGTGATCTCACCAGGGTCAGTCAAGCGCATTGCATGCACAAAATCCCCATGATGGAAGATTACAAACCGACTGTTGAACATCAAAGGAAGCTTAATCCAAACATGAAGGAAGTAGTCCACCGTGAAGTCATTAAACTGCTTACTACTAGAATCATCTATCTGATATCTGACTCGCCATGGGTAAGTGTCCTGCATGTTGTCCCTAAGAAAGGCAGAACTACTGTGATACAAAATGAAGATAATGAACTCATCCCCACTTGAACAGTCACCGGGTGGAGGATGTGTATTGATTACAGGAAGTTGAATAAGGCAACCCGAAAGGATCATTTCCCGATGCCCTTTCTTGATCAAGTCTTAGAAAGGTTGACCCACCAAGAATATTTCTATTATCTCGATGGTTACTCTGGGTTCTATCAAATACCTATACATCCAAATGACCAAGATAAAACAACTTTTACTTTCCCGTTTGGAACATATGCCTTTAGAAGGATGTCGTTCGGTCTCTACAATGCGCCGGCAACTTTCCAACGTTGCATGGCGGCTGTTTTCACTGGCTTCACTGAAACTATAATGGAAGTTTTTATGGATGATTTTTCTATATACAGAGATTCATACGACTCATGCTTGAAGCACCTCTCTCTTGTCCTTAAACGGTGTGAAGAAGCACATCTTGTGTTGAAATGGGAGAAGTGTCACTTTATGGTAAAGGAAGGCATTGTCCTTGGCCATAAAGTCAGTAGTAGAGGGATCGAAGTAGACAGTGAAAATCAAAGTGATTTCCAAACTCGCTATCTCGACAAATGTAAGAGAAGTTCACGCTTTCCTCACTCATGCATGCTTTTACATACGGTTTATAAAGGATTTCTCCAAGATAACCAAGCCGATGACAAATTTGTTGCTAAAGGACGCTGATTTCCATTTTAACGAAGAATGTGTTAAGAGTTTCAATAACCTGAAGCATGCCCTTACAACAACACCCATCATTAGAGCTCCCGATTGGGATCACCCATTTGAAATTATGTGTGATGCCAGTGATTACATTGTGGGTGCTGTTTTAGGCCAATGTATAGAAAATAAACATTATGTGATCTACTATGCATCTAAGACCCTCGATGAAGCTCAGAGGAACTACATGACTACTGAAAAGGAACTCCTTGCAACCATGTATGCCTTTGACAAGTTCAGATCCTATCTCATTGGTTCAAAAGTCATTGTCTATACGGATCATGCTGCTATCCATTACCTCCTGGAAAACAAAGATGCTAAGCCTAGGTTGTTTAGATGGATTCTCCTCTTGCAAGAATTTGATCTGGAAATAAGAGATAAGAAAGGTACAGAGAATGTTGTGGCAGACCATCTCAGTTGTATTCACACTATGGAAACCAAGAAAATCCCGATTAATGATTCCCTTCCGGATGACCATCTTATGAAAGTCTCAGAAGTTTCCCCATGGTACTTACACTATATGAACTACCTTGCCGCTGGTGTCATCCACCCTGAATGCACTGGGAATGCACTAAAGAAATTCGTGCACGATGTGAAATAGTATCACTGGGATGAGTCGTACCTATTCAAGCTCTGTGCTGATGGTCTCTACAGATGTTATATCGCTGAGGAGGAAGCCCAACTCATTTTAGAGCAATGTCACTCAGCCCCAGTTGGAGGCCATATCAGTTCTAAGAAAACTGCCTTGAAAGTTTTGCAATTGGTTTCTTTTGGCCGACCATATCCAAAGATTCCTACAACTTTGTTCTATCATGTGAAAAATGTCAGGGAACGGGTAACATTGCAAAAAGAGATGAGATGCCACTTAAACTATGGTAAGAAGTTGAGATTTTTGATGTTTGGGGCGTGGACTACATGGGTCCATTCCCACCTTCACATGGATTTTCCTACATCCTAGTCGTAGTGGGTTACATCTCAAAATGGGTAGAAGCCATATCAACTGTAACTAGCGATGCCAAACCAATTATCAAGATGTTCAAAGATATTATTTTTCCCCATTTCAGATTCCCACACACTATGATATCCGATAGAGGTTCTCATTTTCTGGAAAGAAGATTTGAAGCGTTGTTGAGGAAATATGGTGTAACACACAAGGTAGCCTCACCCAACCATCCCCAGACAAGTGGGAAGGTAGAGGTCTCTAACCGTCAACTCAAGGCTATCTTGGAAAAGACAGTAGGTCGCAACCAAAAAGATTGGTCAGTGAAAATCAATGACGCCTTGTGGGCCTACCACACCGCTTTTAAGTCTCCTCTCGGAACTACACCATTTCGTTTAATCTATGGAAAGTCATGCCACCTGCCTATAGAACTCGAACATAAAGCATGGTGGGCAATCAAACAACTAAATTTTGACATGAAGAAAGTAGGCAAAGCCATGATTCTGCAACTTCAAGAGCTGGAAGAACTCCAGATGACAGCTTATGAGAATGCACGAATCTACAAAGAACGCACCAAACTTTGGCATGATGGTCATCTCAAAAGAAAGGACATTCAAGTAGGAGACCAAGTTCTACTATTCAACTCAAGACTGAGGCTATTCCCAGGGAAACTCTATTCTCACAGGTCTGGACCTTACATTGTCAAGAGCATCTACCCACATGGTGCTTTCATTTTATGGAGCAAACAGTTAGGAGAATTTGTGGCTAATGGCCAATGCTTGAAGAGATATTTCACCTCAACCGACATAGGCACCGAAGCAATGATGGATCTTACCAATCCAACATATTCTCCAGAAAATTGAAGGACTCATGTCGAGCCATCGACGTATAACAAAGGTGCTTTTCAAGAGGCAACCCGATCAATAACTTCATTTTTAATTTTAGTTTTGATTTAGAAATTTTCCTTAATTCTGTTTTTAAATTTTATACAATTTTGCACTAAATAAAAAAAATCGCATTGCAAGATGCTATCTTGAGTTTTGATTAATCCTCATTTTTGAAATTTTTAGATGGAGGATGCACGCTGATTGGAACACAACCACATCTAGTGGTCCAACCGGCATGAATTTTCCCCTCCATCACGGATTTAGAGTTTCCTCGGGACGAGCAAATTTCTAAGTTTGAGGTGGACGGTGGGTGGTATGTATTTCACTTTCCACCCACACCCATCCATTTCATACTTAAAAATTTCATCGTTGCAATTTTGATCAAAATTTTCAAAATTTTTTTATGTTTTCAAAGAAATTGAACAAAAACTTGATGAAGTTTTGACACTTTTCGTTTCAATAATAGCCATTACCTAGCTAGCTAGTTTTTCTCTCCATGATTTTCTTTGCATCATTATACCCTCCTTATTCGAAACAGATCCTCAAAAGGGCCATATTCTGAAAACTAGCATATTGATTGAAATCATCTTGTGAAGCTTATGAATCCTAACATCATGATCCTTCTATAAAATGGCAAGTGTCTGTCAAACTGATAGAGATCAAACACGTCGTACTTCCTAACTGACAAGTGGAACAATAACATGGAATCTCCACCAAATCCTCATCAAGTTATTATTTGAGCAGAGTATGATAAAGAGAACCACTCGGTGCACATAATTGTAAATCAAGTTGCATTCTGATCTGAACGCTCTTCTACACTTCTTCTATCATCTTCATACCCCTCCGTCCATTATAAAGAAACAAAAATAGCCAAAATAGTACCAAACCCTAAGTTCGGGGTGTCATACCATCTCCCTCTATATACGCTTCTTCAATACCCCTCGTAAATTAATAGGGGCGTACCACCAAGAAAAGATGCCAATTTGCACACAAAAAGAAAATGCAATCTCGAGTCAAATAGAGGAGAGATTCACACAAAAAATGCAATCAATGAAATTGCAATCGTAAAATAAAAATCTCGAGTCGAATAGAGGAGAGATTTATTTCTTCCTTCCATACCACCATTCACTCCCTTTTCCACCTAAAGGCACAATGAATGCGTCCACCATCTTGAAATACACCAGTGTCAGATCAGATGCACACTTGTTGTTCTATGGGCATCTCTAGACTCTTACGAAACTCTTAGAACTGCTCGTGGTTGGAAAAAGTGAGGAGGAAGTGATGTTGGAAAACAAACTCATGAACGAAGATATTGTAAGATGTGTTCAGTGGTCTCAGGAAGTTGAGATGCTTAGTCATACTATGCAGAAAGGAAACAAATCATGATGTGAAGATGAGCCAGTCACACGAATTGAATTCATTAATATGGCGATTGTTTCACATTTTGTGTTACTCAAGGACGAGCAACGTTTAAGTTTGGGGCATTTTGATGAATCCAAATTCATCATGATTTTTAGTCACCATTTTGGGCCCAATTCGACTAAATACATTCGATTTCATCTCCTTAAATCTTACAATGTGCAATTTTGCTTGGTTGACCAGATTATCAAGTTATTAACTATTTTTATATGAATTTTATGCAGATCATGTAGGTCAAGGTGAGGTTCAACCATCAACTGGAACTCACCTTCACCCAAGATCCTATCATCCTTGGTCTTGACCAAATAGTCTTGGCAAATCGATCTTGATCCATTCGGTTTCACCTCAAACGGTCCTGACCAAACAGTTTGCCCATTTGGTCTAGGGGTGAGCAGAATTTGGTTAAAACCAATTAACCGAATGGTTAATTCCAAATGGTTAATTTTATTGGGTCAATTTGGTTAATTCAGTTAATTTGGTTAATTTATTTCGGTTAATCGGTTAAATGGTTAATTTGATGGTTAAAGATATTTTTGGTTTGGTTAATCAAATTAACCGAGTAGTCAGAATTTATTCATAAATAATATCCTACACATGCATATATACATATATAGTTATAATTTTATTTCAAAATACTTCCCCATATATATAGTAATCAAGTTTTTACGAGCCATACAAAATTAAATTTACAAAAATACTACTATAATATATCAATTGTCCCAAATTCTATGAGTATTTCAAATAATATTACTACACGAGTGTTATTTGGTTAACCAAATTAACCGACCGAATTAACTATTAACCGATTTGACAATAACCGAATTAACCGACTCAATTTGGTTAGGTTAATGGTTAAAATCTCAAACCACAAATTAACTATTTAACTGAACCTAATTAACCGTAACCGACCGAATTAACCGAATGCTCACCCCTAATTCGGTCTGCTCAACCAATCTTAACCATTCGGTCTCGATCCAAACAGTTTCATTTATTCGATTTTGACCTCGGTCTTAGCCATTCATCCATACGGTCTTGGCATTGCACTGCCCCTTCAGTCTTGCCTTTACGATCTCTTAAGACCGTATGAGCAACATCTTCACGAGACCGTATGAAACACACATCCAAAAACTAGAAAGAAGCCCTCCTGCCATCATCTTCAACCACAGAAACCCTAATCCTCACAGTACAACACCGCTGGACCTCTCGCTCCCGTCGAAAACCACTTACAGTTCCCAACGCCCACGTCGCCCACCTTCTTCCACCCCCCGCCTACCAGCTATCAGGTGCCACCTTCCTCTGCCGCAAGCCCTGCTCAGACTGCTACCTGCCATCGTCATCGCCCACACCACATTCCTAAAGCCATCATCGTGCTCCCTCTCCCCTCCAAACCGATCGACAACAAATGGTCTTTAAGACCGATCAACGACAAACAGTTTTCAAAACCGATCAATAGCAGACGGTCTTTAAGACCGATCAGCGAGAAACGGTCTTCAAGACCGATCAACGGCAGTAAACCAGAGGAACTCAAGACCGTTAGGGCACGAGACCGATCAGAGGTCGAATACCGTTTGGACGCTGAAGCAAAGACAGTTTGGAGCCACGATGATCCACGAGACCGATTAGAGATCGAAGAATGATAGGACGCCGAAGACCATTTGGACCTTGGATCGCTAGGGCAGGAAGAGAACGGTCTTGTAAGACCGTTTGGACAGAGATCCAAACTGGTAGGCACAGACCATTAGAGCAAGAGAAGCCAGGACCGGTTGGAGGATACTAATCAAGACCGTTTGGACGAGAATGCCCAAACCTTTAAAGCAAGATCGGTTGGAGGCATTTAACTCCAAACCGTTTAAACTCAAAACCATTTAAAGAGTTCACAATAAATACATGAGGACCGAACCCAAGCCTCTAAATAGGACCACAAGGGTCCTCATTCAGGGCATCGGACCGAGGATGCCGACAGGATGCCTGAACACAGGTTCGGTCCACATACATCCACCCCATTGCCACTTCACCTGTTGCTCCTACTATGAGTAAGGAGATTGAGAAGAGAAGGAAGGAGGAGAGAGAAAGACTTCCCGGTCTGCCTTGGCATCCCTCGTTCCTCATTCAGATCATCTCCAACACGACGTAGAAGACCGCATCATCTTCACCGAGCTACGATTACCTTCTGCATCATGCTCATGGTGGAATCTTTCCTCTCTCTTATTCTTCTTATTTCTCACATCATGAGCGAGTAGTTCCTTTTTTCTGGGGTGCGGGGACTAGCCCCGCTGCCCATGCAAGCATGTTCTCTTGTTAAACATTCCATGGAAATGTATATAACTTTTCATTTCGTTGTTAATCGTTAATGTTTGTAGATTGATTACCTGCTTGTTTTCATCTTTTTCTTCCCTATGTTACGAGAACTTCTATATGTAGGGTAGAATATCGATTAACGAGGTTGAATCCCAAACTAGAAATAGAATGGGATTCCTTGTGGTTGTAAGTATATGACCCGTGAGGGGATGAGCCATCTAGCCCACTGTGACACTTGACGTGTATTTTACTACGCGCTTAAACACAAGTATACGCGTCGAGTAATATAGGCCTTGTGAGGCCCGAGTCGAACTCAGGGATACGTGAATTACTGGAGACTTCTACTAACTAATCGCAATCAGCTAGGCCGATTAACAAAGTATGGTTTTGTTGTTCAAATTAAAAAGAAAATAAAAATCAAACAAAGAAAACAATCGATTAAAGGTTAATTTAATCAATTCAAAAGGATATCTTTAGGATGGCGGTTTCACCGTGGGTCAACATTGTATTAAGTTTCATATAATTCCTCACACTTCTCTCTCTATCCGGGTAGTGGCATGAAAACAGAATTACCCACTGTCGTGGTGTAATTCACTACTTAGATTTAGGTTGATTCCACCGTTGTAGTAATCATTCCCCTAAACTAAGTGCAGTATAAACGGTCTCTCAGTTCCCACCATTAATTTTACAACTCCTTTGTCAAGGGTTTTATTGATTAATGTAGATTTCGTTTCTTTTCAACTGTTAATCCTTCTGTCGAAGTGATTAAGGGTGTTATATTATTATTATGGTGATCAAGCATAACAATAGAAATGGAGAAAACGAATCGATACCACATATTTGAGAGAAAAAAATATGAATTATTATTATTATGAAAATGTCATACAATGCATTCCCGGGCTACTCCCGGTCCTAAAGATTGAGGGTTTTAGCCTCTCATGTTCATCTCACACGAATACATGGTAGAAATTGGGGAATTCATAAGAAAAATGGGAAATAAATAAGAAAACCCCTGAACGGAGAAGAAACAGTGGATCCTTGGCATGGAACACGAGCTTTCCCCGCCTGTCGGTGGTGGAAATCATCTTCGGCAACGTCCGAATCACCCGGGATGAGCTTCTCGGCCTCCGTTCTCCTTTCTCTCCTCCTCGGCACTCGTGCAATCCAAAATGAGATGATCCCCCTATCTGGGAGGCCGTCATTAGGTATAAGTCCCTAATTCGGTCGTCAAATAACAACAGCCGTCCGATCGAGATCAAAACAGATCCAACGCATATCTGCCGGCGTCGATACCATCGACGCGGGTCGATGGTATCGACCCAGCGGATTAGCGGCAGCTTTCCTTTCTTTTATTCTGAGCGCCCGTGGTGATGTCGATACCATCGACTTGGGTGTCGATGGTATCGACTCCTTTAGCGTCGGTTGTTGTCGTTCAGTGACGTTGTAGCTTCCCTTGTGTCGATGGCATCGACTTGGGTCGATGGTATCGACAGTTTCCTCACCAGCAACTTGAAGGGATCTCGATACCATCGACTTAGGTGTCGATGGTATCGACTCTGTATTGCTCTTCTCGGCTGACAACCTGTGGCTTGGTCGATGGTATCGACTTCCGTCGATGGTATCGACGGAAGCAGATACTTGTTTTTCCTAAAATTTCACAACAAGACCAAGTAAATCCACACAATTTATAATAAGATGATAAATAATGCTCAAAATAGTAAAACAAAGGGGATTTGATATAAAATGATAGCAAAGACCAAATAAAGTGAATTATGCAATAATATCCATGAAAATGAGTAATTAAAGCACAAAACACATATGAAATAGGTCTCTAAATGTGACTCAAAATCATCGCATCAAACTCCCCTAAGCTTAAACGTTGCTCGCCCTCGAGCAACTAATCCTTAGAATAGGATTGCAGATGTCAACTAACAATCAATACATCACCCCACATTCCACATGACTCCCACTGAACGTTCTCAAACCGGCCTTTCCTAATCACATAACAGTAATTACCCTACAGGCGACAATAATCATCAATAAAAGAAATTATCCTTCAAACCGATGAACACTATCACATAAGGCAGTTAACATAATAAAATTTGCCGATTCAGCATTAGTGCATCTTGTGATCGCCTACACTACGTTGCTCGCCCTAACTACCATCTACATGGAAGCAGTTCTCCTGATAAACATGAGTGAGGAAAAAATCACGGTGGCCTACCAATCCGAGCAACGGGTGGATGGAACGAGTGGTTCATGGAATAATTTGGAAGTATTACACAGTTTCAAAATGCATACAACAAAATGCCCTAAATGATGCAAATGCACATTGAAAATGCCCTAATGCTTAAAATTGGGTGGAATGATGCATGCACTAACCTTCCACCTCAAAAAGAGATAGAAATCTAATTAAGCCACATCATGTACTCAGTTTCCTTGTTATGCAAGTGATATCATGTTCCTTTCTCCCTCTTATTCCATTTCCTTCTAAATTCTCTTTTTTTTTCAAATATTTTTTTCAGATTTTCAGATTTTTTTTTCTTTTAGCCTCTTAGCCCACATATCCATAATTGCTTAGAGATACATGTGTAAGGCCATTTTCTTCACGATTGGAAATCTTTGCATAATTTCGAGGGTATGGAACAATTTAGATCACTTTTTAAGACAACCTGATGTACATGGTGTACTTATGCATGAAAATCATGAAAGTTATGAGTGCAACTACATGACATGCACCTAAAGGTAATGTGCATGAATCACTATACATTTTTTCGTTTTATGCAAAAGTATGAAAATAACAATGCAAATCCTATCTACATGCTATGCACGCAAGGAGGAATTAAAACTGTACTTTACTTCCAATTCTTTGGTAGATTATGGAAAAATATGAAGTGGAATGATCACAAGATTAAGTTACTGAACCTTAGAAAAATATCATGTGTCCCTCCTTACTGACATGTGTAGTAGTTCAAAGGGTTCTTTCTCTTATATCCAATTAAGGTCTCATTACCATTTGATTAGGTTAGGCTCAAACAACCGTTACTATCCACTTTTCATGAGTCAATGGGGGTGTGGGTGTGACATATTGCTTTAGAGTTGACATAATCAATCATTTTCATAGGACAAGTTTCCCAAGGACAACCAAGTTAAGCTATCCAAAAGACCCAGAAAATTTGAAATTCCCTTAAATTTCCCATGAAAAAAAAACGAGATGACAATTTTTAAGACATACACAATTACACTAGATAGATGTGGATCCTAAACAAAAACCAAAATTGCAAGAACAAATAACAAAGCAAAAACTAAAAACAACAAAAGAAAAAGATAGAGTTGTTCCAGCTACCCCCCTAAGCTTGAATTCGACTATGGCCTCATAGTCAAAAACAAACTTAAGAGTGGAACAGAGATACCCTGAACAGTCTTGTGGAGGCGGAGGCAGGTACTGCCAGGGTCGTGGGGTTCGGATTTGCTCTGGATGATGTGACTTCATTTGACCAATAACCCCATCTTGAATAGCTGACACCGACACTTCTGTGTTCCCGTCGATACCATCGACGGAAGTCGATGGTATCGACTCGCTGATTAGGGCAACTGCCTCGCGAGTCCGGCTGCCGCCTTTTTCACTTGTAAATGTCGATACCATCGACACACCCGTCGATGGTATCGACTCCACTGAGTCAATTTCTTCTGAAAATCTCCAGAGATCTCGATGGTATCGACTGGCATGTCGATACCATCGACCTTTTATTGCGACCTGTCTGTGACCATGTCGATACCATCGATGGGGGTGTCGATAGTATCGACGCAGTGCGATTTTTGCTGGTGTCAACCTGAACCCATGTCGATACCATCGACCAGTGTGTCGATGGTATCGACCCTGCCTGTGCCTGCACATTGAACAAAAAGGATCAAGGTATCTTCTTTACACTAAAATTTAAACGAAATAAAAGCAATCTACACTATATCTAAACTATCCTAATGTACCAATGGTTGGGTTGCCTCCCAACAAGCGCCCTTATTTAACGTCTTAGGCTAGACGTATGACAGTCATCATCTTTTCACCTTGGGGACTGCACTTAGAGGATCATTTGGTAATTTGAATTCGACTCGATCTCCTCCAATACCCAAGGACAAAGTCCCTCTGCCTAAGGCAGTCACAACGTCTGCCGTTGCTTGAAACCGTCTTCCTAGGAGAATTTCACAACTTTGGAGTGGTGGCATATCCATGACGACAAAGTCTACAGGAAATATGAATCTATCCACTTTGACGAGAACGTCTTCACATACTCCATAGGGTCTCACGGTAGACCCATCTGCCAATTCAATTGTTGCAGCCAACTTCTTTATCTCTTTTAACCCCAACTTTCGAAATGTAGCCAAAGGCATGAGATTTATACTAGCGCCGGAATCACATTGCGCTTTAGAAACATGTTGACCACCTATTGAACACGGAATATAAAAACCTCTGGGTCCTTTTTCTTCTTTGGTGAACTCCCTTTGATCATAGAGCTCACCGTCTCATTCATCCAATAAATTTCATCGTCCTTTATCCGCCTATTCTTATTTATGATTTCTTTAATGAACCTCCCATAGGCGGGTACTTTCTCGATCATCTCCACTAACGGAACGTTGATGTGGAGTTTTCGGAATATCTCCAGAAATTTCTTAAAGTGACGATGCTCTTTCTTTGACTTAGAATTAACCACATTTGAAACATCTGCTGCCTCAACACGCCTATGAGGTGGCACATAAGAGCTTTTCGGGGGTACCTCCCCTAAGCTTGCTTCAATTATTCCCTCGGACGTAGGCTTTGGCGAGACATCATCAATAGTAGCAGCTTGTTGTGGTTCCTCTCTCGCCTCAGATGTCTCCACATGTGCACAAACAACCTGCACCTGCTCATCTTGCCTAGATGGAGATACCATACTCACAACTCTCTCTGATTTCCTGAAGAAATGGTTTCCGCCCGGCAATCTATAGTAAGTGCGTGCATACGGTATCGCCGGTGTTGCATTCACATTGAAAGTCATTTTTCTTTCTTCTACAGCTTCTTGCACCTGAGATTCCTCATTTCTTACCACAAACATATACTTGACCTGATGGTGTGCCTGAGCCACATTTGCATTCTCGGCTGGTTTCTGTTGGTTGGCGTGCTTGATGGCCGCCACTTCACTCAAAATCTGTGCCACGATGGTCTCTAATGCCCGCATTTGTGCTCCATGGCTTTGCAGCGTCTGCCCAAACTTGGTTAGAATATCACCTTGAGATTGCAATTGTTTTCCAAACATGGCCATCATCTCTTGGTTTTGCTGGACCATTTGAGTTAGTAATTCAGTGTTCTTGTCCTCGGCTTTCTGCTGTGGCTTGGCATCCGGATCCTATAGAAAATTGTTCAGATCCTTCCATGAAAACTTTTTATCTTTCCTCCATGCATAGTCATTGTTTCTATAGCCCTGTTGTTGCATGAATTTCACTTGGGCCTCCCCATCATCAGATGCATCTTCCTTAGTTAGCAGCTTCTTGGCTAGAAGATCTAGCTTGTCGTTCAGCTCCCTAACTGTTCTGGATTCGCCGGCAGCCTTGACATGTTCCACTGCACCTCTGTCGCCCCATGACTGTTTCCTAGCCATGTTCTTTAATATCTCCCAGCATCTTGTATCAGTGTTGTTCAAGAAAAATCCTGAACCGGCCGAGTCCAAATTGCTTCTACCATGCTCGGAGAGAGCAAAATAGAAGATTTTCACTTGTGTTTCCTTGTCCAATCCATGATGTGGACATCTCCTCAACATGACCTGGAATCGCTCCCAAGTCTCGAAATAAGTTTCACCCGCCTGTTGGGTGAAATTGTGAATCTTCCTGATCATATCATTGGTCTTCTCAAGAGGGAAGAACCTCTCGAAGAAAACCTCCACCATGTGATCCCATGATTCAACAAACTCGTCGTCGAGGTTATGAAGCCACTCTCGCGCTGCTCCTGCCAATGAACTTGGGAACAACTTGAGATACAACGCATCTTGCGGGAACCTGTCGATCTTCACCATATCGCAATTTTCAACAAACTGACTAATGTGTGCCACTGGATCTTCATTTTTCAATCCGTGAAATGCGTTTGATTTAACCAGGTTAATCAATGCTGGATCGATCTTGTATGTCGGTATGTTGATCGCCTGCTTCTTTATAGGCCCCTTTGATGCCGAGGAAGAAGACGCCTTGATCTTCTCCCATATTGTCTATGCTTCAACCATTACTTCTTCTTGTTCTTGCTCAGATTCAGAATTTATATCACTGTGGTGTTCCTCCTCGTAGTAGTCCTCGTCCTCTGGTCCCGTAGATGGAACCTCAGGTGTGCGATTCACGTAGTCTCGACTACGTGTGTGCACCATGCAAAGTACCTGAAATATGGAAATAGTGGTTCAGTACAATGCCTTGAACGAGTCAACACAATTATAGAGAAATAAAGGAATTTTTGAAATTGTTCTAAAATAAATAAATAAAAATGTGGCCTAGAGTGGTTGCTCTTAGCACTCAAAGTGCCAATAATTCGCCGTATCCCCGGCAACGGCGCCAAAAACTTGACGTGTATTTTACTACGCGCTTAAACGCAAGTATACGCGTCGAGTAATATAGGCCTTGTGAGGCCCGAGTCGAACTCAGGGATACGTGAATTACTGGAGACTTCTACTAACTAATCGCAATCAGCTAGGCCGATTAACAAAGTATGGTTTTGTTGTTCAAATTAAAAAGAAAATAAAAATCAAACAAAGAAAACAATCGATTAAAGGTTAATTTAATCAATTCAAAAGGATATCTTTAGGATGGCGGTTTCACCGCGGGTCAACATTGTATTAAGTTTCATATAATTCCTCACACTTCTCTCTCTATCCGGGTAGTGGCCTGAAAACAGAATTACCCACTGTCGTGGTGTAATTCACTACTTAGATTTAGGTTGATTCCACCGTCGTAGTAATCATTCCCCTAAACTAAGTGCAGTATAAACGGTCTCTCAGTTCCCACCATTAATTTTACAACTCCTTTGTCAAGGGTTTTATTGATTAATGTAGAATTCGTTTCTTTTCAACCGTTAATCCTTCTGTCGAAGTGATTAAGGGTGTTAAATTATTATTATGGTGATCAAGCATAACAATAGAAATGGAGAAAACGAATCGATACCACAGATTTGAGAGAAAAAAATATGAATTATTATTATGAAAATGTCATACAATGCATTCCCGGGCTACTCCCGGTCCTAAAGATTGAGGGTTTTAGCCTCTCATGTTCATCTCACACGAATACATGGTAGAAATTGGGGAATTCATAAGAAAAACGGGAAATAAATAGGAAAACCCCTGAACGGAGAAGAACCGGTGGATCCTTGGCGTAGAACACGAGCTTTCCCCGCCTGTCGGTGGTGGAAATCGTCTTCGGCAACGTCCGAATCACCCGGGATGAGCTTCTCGGCCTCCATTCTCCTTTCTCTCCTCCTCGGCACTCGTGCAATCCAAAATGAGATGATCCCCCTATCTGGGCGGCCGTCATTAGGTATAAGTCCCTAATTAGGTCGTCAAATAACAACAACCGTCTGATCGAGATCAAAACAGATCCAACGCATATCTTTCGGCGTCGATACCATCGACGCAGGTCGATGGTATCGACCCAGCAGATTAGCGGCAGCTTTCCTTTCTTTTATTCTGAGCGCCTGTGGTGATGTCGATACCATCGACTTGGGTGTCGATGGTATCGACTCCTTTAGTGTCAGTTGTTGTCGTTCAGCGACGTTGTAGCTTCCCTTGTGTCGATGGCATCGACTTGGGTCGATGGTATCGACAGTTTCCTCGCCAGCAACTTGAAGGGATCTCGATACCATCGACTTAGGTGTCGATGGTATCGACTCTATATTGCTCTTCTCGGCTGACAACCTGTGGCTTGGTCGATGGTATCGACTTCCATCGATGGTATCGACGGAAGCAGATACTTGTTTTTCCTGAAATTTCACAACAAGACCAAGTAAATCCACACAATTTATAATAAGATGATAAATAATGCTCAAAATAGTAAAACAAAGGGGATTTGATATAAAATGATAGCAAAGACCAAATAAAGTGAATTATGCAATAATATCCATGAAAATGAGTAATTAAATCACAAAACACATATGAAATAGGTCTCTAAATGCGACTCAAAATCATCGCATCAACACTTCTGTGTACCTAACACCTGTATAGGGGGCCCAAAACTTCAGTTGGATATCTGTATCTTCATTGTTAATCGTTGATGTTTGCTTGTAGTTTAATCACCTGCTTGCTTGTCGATTAATGCGGTTGACTCCCTAACTAGAAATAGAATGGGATTCCTTGAGGTCGTAAGTGTATGATCTGTGAGGGGACGAGCCATCTATCCCACGTTGATGCTTCTGTGTGCCTAACGCCTGTATAGGGGGCCCACAACTTCAGTTGGATTTCTGTATCTTCAGAGCCATAAGTGAGTGATCTGGATGGTGATGAGACATCTGATACCTAAGGTGATGCTTACACAAGCCTAACGCCCGTATGGGTTTTTTTGCATTAGCTCCATTTGGATGGTTATATCTTTCCTGGATGTTTGATGTTTGGATGTGTTTGCATGTACAGTGGTGGTGAAACCCAGTACCATCCCAGCGATTCCATATCATTAATCTAGATTCAACTCTAATTCTGCTCTTTACTTTCTTGCTATTAGTTTAATTAAACTCAACTCAACCTTTGTTCTAAATATTAGCCTTACTTGAGCTAGACTAGACTAGCAACGATTCTTAAAAACGTTGTCCCTTGGGATTCGATCCTCAACTATAATGCGATAAGACCCGTCCACTTGTGGGTGGTATTATTGCACAAGGTTTTGGTAAAAGCTCTGGGATTTCAACCCCGAGTGAATTTGTTAGTGCGATAATAAAACACGTCATAAGAGGTGATTGTAACCATTGTCACCAGACTAGACACTGGAAAAGAAATTGCCCACTCTAGTTAGAGGAATTAAAGAAGAAGAAGGAAGGCACTGAAGCCTCCACTTTAGGTATAAACATTGTAAGATAAATTTGATTATTTATTTATTTTGGTATGTGATACCAAATAGAGACCTGACATGATGATGTGCAACATCTGACAAGAAGTAAAAGCCTTCATGGAAGGACAAAGATGGACAAGGTGAAGCAAGAATTGTGGAAGCTTTAGTCTATATTTAAATTTATCTTAGCCCAATGGGAATGTAAAGCATCTTGTATAACAAGGATGATATATCAAAAAAGTGAGAGATTAATGTTTATGTTTCAAAAGATATGATCTTGCATGATAATGCCCAAACATCTAATGATCTTTGTATGAAAGAATTTGAGATGAATGGCTATAATGTTAATAACAAAGGATCATAATTGATAACTCAAGACTATCATTAGCATAGTTATATTGGGCGTATGTATAAGAAATGCATGTCTAGAGAACATATTGATGTTAATCTAGATTCTCTTGGTTATTGAAAATAAGAAAACTGTAAAACCTTATTTACACACAAAGTGACATATTATCCTTCACTAGATGTAGTGGGAGGATAATCTTTCTATTAGACCTCATACATGTGATGTATGAAGATCTTACCGAATGAATTCTATAGATAATTACATTACTTATACCTCATATTCGTTTACTGGTAATATGATGATATGTAATCAAAAAAATGGAAATCTCTTGAAATGTACAAGGAGATTATAAATGAAGTATGACTTTGATGAAAGTATTAAGAAACTTTGATGAGATAAAATGTTGAAATACTTTACATCAAAATCTTAAGAACATTCAAGAAAGAACTGTGATAATGTATCACAAGTCAAATCCATTTGAACATAATGATGTGTCAGAATGAAAGAATTATACTGTGACGAGTCATGATATAATTATCAATTAATCTAATATTCTTATCCCCATAGATATATACCTATAACTAAATCATGTACCATCAAAATGGTTTATTAGACATCATACATGATATGATATCAGAATGTCCCAATATGTATAAAGGATTGAAACCTACATCAAGAAAGTAGTTCCTTTAAAAAGGTTTATTCGTAAACCATATTTGTTGAATAATATTGTTAATCCCGATTCAATAACATAAGTGTTTTGTTGATAGGATAACTGAGTTCCTAAAGAATCAATGGGAGTAATTGTAGAACTCGAGATGTTTGAGGTCAACAAAGAGGTACAATGAGAACTAAGAGAATCACAAGTTGTTGTGGAATCTTGAGTTCGTCATATAACACATAATACAACAGTCCTAGTAGAACACATCTAAGATTTGAGGATTGTGAATCAACAATTCAGATGGGTTGGTCATAACAGAATGAACCAACTAATAAACTAGAAGCTATTGAGAACCATAATCTGAGTAATGGCTTAAAGCCATTTTGGGATCCATGTAATCTAACAAGGTAGGACCTTGATAGTGTCACCTAAAGGAGTAACACCTAAAAGGTGCAATAGGGTCTTGTGCCAAAGACCTACATGGATAACATATAAGGACAAACTGGTTGGATAAGGTTTCAAATCAGTTCAAGTTGTTGAATGTGACACAAACTCTTTTACCAATTGTCATTCTTGTTGTTGCAGTTAAGATAGACTAAGAGATTTTGCATATGAAGCTAAAATCGGATTCCTAAAAAGGAATACATCAAAGGATGTGTACATGACACAACCTAAAAGGGTTTATAACTTCAAGAATGCAAATAAAGTCTATAAACTATAAGGTTCAATCTGGGATTGAAATAAGCAACTCAGAAGAGGATCTTTTGACTTGACTAGGCAGTCAAAGAGTTTGACTTGAATCATGCTAAAAGATGAAATTTGCGATTACAAAATATTTAGTGGGAGCATATATGGATATTCCACATGTGATGAGGAATAACAATATTGTGAATATTAATAACTAGAAGGAAAACACCTTCAGCAATGAAGAATAAGATGAAACATATTATGAGATAAGGATCAAGACCTATGACATACTTCTTGAATGTTTCATAATGGAATTTTGAGAACATATAATAATAATGTGTTGAAAGAGTTCAACATGGAAGGATTCAGTGAGAGAGAATTTAGATTAGTCTCTCATGAATCTTATGTTCCAATTCTTATGAAGAATGGAAACACCATGATTGAGATGCCATAGGATATAGCCTTGGATCTATCATGGATGCTATAAGTGTACTTATACCATATAATATTGTATGTATTGGACATAACAAGATGGTGTTAAATTCCAAAAGGGATTATTGGAATGTCATTAATACATCCATTCATACTTGTAAAGTACTTAAGGATAGATTGCTAGTCAATAAGGACAACAATAAAAGGAAGAGTTGGATGTAAAGGGTTACATCGATGCAAACTTCCATAATGACAAAATGATCACAATCAAATATGTTTGATTTAAAAGAGAAATTTAGTTAGTTGGAAGGGTTCCGAACTAATATCCATTAATTCTATTGTACAATAGAAGTTGAGTATACTTGTGTTGTGAACACAGAGTGATACTTTATGGATCTAAAGTTCATATGATGAACTTATAGATGTTCCAACCATTGATGACAAAATAGTGATACTATGACAACAATGGAGCTACTTGTTAGGCCTAGAATATCAGATACCATATCACCATAGTTCTGTCTAATATGAGAAATCATACAATAAAGAGAGAAAGAAACATGCAATATATCGACTATAGCAAAATGTTGCTAACCCACCAGATTAGTACTTGTACAAAAAAAAACATGGTGGACATGTTTGGATCACTAAGAACAAGATTTTGGGTGATTGGCTCTAAGTTCAAGTGGGAGTTTGTTGGTAAGGTATGCCCATAGAGCCAATCATGTGATGATTTACATGGCATATACCTATTGGTATGTATGCCCATAGAGCAAGTCATGTGATGATTGTAATGGGATACTCTGTAAATGATTTGAATAATAAAGACAATTTCCAATCTATATGTTTTAACTATTTCTTAGATGATAGTGTAACATGATAAATGTCTAGAGAATTGTTTTACTCAATGACATATGCTTTTAGGTTAAGGACCTAAACGATGAGATCATACGGATGTTAAGAGTATACACTCTTGTTTAGTCCCTGGTCGGTTTTTATTGTAGAAATAACCATAGAAATCAATAACACTAAAGACTAGATTATGTGTTGGTTGATGATAGAATCTCATTAGTCATGATATAGTGATATCAAAGCAAGCACATAGGTACTTGTTAGAGAACAAGTGTACCAGAAAGACCCACCGTGAGAGTGACACATGGAACCATGATTTGGTAGTTACAGTCAGCTCTCACAGTGATCGTGGTGAGTGTGATTCTTTGACCTGAAATCACTACACTCAACACATGTCGTTGGGTACACTTTGACATCATCAAACGCAGTCCTGAAACATGGGTTGTTATAAAGGTGATGATTGGGTTTTTGAGGGGTGAGTGATAGATATGGGATTTGTCCCTCCTAAGGGAGTTTGATGTCCATGGCCACATGATGAGTAGGATTGAGAAAGGCATGCACATGCATGTGTGAATCAATTTGTGATATTGATGTCACACACATCTCACCCAGTCTGCTCTGAGATCAAGGAAATGGATGAACGTTGAAAGGATGACTGTACCATGCCTTGAGTTCATTCAGGACATTAGTGACAAAGGAATTATACATTCACTGTAACACCATTCACGGACTGTAGGATTGAAAGTTGTTCTCCAACTTTCCATTTCACTTGGGTAGCACTGATGTGTGACTAAGGACCGCTCTTTGCTTGTGAAGTCATAAGTGTTATGGACTTTCACCGCCAACATGAAATGGACCTGCAGGGTCACACACACTAGGACATGTTCCTGGAAGAGGAGTTTCTCCATAAATCTTGTTTGGATTGATTACTAAAGGATTTTAGTAGTTCAATTAAACACCCAATCGATTGATAGCTCAAAATCATGGTATTCAAGGTGTTGGATCAAATGATTAGAGTATTAGATTGATTGAAATTGTGATTGACTGATCTGCTACCCCAACCGATCGACTCATGCAGATGAACCAATCGGCTCAGGCTGGTGAGCCGAGCGGCTCAGATCAATGAACCGATCAGTTCACATAGTTGAACTGGTCGAGTGACCAACCGAGTTCGTTTCACTTGTCAAATTTGATTTGGACAAGGACTAATATATGATTAGTTGGAAACGAACATGGAAAGTCAATTTGAGTTGGACCAGGACCACGAACCAATCAGCTCAAGGGCCCAGACAATTAGTTCAGGGCTGAACCGATCGGTTCAACTAGTGTAGTTTGTCATATTTTGTGGAAAATCTCGAGCCCTTCTACTCCTGCTTTAATCTCGCATTGCCCGGGGTAGAGAACCTTATCCCATGACCCTCCTATATATATAGGGGTATTGGGGGCTTCTCTGACAGTACAAATCAGAACACCAGTTTCTCTATAAAGTTGTCGTTCTCTCTGGTTGTGGTAACCAGGAGAGCCCGAGCAAGTGCTACCCGACAAGGGAGGCACATCAAGGGAAAGACAACTATAGAAAAGTGACTGGTGGCAAGAGAGTGTGTCGATGACTAGTACGCCAACAGGAGGGTGTGAATCCTTCTGGTGCCTTATGCGATAAGGCGATCGGAGTTCCAGGTGGTCCGTGTGGACTACTACAGAGGCAGGAGACTTCTACCGCTCGGAGGACAGCTGTCAATCCTGACAGTCCCGGTGAGACCAGGAGCTGCACAGAAACCGTCCAAGACCAGAGGTGAAGATCGCGCAAGCCATGAGGTAACATCGCCGAGCAAGCCTCGGGACAAGGTATGTCTCTACAAACCATCTTTCCTACTGTATAGACGTTGACGCAATTCCTGAGTTATGGGTTTTGGGAGAAATTTTTTATTTCCGCTGCCTTCTCTGCCTCCCCTAAAACCCAACATTGGTATCAGAGCCACATCAACTACTCTATACTTTAGGATTAACGATATGATCGATTTTGGTTTGTTTCCTTTATTTATTGCATGCAATGCGAATAAAATTGGCTTTATGCATGTCCAATCCTAAATCCACAAATCCTAATATACATATATGATATGTAATACGAATGCACTCGATACACATCACCCTTAAATGAGTTTTGTGGTGGATGTATAGCGTGGTTATGGCCAATAAACCCTATGTCTGTGTATGGTTGCATGTGGATGCTTGCATCTCGGTCTACACACTGATTCCCTATCTCCTATTCCTGATGTAACTCGAGATAACTCGAGATTTCTATCCTACCTCCCCCCCCCCCCCGAATGTAACTCGGGGTTTCCTTTTTCAAATGTAAAATAGGATAGATATTTTATTTCCTATTATGTCAAAGAACGTCAGACAACCTGACAACGACAGAGACGATCAATTCAAGTTGTGAACCGATCGGTTGGCATTCTTGACGACCGGTTCGAGGAGCGAGATGAGCGGGTGGCGACCTGAGGAGATGCACGACTACCAGTGAACTGATCAGCTGGTGGCACCCAAGCAACCGGTATGATGGCGAGCCGATCAATCATGGAGATGAGTTGATCAAACCCAGAAAGGCAAAGCACATAGTTCATCTTGTACAGTTGCATGTGATGTGGACCTAGATGACCGTGATTCCTCTTGGCTCGAGGAATCACATTAGGATGGCCATAATCATTGCTTTTATCATTTCACATGTTTTCTATGGGATATAGCATGTATATGATACTTACTATATTGTGGTGATTGGATATGTATATGTACCTATAAAAACCAAATCCCTTATCTAAATATTAAGTCTTTCATGCCTTCCATTAGCGACACACATGAAAAACCTGATCGACCAAGCGTAGGTTACGCCAAAGCATGGTGCGCCATCTATCTCGCGGAAGTGTGAAGGGTAAACATGTAGGTTCTGCCAAAGCAGGGTGCATGTTTACCGTGTCACCTTTTGGGATAGACTTAACTGGTGATTCTTAGAGCATCTAAGCCTAGAGGCACGAAATGTTCATGGCAAGGTGTTGTACATGTTCATTCATAAAGAGTTGCATATGATGCAATTGGCATGATGGCCTACCTAAATAGTCAAGTTGTGGGCGATCATCCAAAGCTGACTCATGACTTGATGAAATACAGATCTTGCCCACTAGAAGATTGTGTGCTGCAATCTTCTGAATTGATGGTGAGGGCTGTCAATTTGAATCAAAATAGTGGGAGCGGTAATTAATTAAAGGCCTAATTAACTATCGTCAAATTTTATTCAAATCAAATCAAATCAAAAAGGAGTTTTGACAAATGTAATTTTCTCTTGTAGAATGGCAAAAGAATCATCTTTTAAAATGGGAAAATTAATTGAGAATAAATTCCATAACTGGCTGGGGATGATGAGAAATGTTCTACACCATCCAAATATACCAGTGACCTTTGATTCCACTCTATGTACACTTAAGGCGTTGTTTGAGACAAGTGAGAAGAAGGATAGTTCATTGATAGAGATCAATGGAATGAAGTCTAAGGACATAGGTAAGGGAGAGAAGGGTTTTCTCGCCAAACCAAATTCTTCTGCACTCAAAACATGGAGAGGATGGAAGGAACGATGGAAGAAGAAGCGAGAGATAGAGATCTCTACTTCTGGTGTATACATGATAGAGATTAACTTTACTAATTCTTTGTCATGGGTACTTGATATCGGATATGGATCTCACATTTGTTTAAATGTGAAGGATCTTAAGAGAAGTAGGCCTTTGGGGAAAGGCAAGGTTGAACTACGTTTTGCCAATGGGGCAAGAGTTGCCTCCAGTGCCGTAGGAACCTATGAGTTAACTCTACCTAGTGGACTAATAATAGAGTTGAAGAACTGCTATTATGTACCTACCATAAATAGGAATATCATTTCCATCTCTTGTTTGGACAAGGATGGTTTTGAATTTCTTATTAAGAATGGAAAGTGTTCCATTTCAAAAGATGGGATCTTTTATGGTAGTGCCCCAATGTCTTATGGTCTATACTTGATAGATCTAGAGACAAGTGTATACAACGTAAACACCAAAAGGCAAAAACTCAACAACTCAAATAAAACATATCTTTGGCATTGTCTTCTAGGGCACATAAATGAGAAGCGCATTTCTAGACTCCATAAAGATGGTTATCTAGACTCTTTTGATTATGAATCAATAGAGACATGTGAATCTTGTTTGTTGGGAAAGATGACTAAGACTCCCTTTTTAGATAAAAATGAGAGAGCTAGTGATCTATTAGGACTCATACATACTGATGTATGTGGGCCTTTTAGAACTAATGCCAGAAATGGATCTCAGTACTTCATTACCTTCACTAATGACTTCAGTAGGTATGGCTATGTGTACCTGATGAAATATAAGTCAGAAACCCTTGAAAGGTTGAAGGATTTCATGAATGAAGTATAGAACCAACTTAGTAAAAGTATTAAAGCACTTCAATCCGATCGAGGTGGAGAATACTTAAGCCATGAGTTTGAGGACCTTCTGTGAGCCTGTGGTATTGTATCACAATGGACTTCTCCTGGAACACCACAACATAATGGTGTGTCTGAAAGAAGGAATCACACCTTACTTGATATGGTGCGATTAATGATGAGTTTTGCTGATCTTCCGATTTCCTTCTGGGGTCATGCTCTTGAAACTTCCGCATTTACACTTAACCAAGTACCATCTAAATCGGTTCAAAAGACACCATATGAGATATGGACTGGGAAGCGTCCCAATATGTTTTTTATGAGGATTTGGGGGTGTGAGGCATATGTCAAGAAAATGTTTCCTGACAAGCTAGGCCCTAGATATGATAAATGTTATTTTGGATATCCTAAGGAGACAAAGGGATATTACTTATACCACCCAACTGACAACAAAGTGTTTGTTGCCAAGGATGCTATGTTCCTAGAAAAGAAATTTATTTCCAAAGGAAGCAGTGGGAGGAAAATAGAGCTTGAAGAGGTTCAAGCCCAACAAGAAAACATTGAACCAGTAGATGTACAAGAGGAACATAGAGATTCACAAGGTGTTTTGGAATCTCAGTCTCCTCAAGTAATACAAGGACCCTGTAGATCTAGTAGGACACACCTTGAACCTGAGAGGTTTGGATACCTTGTGACTCAGGAAGGCGGTGAGTTGATCATAGATGATGATCCAACTACCTATCTAGACGCTATGGAGGGATCAGATTCTAAAGAATGGCTTGAGGCCATGAAATCCGAGATGGAATCCATGTATTCCAACAAAGTATGGACTTTGGTGGAACCACCCGAAGGGGTAAAACCCATAGGGTGCAAGTGGGTCTTCAAGAAGAAGACCGACATGGATGGAAATGTGCAAACTTATAAAGGTAGATTGGTTGCAAAGGGTTTCCGACAAGTTCAAGGTGTTGACTATGACGAAACTTTTTCTCCAGTTGCCATGATTAAGTCCATCAGGATCATGCTTGCTATTGCGGCTTACTATGACTATGAGATTTGGCAAATGGATGTTAAAACTGCATTACTTAATGGGAATATAAATGAGGATGTGTACATGACACAACCTAAAGGTTTTGTAGATCCAACGAATGCAAATAAAGTCTTTAAGATACAAAGGTCAATCTATGGATTGAAGCAAGCGTCTCGGAGTTGGAATCTTCGATTTGATGAGGAAGTCAAAGTGTTTGGCTTTATTCAAAATGAAGATGAACCTTGTGTGTACAACAAGGTTAGTGGGAGTACGACCACATTCCTCATATTATATGTGGATGCCATACTATTGATGGGGAATGATGTCAAAACCTTAGAGAAGGTAAAGACTTGGCTTGGGAATACTTTCTCAATGAAGGACTTAGGAGAAGCATCCTACATTCTAGGTATTAAGATCTATAGAGATAGATCTAAAAGGCTTCTCGGACTAAGTCAAAGAACGTACATTGACAAAGTGCTGAAGTAGTTCAACATGGAGAATAAAAAGAGAGGCAACATCCCCATGCTACATGGAGTCACCATATCTAGATCTCAATGTCCCCAATCTTGTGAAGAGAGGGAGCGTATGAATGGGATCCCATATGCATCAACCATTGGATCCATCATGTATGCTATGTTGTGCACACGCCCATATGTCTCGTATGCCCTCAGCATGACGAGCAAGTACCAGTCAGATCCTGGGGATGCTCACTGGACAGCCGTAAAGAACATCCTCAAGTACTTGCGAAGGACTAAGGATCAGTTCCTTATATACGGCGGCGAGGAAGAATTGGTTGTAAGAGATTACATCGATGCAAGCTTCTAAACTGACAAAGATGATTACAGATCACAATCAAGATTTGTATTTTGCCTAAACAATGGAGCTGTGAGCTGGAAGAGTTCCAAGCAAGAAATAGTTGCCGATTCTACTACAGAGGCCGAGTATATTGCTGCTTCACATGCATCAAAGGAGGTTGTGTGGATTAGGAAGTTTATCACTAAACTTGGTGTAATTCCCAGTAGCTGTGATGCAATTGAGCTTTATTGTGACAATAATGGAGCTATTGCTCAATCTAAGGAACCCAGATCACATCAGCGGTCCAAGCACATATTGCGACACTTCCATCTCATACGAGAGATTGTACAATGAGGAGATGTGAGGATTTGCAAAGTACCAACTGAAGACAACATAGCTGATCCACTGACGAAGGCCCTTTCTCAACAGAAGCATGATGGCCATGCTAGGTCACAAGGACTGAGGTTCCTAGGTGACTGGCTCTAAGTGAAAGTGGGAGTCTATTGGTATGTATGCCCATAGAGAAAGTCATGTGATGATTGTAATGGGATACTCTATAAATGATTTGAATAATAAAGGAAATTTCCAATCTATATGTTTTAACTATTTATGAGATGATAGTGTGACATGATATATGTCTAGAGAATTGTTTTACTCAATGACGTTTGCTTTTAGGTTAAGGACCTAAACGATGAGATCTTACAGATGTTAAGAGTATACATTCTTATTTAGTCCCTGGTCGGTTGTTATTGTGGAAATAACCATAGACATCAATAACACTAACGACTAGATTGTGTGTTGGTTGATGACAAAATCTCATTAGTCATGATTTATTGATACCAAACCAAGCACATAGGTACTTGTTATAGAATAAGTGTACCAGACAGACCCACCATGAGAGTGACACATGGAACCATGATTTGGTAGTCACAGTCAGCTCTCATAGTGATGGTGGTGAGTGTGATTCTTCAACATAAAATCACTACACTCAACACATGTCGTTGGGTACACTTTGACATCATCAAACGTAGTCCTAAAACATGGGTTGTTATAAAGGTGATGATTGGGTGACTTTGACACATGGAGATTTTAAGGGGTGAGTGATAGATATGGGATTTGTCCTTCCTAAGGGAGTTTGATGTCCATGGCCACTTGATGAGTAGGATTGATAAAGGCATGCTCATGCATGTATGAATCAATATGTGATATTAATGTCACACACATCTCACCCAGTCTGCTTTGAGATCAAGGAAATGGATGAACGTTGAAAGGATGACTGTACCATGCCTTGAGTTTATTCAAGACATTAGTGACAAAGGAATTATACATTCAATGTAACACCATTCACAGATTGTAGGATTGAAAGTTGTTCTCCAACTTTCCATTTCACTTGGGTAGCACCGATGTGTGACTAGGCACCACTCTTTTCTTGTGAAGTCATAAGTGTTATGGACTTTCATTGCCAACGTGAAATGGACCTACAGGGTCACACACACTAGGACATGTTCCTGGAAGAGGAGTTTATCCATAAATCTTGTTTGGATTGATTACTAAAGGAGTTTAGTAGTTCAATTAAACATCCAATCGATTGATAGCTCAAAATCATGGTATTCAAGGTCTTGGATCAAATGATTAGAGTATCAGATTGATTGAAACTGCGATTGACTGATCTGCTGCCCCAACCGATCGGCTCATGTAGATGAACTGATCAGCTCAGGCTGGTGAGCTGAGCGGCTCAGATCAATGAACCGATCGGTTCACATAGTTGAACTGGTCGGGTGACCAACCGAGTTCGTTTCACTTGTCAAATTTGATTTGGACAAGGACTAATATATGATTAGTTGGAAACGAAAATGGAAAGTCAATTTGAGTTAGACCAGGACCATGAACTGATCGACTCATGCTTGAACCGATCGGCTCAAGGGCCCAGACGATCAGTTCAGGGCTGAACCGATCAGTTCAACTGGCGCAGTTTGTCAGATTTTGTGGAAAATCTCAAACCCTTCTACTCCTACTTTAATCCCGCATTGCCCGATGTAGAGAACCTTATCCCATGACCCTCCTATATATAGGGGTATTGGGGGCTTCTCTGACAGTACAACTCAGAACACCAATTGCTCTGTAAAGTTATCATTCTCTCTGGTTGTGGTAACCAGGAGAGCCCGAGCAAGTGCTACCCGATAAGGGAGGCACAATTAGGGAAAGACAACTGTAGAAAAGCGACTGGTGGTAGGAAAGTGTATCAGTGACTAGTACACCGATAGGAGGGTGTGACTCCTTCCAGTGCCTTGTGCGACAAGGAGATCAGAGTTCCAGGTGGTCGGTGTGGACTACTACAGAGGTGGGAGACTTCTACCGTTCGGAGGACAACTGTCAATCCCGACAGTCCTGGTGAGACCAGGAGCTGCACAGACACCATCCAAGACCGGAGGTGAAGACCGTGCAAGCCGTGAGGTAAGGTCACCGAGCAAGCCTCGTGACAAGGTATGTCTCTACAAACCATCTTTCCTACTGTATAGACGTTGACGTGATTCCTGAGTTCTGGGTTTTGGGAGAAATTTTTTGTTTCCACTGCCTTCTCTACCTCCTCTAAAACCCAACAATACCATCAAGGATTTGATTAATATTCATAAAGGAAAGTTTCAAATTCATTATATTTCATTCAATTATGAGATAATGATGAAACATTATGAATGTCTAAAGAATGGCAATACTCAATGACGTATGTCTTCAAGTACATGCCTTGGAAGAATGAGATCATACTAATGCTAAGAGTATGTACATTCTTATTATGTCCCTAGTCGATTGTTACGGTGGAAGTTAGATAGACACTAGTAACACATAAGACTAGAGTGTGGGTTGCTTGATGGCATAATCTCATTTGTCATGATATGGCAATATCAAACCAAGCACACAAATACATGTTAGGGAACAATGTATAGGATAGACCCACCTTGAGTGTGACACATGGAAACCATCATTGGTGGCCATAGTCATCTTTCACAGTGAAGGTGGTGATTATGATTCTTAGACCTGAAATCACTACACTCGTCACATGTAGTTGGGTTTGCTTTGACATCATCAAATGTTGTCCTGAAACATGGGTTGTTATAAGGTGATGATTGGGTGACTTTGACACATGGGGATAGACTGTGAGTGATAGAGATGGAATTTTTTCCTCCTTCTGGAGTATGATATCTTGGCCACTTGATAAGAGAGACTAAGAAACACATATGCATGCACATGTGAATCAATATATGATATTGAGGTCACATTATCTCAGACAGACTGCTCTTGGTTCAAGGTACATGAGATTAACATTTAGAGGATGAGGACTCCATGCCTTGAGTTCACTCTGGATATCAGAGACAAAGGAATTATACAATCACTACAACACCTTACACAGATTGTAGGTTGAAGTTGTTCTCCAACTTCCCATTCACTTGGGTAGCACTGATGTGTGACTAGGCACCACTCTTTGCTTGTGGTGTCATAAGCTAGTTATGGAAATTCATTTCCAATGTGATATGGAACCTATAGGGTCACACACAAAATAACTCATCTAGAAGAGGAGTTTGATCTTGAATGATTATTGGGTTGATTACTAAAGTGTTTAGGTGTCAATTCATTTAACAGATTGACTTATTAAACTTCCAAGTGACCATATAAAGTGTTGAGATGGTCATTTGGGCAGCCATATGAGCGTCTCAAGTGTTGATATGGTCATTTGAGTTGTCAGGATGATTAGAGGTCATATTGGCTAAGTTCTGCTCAAATTGAGGTGTAAACTGACCGGTTCATTCTAATGAACCAACCGGTTTGACTCAACTCACCAGACGGGCGTATGGTTGAGCGAGAAGACCGTATCACATGTGCAATAACACTCATCTAGGCCAAAGGAAGGATCTAGATACTTTCCCAAATCATTTTGATTGCACAATACGTGTGGTGCAATGAACTAATGTCTAACATTAATGGGAAACGAGTTGCCAATTTGTATGCAATTGGGAAATTTTCAAATGGCCATTTGGTAGTGTGAGATGGTCTTCTCGTGTGACCAGAAAACCATATAGGTCACCCAAAAATAGTCTCATGGTTCACAGGTTGTGAAAATTCAAGATCTTTCAGTCCCTTCCACTTCCGCACTGATCTCGAATAGATTAGGAACCCTAACCCTAACCCTAACCTTGCCTATAAATAGAGGGGTACTTGGTGCTTTCCAGAGCACAACAACATCAAATGGGAATCAGTTGCTCTGATGATTGTTTTCCTCTCTAGTTGTGGTAATTGATATAGCCCAAGAAAACCCTACCCAATAAGGGAGGGATAGTGATGGGAGAGAACAACTGAGGATAGTTGTTGTGGGAGAGAAAGTTGGTGACTTATAAGCTAATGTAAGGGACAACTCCTTCCTATCTGTTCTAGTTGAATGACATGATTTCTAGTTGATCCGGTGTGGACCACTCTAGAGGTAGGAGTCATTTGGCTATTGCTAGGAGAGAAAAGTCAGTCTGTAGTCTGTGGCGAGACTACATGAGTTGCTGTAGAAGCTTCTGTGTTCACTATATGAAGACTAGGAGCTGCACAACCACCGTCCAAGATCAACTAGTAGATAGTTTCATTGAAGCCAGTTGTTGTATATAACATACTGAATCTTGGATTCAATTACAATTTAACCCATTTTCGAGATTTTATTTCCTTCTTATCATTTTTGTCCTTTTTCCTAAATTTTACTATCTTTTCTATCCTTTTTGGCCTCAATGTTGAAATTGAGCAATACGAATGGTTGGAACTATATGTACCCACATTCATTACAATGAATGTGTTTTTGCACAAATATCTCAACTAGTGTGTTAATTAGAGTCTAATAATGCAAAATTACCATTAATGTGAGACAATTAGTGATTATACTAATTTAGAATCTTTATGGTTTTTTAGAACAAGAAATGAGTAATAATGTGGAATTGAGTTAGTTAATGAGAGAATAATATTCTTTTCCTTTCTCTCTCCTCATAAATGTTAATAAAGTAATAAAAAGGATAATAGGATGTGTGACATGACTCTTGAATGATTTTATAATGTCCATCTCGAATTTCACTTATGGATTTAATTAGAAAGCTTTTTCATATCAATTCACCCTTTAAAATGCATTAATATACACATTATTGGCCAATAGAAGTTAAGGGTCATATCTAATGTTAAACAAAAATCTAATTGCATATAATTAATATAGGCATTAATATTAGCCTATGTTCCAAATTTGAGGTCATTTGACCCATGTTTGACCCTCCAAATTAAATTTATAAGAATTGATTATAGTGTGACCAAAGTCTTCAATCGATTTCATTTATACAAGCAATTCGAAAGTCCATTTATTTTTCACTTTCACATGCTACCTTGTTAATTTCATCACATGTGCACCATCCAACGACCCATATTTCATCATCTATGACCCATATTCGATCCGACAGCCCAAAGGTTGTCCTCTACCTCGGTTAATTAGCACGTCAGGTAGCCGTTTCACATGCTTTATTTTCCTGACCCCTTTCTCCCTGTTCAATTATTTGTTCCGTAAGATATTTCTTCCTTTGGCTTCTTATTTTTGCATCATTTTGGACAAGCTTTTACTCGTCTCCTCTCATGATTGGACGAAGAAATGCCCAATCTAGGTATACATCTTCTCTCTACCACCAATTTACAGAGGGCACTTTGAGTGCCCCTCTCGCCTATAAAAGGCCAAGGGCAGCACCCTTAGGTCACAAGCAAGCTTCCTCCTCCCTCAATTTCTTCTCTAGTGCCGCAAGCGTGCTAGACCACTTCAACCTTCAATTCTAGTGACCTAAGCTCCCTGCTGCTCTCTGCCAACCCTCCGACCAAATTGAGAATCTAATAAGCTTTCACGATACCATATGGTCCTTTTTGTATCCTTAGTTCACCTTGAATCGCTATAGTTTGCCATGTCATATAGATTAGTGGTTGCTCCTCACTGGAACTAGTTACCCAGGTGACTGATAGGTCCTCCAGCCCTCACAAAGCCTCAGTTGATCCCCTGTGACCTTCGTGAATACATTTTGTACCCCGTTTTAGCGATTTAGTGTGCACTCGATGTTGTTCTCTGATTTCGAACTCCTCCTCTATTCATGGAGTCCTCCATGTTGTTTTGACGATACAAGGAGCCTTGCTCCATGGCATTTGTTCCTCCACCTTCGCCAGGCTCTGAGCAACATGCTCGAGTTGTCAACATGACAAGAACTCGCCTGAGGACACGATGTGAAGTTGGAGTTGAAGCTCCAGGTATGATGCTCCCTCTGTAGCCAAGCAATGAAGAATGCCAGAGATGAAATCTCCAATCCACCCTCGCTCGCCTACTTTCTTTGATTTCTTGCCCAAGGGCATTTTTGTCCTTTCTCCTGGTTTAATTCCACGACTGACTACGGTCAAATGAAAATTGACCTGTGATCTGGCCGCATGTGATTGGACCAGGTCACGCAGGCCTGACTCCCTTTTCTTTTCTTTTTCATGTAACTTCTCACTCACGTGGGTTTTTCTTGCCTTGTGATTGGTCCGTTATTTAGAAATTTGTAGTAAATCGACACATTATTAGAAAAATACAAATAAATACTCGTTGGAAAGGATTTTTCACAGGGAATCTGAATTTAAGGTTTTTAAGCATTGATTTGCATCCCTATTTCGATGTTTATTGTAAAAACCATTTTAGTTATATTAAAAGCCTTAAAATATGTATGTAATTCATTTTAACTCCAAATTTAAGAAAGAAAAATGTTTTCTTAATCAGGAGAATCCAAGTAATCGATTGGTCCAAGTTTTGAGTCCTAAATCGATGGTTTTCATAGGAAATATGCTTTATAAACCCCAATCCATGTGTACAAACTTGTATCTAGGGTAAAAGTGACATCGGACACAATTATTTGGTGAAAAGTCTTCTCTAGGAATCTCAAGTGAGGTATGTGCAATCCTATTTATATATGAGTTTGAACACTTGTCCTTTACTTGGGCATTTTGATATCCAACCATAATATTTCCAATGAGGCAATGTCTTAGCCTTTATTCTCTTTATTGGCTTCTTGTGGCACCTTTACTTCAATTATTCTAGGGTCTTGGACCCCACTTGCAAAGTTTTCAATTTCTTAATCTGCCATTAAATTATTATAGCATGATCATGTAAATGGATGATTAACTAATGTAGCGTACATGAGTACAACCACCCATAATGGACATGTGTAAATTCATCCAGGGAAATGTAATAATTCTCCCCATTTTATATATATTCGGGTGCTTGGGAATGTGTAAATTCTCACTCACCTAGAGGTTGAGGTTAGGTAGGTGCCTCATCCCTATATTAGTTTAATGTAGCCATATTAAATGATGCGTGCAACTTTATTATTACTTGACTTGACATAATTTTTATTTATTTAATTGCCTCATATTCTTGACCCTGTTAGCATAGTAGTTATTTATCATGCAATACTTTACTTTATGTTTATACTTATTCCTTTAAATTGGCACATACTTTATTCTCCTCTTGTTGGGTGATCCCAACCACCCAGGTTTAGGATCAAAGTGCACAATAGGAGCATGGTGAACCGACCTAAGACTAGGAAAAGGAGTTCATCCTTCCATCATAGACTATTTGTTAAGTTATATTATTGAAGACATATTGATGTAATTTAGTTTCCCTCTACCTTATATCCTTTATTTGTATAAAGACTGTACACCCTAATTTTATGGAATTGAATATAGTCAAATTTTAATCTTCCGTTGCTATTCATTGGATTTTGTTTACCATTATTAGTAGAGAGGTGATTGGTTTCACTTATTTATAGCATAGTATCAGAGCCAATGGTAGTCAGATTCTTGACTATTTCAATTTGTCTCCTTATTTAGAAACCCTTATCTCATATAGTTTTCCCTTTAGTTCACTTTAGAATTGACCTACGGTGAAAGGTTGAGTTAGGATCACAAGAATTTCATATTAGAAATATCTTCAGTCAACTTTTAGGTGATTAGCCTATTAGGTATCTATTAGGTATCTACTAGGTATCTTCAGTCTGGGGGATGGCAAAATTTTCCTCTGTGCTACTAGCTTGGTTTACGAGGACTCCCAGATCTATATGACACCGACCTGGCCTGAGCTAATACTGATTGTCCAAAATAGCAACCTTTAGGAAAATGACCTCAATGTTGAGTATCCTTAGGAACCTAAAATGATGATTCAGTTACCCAAATGAAACCACCTTATATCCCATAAGTTCCTCATATGAGCCTGAGATTTCCATGTTTAGGGGTAGTCTACCGTATACTAGACTTTGAAGTTTGGTAACAGTGAATAGTAAAATAATTAAGTGTTTGATTTTATACATGGTTCGATTAGACTCACTCTTTTACCTCTAGTTTAGTTTGAATTGGTAGGTCAACCATTTTAAGGGGTGGAGTAGTGGTAGTAGTAGTACCTTGATAGATTTTGCATTTGCTGATTTCGAGGAAGAAATCCCTTTTTAGGGGATGGAATACTATAACATAGAAAAATCTAGCCAATTTGGAATCAGAAACCCTAAATCCATAGATAATAGATTAGTGAGCTTATAGGATTAGTACTGACCAAACAAATTATAATTTAACCTATTTGTTTATATACTAATAAGTCATCAAATGAATAATTCATATACTTGAATCTTAACAAATACTTAATACACATAATATGGACAACTCACTAATTGTGAATACACATAATGTTCACCATTTCACCCTAATGCTATGGTAAATAGAACTAATTCATGCTAATAATGCATAACATATAAGGGTCATGTTGACCTAAACCCTAAATTGTAATTATCTAACCTTAACATATATATATATATATATATATCCTTAATGCCTTCATGATACATTAGTGACATTAGGTGTCATCATCAGATAGTATACCTCGATGCATAGAAATGGTATATAATCACCCCATCATAATTTAATCAAGTTTTCAATATATGTAAGGCATATCATCTTGTTCTCTAAATACACACCTCATTAATCACCTTATCATAATTTGGTATATGGATCAATTCATTAATATGCTATGTGTTCCACCTTACTCACTAAAATACATATAATGACTCAAATGTGATAAAGAGTAATTGGATTTACATAAGCATGATTATTAAATCTACAACAATTCCAAATGCCTAATGTGATGTTAAATGTATAATTTATAATATGAAGTGTAAATAGGAGAAAATGGTTAGTGATGACATTAATGTGAGTATGAAAAGTGATGTGACAATGTGTAATATAGATTTAAGAAATTAATGTGACATTATTTAGACTTAATAACATGTTGGATAATATTATCTATTTCTTACAAAATAACCAGTGATAATTCTATATGATGGTAATATAAGGATAATGGAGAATAAAATCAAGTTATTAAGGATTGTGATCTAACATATTAATAAATATTGAGATGATTTTGTAAGCCTAACTATGGTTAAAATTCTTAATAAGTAAATGAGAAATACATTTGCTTTTTACATAATGTTGAGATATAATTCTTTTAACAAACAATGTAAATAAAACATTACACAAGTAATAACAAATAATTAAAGATGATTAACTTCATAATGGAAATAATAGTAATAAGCCAAAATGTTAATTGTGTTACTTTTGATAAAAGGTAATATGAAGAGTGGAAACCTTAGTAAAACCTGACTTATGAGTAGAGCATGAGAAGTACCATATATTAGAGGTAACCACCGAGTTGCTTAATGTTGGGATGTTACATACTCACCCTTCCCCCTTGTTGAGATTTAGGGGACGAAATCCTCTTTAAGGGGTGGAGAGTTGAAACATACAGAATCTTGGATTCAATTGCAATTTAACCCATTTTTGATATTTTATTTCCTTCTTATCCATTTTGTCCTTTTTCCTAAATTTTCCTATCTTTTCTATCCTCTTTGGCCTCAATGTTGAAATTGAGCAATACTTAATGGTTTGAACTATATTTACCCACATTCATTACAATGAATGGGTTTTTGTACAAATATCTCAACTAGTGTGTTAATTAGAGTCTAATAATGCAAAATCACCATTAATGAGAGATAATTAGTAGACTATACTAATTTAGAGTCTTTATGGCTTTTTGGAACAAGAAATGAGTAATAATTTGGAATTGAGTTAGTTAATGAGAGAATAATATTCTTTTCCTTTCTCTCTCTTCCTAAATGTTAATAAAGCAATAAAAAGGAGAATAGGAGGTGTGACATGACTGTTGAATGATTTTATAATGCCCATCTCGAATTTTACTCAAGGATTTAATTAGAAAGCTTTTTCATATCAATTCACCCCTTAAAATGCATTATTATACACATTATTGGCCAATATAGTGGTTAAGTGTCATATGTCATGTAAAACAAAAATATGATTGCATATCATTAATCTAGGCATTAATATTAGCCTATGGTCCAAATTTGAGGTCATTTGACCCATGTTTGACCGTCCAAATCAAATTTATAAGAATTGATTATAGTGTGACCAAAGTATTCAATAGATTTCATTTATACAAGCAATTAAAGCTAAAGTTCATTATTTTTTGTTGTCATGCACTACCTTGTTAATTTCATCACATGCGCGCCATCCTACAACCCACATTTCATCATCTGTGACCCATAGTCCATCTAATGGCCTAGAGGTCGTCCTCTACCTCGGTTCATTAGCGCGTCAGGTAGCCATTTCACAGGCTTTATTTTCTCGACCCCTTTCTTCCTATTCAATGATCTATTTTGCAAGATGTTTCCTCCTTTGGATTCATCTTTCTTTGCCATTTAGGACGAGCTTTTACTCGTATCTTCTTGTGATCGGATGAAGAAATGCCCAATCTAGGGTTATGTCTGCTCTCCACCACCGATTTAGAGAGGGCACTCAAGCGCCCCTCTCACCTATTAAAGGTCAAGGGTATCACCCTTAGGTCACAATCAAGCTTCCTCCTCCCTCAATTCCTTCTTTGGTGTCGCAAGCATGCTAGACCACCTCAACCTTCAGTTCCGGCGGCCTAAGCTCCCCGCTGCTCTCTGCCAACCCTCCGATCAAATTGAGAATCCGGTAAGCTTTCACGATACCCTATGGTCCCTTTTCAATCCTTAATTTTCCTCAAATCGCTCTTGTTTTCTGTGTCCTATAGATCAGTGGTTGCTCCTCATTGGCAGTAGTCACCCAAGTGGCTCAGAGGTCCTCTAGCCCTCGTGAGGCCTCAGTAGAGCCCCTGTGACCTTCGTGAATACATTTCATACCCCATTTTAGAGATTTAGTGTGTACTCCATGTTGTGATCTGATTTCAAACTCCTCCTCTATTCATGGAGTCCTCCATCTTGTTCAGACGACATAAGGAGCCTTGCTCCATGGCATTCATTCCTCCACCTTTGCCAAGCTCCGAGCAACATGCTCGAGTTGTCAGCGTGCCAAGAACTCACATGAGGACGCGATGTCAAGATGGAGTCAAAGCTCTAGGTATGTTGCTTGCATCATAGCCAAGAAATGAAGAATCCCATAGATGAAATCTCCAATCCACCCACGCTCGCCTACTTTCTTTGATTTCTCACCCAAGGGCATTTTCGTCCTTTTGCCTAGTTTAATTTTGTGACTGACCAAGGCCGAATAGGAATTGACCTGTGATCTGGCCGCACATGATTGGGCCAGGTCACGCGGGCCCAGCTCCCTTTTCTTTTCTTTTTTGTGTAATTTCTCACCCACGTGGTTGTTTCTTGCCTCGTGATTGGTCAATTATTTAGAAATTCATAGTAAATCAACACATTATTAGAAAAATACAAATAAATACTTGTTGGAAATATTTTTTCACAAGGAATCCAAATTTAAGGTTTTAAGCATTGATTTGCATCCTTAAATCTATGTTTATTATATAAACCATTTAATTATATAAAAACCTTAAAATATGTAACTAATTCATTTTAACTCCAAATTTAAGAAATAAATATGTTTTCTTAAATCAGTATAATCCAAGTAATCGATTGGTCCAAGTTTTGAGTCCTAAATTGATGGTTTTCATAGGAGGTCCAAAATTAAGGTTTGTCACATAATATGCTTTATAAACCCCAATCCATGTGTATAAACTTGTATCTAGGGTAAAAGTGACACTGGACACAATTAGTTGGTGAAAAGTCTTCTCTAGGAATCTCAAGTGAGGTATGTGTAATCCTATTTATATATGAGTTTGAACACTTGTCCTTCAGTTGGGCATTTTGATATCCAACCCTAATATTTCCAATGAGGCAATGTCTTAGCCTTTATTCTCTTTATTGCCTTCTTGTAGCACCTTTACTTCAATTATTCTAGGGCTTGGACCCAACTTGTAAAGTTTTCAATTTCTTAATCTACCATTAAATTATTCTAGCATGATCATGTAAATGACTGATTAACTAATGTAGCGTACATGAGTACAACCACCCATAGTGGGCATGCGCAAATTTTCTCAGGGGAATTTGATAATTATCTCCATTTTGTTTGTATTTGGGTGCTTGGGAATGTGTAAATTCTCCCTCACCTAGAGGTTGAGGTTAGGTAGGTGCCTTAGTGCTATATTAGTTTGGTGTAGTCATATTAAATCATGCGTGCAACTTTATTATTACTTGGCTTGGAAAAATTCTTATTTATATATTTGCCTCATATTCTTGAACCTCTAAGCATAGTAGCTCTTTATCATGCAATACTTTACTTTATATTTGTCCTTATTCCTTTAAATTGACACATACTTTATTCTCCTCTTGTTGGGTGATCCCAACCACCCAAGTTTAGGATCAGAGTGCGCAATAGGAGCATGGTGAACCAGCCTAAGACTAGGAGAAGGAGTTCATCCTTCCATCATGGACTATTTGTTAATTTATTTATTGGTGACATATTGATGTAGTTTAGTTTACCTATACCTTAGATCCTTTATTTGTATAAAGCATGTACACCCTTATTTGGGAAAATTTTGATGTACTCTTTATGGAATTGAATATAGTCAAAGTTTTAATCTTCTGCTGCTATTCATTGGATTTTGTTTACCATTATTAGTAGAGAGGTGATTGGTTTCACTTCTTTACATTATTGTTGGACTTGCTCCAGGACGGGGTATAACTCACTAAACCATCCTTCCTATTTCATAGTAGTTGATGCGATCTTGCTAGTATGGGAATACAAATAGAATTTTTTTTTGTTTCCACTGCTACGCTCTATACCCGTATTTCCCAACACACCACACATTGCTTAATGACATATCATTTTGCTTATATCATCATTGATTTTTCCTTCCATGGCATTGGCAAGTACATCTGATAATAATATTGAACCACTCATCTGTCTCATCCAAGCTAGGGGCAATTGCTATCACTTAAAATCAATTGTAAAAATAAAAAGGATTATCAGATGTATCTTTTGTCATAAGGAGATCACAAAGGATCAATGAATATCCCTGTTGAATTATTCAAATGATGGAGAGGACGTCACCAGAAGATCAAGGATTTCATACTTTGCCTAACCCCCAAACGATCAACCCAAATGGCCTGAAGCACCAATGCAAACCAACCGTATGATAGTGGTGTTAAGGGCTATGCTGACCCTAATAAGAAAGATAAGCTCATTGGGGGGGGACAAGCACAAGGAGGCCTTGTGATCCTTGAAGCTCCAATATCTCAAAAAGGCCCTCTACAAGGCACATCAAAACCACCGGCTAATGTTCCCTTTATGCCAGCCACCACCAAATACATGATACACATGAGGGCGACATTACCTATGATTTTCTGGACAGAGAGCTTCATCTTATAGTTCATAGATGCCATTCTTCCCATATAGCATGTGGTGTCCCCATCAGATTCAACCAGAACTCTTCCAACCAGGGCCCTACCAGGGTCCACCATTTGGGAACATTGGGACCTAGTAACTTCAGAAGTGTCTACATCCATCTTGAGTCCTAAGGGGATATCGAGGGGAAAAATAAGGAAGAATAAGCTACAACCACAAAAGAAGATCCTAAGGAGGCTGAGAAAATCACAAATGTAGTAAAAGTTCAAGCATAATAGTTAAATGGATAAGGACCCATCCAGAACCTGTATTCTTTTTATCCACCTCCATACTCTTGGTATGATCCATACACCAGAGGAGGCTATGGATTTCCACCACTAGTATGTGCAATACTATCAACAACAACAAAACCACAAACAATATCAGTGGTAGCTTCCTATTAGGAAGTTTCCACCCTTGATCCCACCATCATGAACCCCCTCCTACTTGAGATCCTACAAAATATAAAGCAACTGGAAGGAAAGAAGGAGAGTGAGAAGATACTCAACAACTTTTCCTACATCCTTAATACCAAGCTTCCCAATAACTTCAACATGCCCAAGTTCCACAAGTACTCCATAATGGGGGATCTGATGGCCCACATCAAGGCATACTTCCCAGACATGGAAGAAATACAATATGATGACAAAAAACTGATATGATGCTTCACACGAACCCTGATAGGTCTTTCTTTAGATGGGTATAAAAAATAGGACACACCTTCTGTGGGCTCTGATCTCCAAACCATGACATAAACACGATTAAAACTTAGCGGAAGCGAATCGGTAATCAGCGGAAGATAAAAATCACAGGAAATTAAAACTTTTCGTGACAAGAGCTTGAACCCATAAAAGCTTCTTTCATAAGGTGAGGTAAACTGTTTACATCTCAGGATAATTACTTCTTGAGTAATTATATACATCAGGATACAAAATCTCAAGATCACTATACAAAAGACTCCAAGACCTGAGAGTACAGAGGACACATAGGACTAACTCTAACTACACCATATGGCAGGACAATCTCCACCTGAGATTACTGCTGCCCCTGGTGCTGCTACTGAGACTGATCACCTGTAGGCTGGTTCCTTCGTCTCCGACGTCCACCTAAAAAGTTGAAGCCTACGGGGTGAGACAATTACACATAATTGTCCCAGCGAGAGTTATAACTCTTCGCCAGAAGCTTTATTATAACATCAAAGAATATCTTAAACAGTAAAGCCTTCAAAGCATTCTGTAACAGTTGTAGGTATAACAAGATCTCAACCATTTAGGAGATATGGAGAATATAAACACTATTGCAATGTAATATCAATCAACTAACTTGGAGTCATCTCTAACAAGTTATACTACATGGTTGATTATGTTTTACAAACAACATTATGCCCTGTGGAGATGAGGCTTACCACTCATACTCCAACTGATCGCTGAGAAGTCACATCAGTATCATACATAGGTCATTAAGAGAGCCGGATTCTCATGACCTTCACCTTCCTCAGTCAGTAAGAGGATCACTTGTAGGACATCTCGTGTCTCTACTACTATAGCTCACCAGGGTAAACTGGTCCTTCGCTATTCTAGAGTCACAGTGGCGTTCTGTACTCTCTTCGTCATCAGGAGGTTTCATATTTACCTACCACTGATACGGATATCTGTGCTTTCTTCGTCATCAGGAGGTTTCATGTTTACCTACCACTGATACGGTATGGAATTATAGTGAAGGATGGATGGATTACACATCTACATCACTTTCCTACACTAGGATGTAAGGTTCTACACATCCATGTACCCCACATACTCAAAAGTATGTGCTCCAGGAGTTCCCTGAGGAAAACCTGTTTCACCATCATTTAATTTCTAACAATGATGGATCTATGATCAGGGCTCTATATTATACTTGATTAGTTAGGTACATTCAGTATTCTTTAACAGCATACATTGTTCTGCAAACAATAACAATAGCATAGCAGCTTATAAAAGAAGAATACTAAATGTAACAGGCCTAACTCATATCAATCATCATTTCACATTATCCTCATCACAAGTCATCTCTTAGGCATGACTTTGATGGTATTCATGGCTCTCACAGCCCATTATCAGTATAGGATGCCACTGACAAGACATCCGGTTACTTTACTTATTCATAAGGCTAACAACATGCCTTTAATGAATATAACATCATCATCCATACCTGGATATGATTACCTTCATATCAGAACCTGCATGGTTAATACAACTGATAAAGGTAGTACAAAAATAAGGAATATCCCTCCTACTCTTGTCATAAGAGTTTAAATCTCTACTTCTCATCAAATAGAGTTTAATATTCAAAAGCATGTCATTACCCTTGAATTAGGGTTTACTATTCACATTACATGTCATCATCCTTGAATTAGGGTTTACTATTCACATTAAGGTGAATTGAACTCATAACATCATCATGTATGAGTAACATCTTCAATGATGATCTTAGATTAGTTAAAAGTTCATCAATTATCATAATTAGGGTTTCTATGATCTCACACAGGTGGATCATACCCTAATTATGCTCATTTCTGTGTATTGGGGGTGCTTCAATTGAGTTTCCACTTAAAAAGGGTATTTTCTCTCTCTAGAAGTACTTTCTCTCTCTGGAAGTACTTTCTTTCTCATCATAAGGTTAAGTGATGTCAACATTACTCTAAAACAGGTTGGATTGAGTCATCATAGGCTAACATAGCCAAAAACATCACCATTATGTGATTTAGAGTTACTTTCTCTCTCTAGGGTACTTTCTCTCTCTAGAAGTACTCTCTCTTTCATCATACTAATGGTGGATGATAACTTTAGACTAGATTAAGTTGGATAGAGTCATTATGACTAAAAACATCATTCTCATGTAATTAGAGTTTGAATTGAGCAAGGTATAACTCAATTGACCCTTCAGGGGTATTTTGGTAATTCCCCCCCATTAATCATCATTATGGTCAAAAACCTTAGTCAAATAACCCCTTACTATCCTAGATTATCATTAGGAATTGATTTGGGCAACATTGGACCATTTATATTATGAATTGATTGAAAGAAGTCAACTTGGAATCACATTGATTGATTTCAATCATTAATCATCAATTGAGTTGAAATTGGTTGAAAGTGTTGACCGTTTGCCCACTTTGACTTTCCAAGACCGCGAGCCTCTTTCTAACTCCAAGACCGCGAGCCCCCTTAGGCTTCAAGACCGCGATCCTCTTCAAGTGGTTCAAGACCGCGAAGCCCTATCATTGGTTCAATTGATGTTGAGACCGCGAAGATCAAATTGGAGTTGAGACCGCGAAGAGACGTTGTCCGTTTAGCTAGTTTGACCTCAGGACCGCGAGGCCCTTCGCGGTCTTAAGACCACGAGCCTCCTCTCGGTCTTGAGACCGCGAGCCCCCTCATGGTCTTGAGACCGCGAGCCCCCTCACGGTCTTGAGACCACGAGCCCCCTCACGGTCTTGAGACCGCGAGGCTCACATGGTCTCAGCCGCTTGGTCCATCAACAAAATCAAAGATACAATCGATGATGTTAACCGATGTTGAAGCCCTCAAAAGGTCAAAGTTATGTTGACCACCTATGGATTGGGTCAACTAAGGTTATGCTTAACCAATTGGTCATTCAATTGACCCTCAATTGTTGACCAATTAGGATTGAAATCGATTCAATTAGGGTCTATCAATGTTCACCCATCAACACTTCACAAAGTGACTCAACACAAGGTTGAACCCTTCAATTGAGCTCCAATTGGGCCCAAACTTGGCCCAAACGGTCTTGAGGTCATGTGGGTGGACCCCACATGGTCTTGAGACCGTTTGCCCAAGGTTTCATCAAAATCTAAGGTGATTTTATAGGAGTTGAACCATGATTGAGCCATAAAACAGAATTTTGACTAAATTGATAACTTATTTGCAATTAGGTCCTCAATTAGTCAAATTACTTAACCCTAGACCTTCAAACGGTCTTGGGTAATTGTCCTCTCGGTCTTGAGACCGTTTGGATGAGTTCCAAACGGTCTTGAGACCGTTTGCCCATCCAATTTTGGATTCTAGTGCAGATTCATTAAGGTCTGACCCATTGAGTTGATGATCTTGTCAATATTTAATTGCAATGTAATTCAGTGTAATTGTACCTTCAATTGGTAAACTATCCTTGACCCCAGACCTCCAAACGGTCTTGGTTGATTTCCCTCGCGGTCTTGAGACCGTTTGGGTAACCCCTAAACGGTCTTGAGACCGTTTAGGTCAATCAACCCTAAAAACCCTAATTAGGTCACCATAATTTCAGTACTGATTTCATCTAGGGTTAGCCCTAGTATTCACCCTTCAACTCTTAGCCCGTTTGGAATTAGACCATCAAACTTGGTGAGTTGTTAATTAACATAATTTTGAACAGTAATATCATACGGTCAACGCTTAGTCAACGACCTTACACGGTCTTGAGACCGTTTTCCCAAAAAGGCAATTTCAGACCGTTTGAAAATCAGGAATAAATTCAAATAAAGTTGTTACTTAAAAAGGTCATATCGCCCGATTCCTTTGGAGTTAGCCTCCCAAATATTTAGGGTAATTAGCCTATATAATTAGGAACATATTTCTTATACGGTCCAGGCTCGGTCAACGGGGTCAAACGGTCTTGGAGACCGTTTGCCCTGTCACGGTATCGAGACCGTTTGCTCACCTCGCGGTCTTGAGACCGAGAGAGCAAACTTTTGAGACCGTTTAAAGAAGTGAAAAGCGGTGGGTTTTTCTTGGAAATCACGCCTTCATCTCCTAGCTCAAGAACAGTACGAATATCCCATGGATTTGCTTGCAAAATAGCAGGGAAAAGTAGGGAAATACTAAGAGCTATCATCAAAACGCATATAAAGATGCACATAGTAAAGCATGGGTTTAGAGTTATAAAACCCGCCTAAAGCTTGCTTTTTGAGCTCCAAGCTCTAATGGCGTCCTTGAGTTCTTACAGGTTGGCCAAGGTGAAAACTCCAAGGAAGGATGAAAAGAGACGGCTAGAAAGGTAGGGTTTCAAGAGTTAGCCATGAAGATGACCTGGAATTCGAGTTCTAACCATGGAACTAAGCAAGAAGAGGGGTTTAAACCTACCTTGCACCCCTTGGTCGTCATCCTTAGCTCCAAGGCAGTCCTTGGTCGTCTTTGGTGAAATGAAACAGTAAGGGAACGAAGGGTGAGTTCCCTTGCAACTAAGGGAAGGAGAGCTTATATACATGGGGTAGGATTTTCAACATTAGTTCATAAGTTGTCCATAATTCCAACTAGGTCCCTCCTTATTTACTTGATCGTCCCTTCCTCTTTATTCTAAGGACAAACCTTCTCTTAAGGTCTTAGGAAAAGAAGGTAAAGGAGAGCAAGCTAATAATGAGGTACATACATAAAGAAATATTGCACATATACCCTGATTATTAAATCACAAGGCATATCTCATAACTTGATAATTCAATTGAGGTGACTTCCTCATCATTTCTTCTCTTAATGATGGCAAGAGTCTAAAAGATACATTAGGTGACATATTTCACAATTTGTATCCCTTAATTTGGGTAAATTGCATTTTACCCCAAACTAGGGTTTCAAGCACCGGGATTGCTTCCACAGCTGCACCTTGGTGCCTTAGCTTGGGAAATCCCTCAAACTTTGCTAAAAAGATTTCTCATGATGTCTCAACATCAGAGGAACATCTCATCATGTGCAAATTGCAAGCTAACCCTTTTAACTGGGTAAATTTCACATAGGTCCCTGTCTATCAAAACAATGCTACTACTTTAAATAAAAAGGAGCAAATACTGAGATATATGTTTCTGAGAACTTAATTACATGCTCAGAGTTAATCACAAAGATTTAATTACATATTTAGGCAAAACACCTAGGGTTAACTCATAACCCAGGTCAGGGATGTTACACCTTCTATCACCACTTGGGCTAAGATGTCCGTGAACTTTATTGATCAATATGTCTAGAATATTGACCAAGTCCCCACCACAGAAGACTTGGAAGTGCTACAATGTAAGATAGAGGAAATATTATTTGAGTTCATTGGACATTGGAGAGAGCTTGTTGCCCAACTATATTTCAAGCCCATAGATAAACATTACCTTGACATCATTATCAGAGCAGAGACACCTACCCTCATGGCCATGTTATCTAGACAAAGGTATAATACCTTCCCACAATTGTTACAAGTAGGAGTTCAGATCAAGAATTCCATCAAAGAGGGGTCTATCAGCACATATGCGTCACCTTTTAGCTCTAGTCAGTCTCTACAATGAGCAATAAGAAGTTCAAATGGACCAAGGCTAAGGCAATAAATTCAATTTTGGGAGTTGTATTGATTCCAGCAGGAAGCATCAAGCTACAACAACCAACCGTTTAAATATCATCAATTTGGGCGTCAAAATCTCACAAAACTAATGCCATGATGCCCCCAACAACACCTAGATTAGAAAGTTCCTCCCCACTATCAACTAATACATGCATCCATAGTTTTCATGGCCATGCACAACTACTATGGGTGTGTACCACCATTGTTCTGACCACCTACGTAGCCAATAGGGGCAAGCAACCCTCCTACAACAAGCAACCCTACACCTCAAGAAGATCCAACAACCTTGAATCTAGCATTAGAAGAACCTTTTAAACCAAAAAGGAAGGTTAGACCATTAGGAGATTCCCTTAGCACCATCTTATAGACATCAAGCATCTACTAACGTTTCATGCCACTAGGGATCCTCCTAACCCTTTATCCAATAGCTACACTTTTAACATTGCCTACAACTTACACTGAGCCAAGGACATAAGACAGATGCTTGCCTTACACTCAAGCATGCCCTTTAAGACTTGACAGAGTATGGTGAGGTCAACGCTATCATAATTGACAATATACCCTCATCTTCCAACATTGTAGTTGTCATATCATCACTAGAAGATCCCATACGGGGGTGCATTCTTCATTTGGATCAATCCATCAAGAATCAGTTTGAAAGCACATTCCAATAAGAACCAAGAAGCCCACAAACATACCTAGAGCTTTCCAGTGGCAAAAAGGGTGGATGATATGGGTTCCAAAAGTTTCAATGATGATAAAAGGCTCAAGAATGTGTGGTTCCATGTCCCATGATGGTGGTACAATCTATAATATCCAAGCCAACTACACCAGGGGTGGCTCAGCCTACCGCCCCAACTGAAGTACATTCAACCCTCAAGAAGGGAAAATAGAAGTTGACAACATATATGACATTCCCCACTAGAACACTAGAAAAGGATATAAGCAATGTCTCTTTTCTGTCAATCAACACCAAACACATACCTCCAACTATGGATGTTTGCAAAGAAACCCATGTGAAATAGGCTCCAACATAATTTCATTTCAAGTAGAACATGAAGGACATGTGTTACTAGTAGAGGTGGTGTAAAGTGTTGACTTGAGAGTTTTACATTGCACATATTTTGATAATGACTTAACGATTCCATTCCTATGTATCTAATATGTTTGTTCAATATTAATATCAGGCTTTAGGTACATGAAAAGGATCAAAGTACACAAGCCCTATCTTGTTCAAGTCAAATGCAATGCAAGTGTGCAATTTGGGAAATCATTCCAAATGACCTTAGATGATTTTTTTTAAATCAAATTGCATTGATGATATGACTTGTAACTAAGATGAGAAAAAAATTAGGGACACTTAATTCTAAGTTTTAATCACTCTAAAGTCAATTAGAAAATTTGCCACAGGTTGTTCATCGGTCGAGTTGGAAACTCGACTGATCCTATGATGGATTTTCTAAAGATGACACATCGGTTGAGTTGCGCACTCACAAAACTTGACCGACCGACTCACTGAGAAAAACTATTTTTAGGTCATTGGTCGTGTTTTCCAGAACAAACTCGACCGATAGTTTAAAAATTGGCTTTGTCTTATAGTTGATCGGTTGAGTTACCTTTATTGAAACTCGACCCAATGTACTATAGTAAAAATGTAGAAAAAGTGATTATAACCTTTGGTGAGTTGTTTTGGGTGAAAATATATCCGTTGCATCTTAGAAAATGGCTATATTTTGACCCTAAGTGATCCCACACTCAAGGGAACACCCACAACTATAAATAGGACCCCTTGGAGTTCATTCCAAGTTTGCTCATGTTGGTTTGTATACCCTGAGAGCCATTCATGGGATGATTGGTGGGATACATTAAGATTGATTTGACAAACATCAAAGGCAAGCTTCCAATTCATTCTGGTTCAGTTAGTTATGAGATAATGACAGAACAGATTGAATGTCTAGAGAATGACAGTACTCAATGACGTATGCCTTCAAGTACGTGACTTGAATGATGAGATCATACAAATGTTAAGAGTTTGTACATTCTTGTTATGTCCCTAGTCGGATGTCATTGTGGAAGGTTGATAGACAAAAATGAAACACAAGACTAGATTATGTATTGGTTGATGACAAAATCTCATTAGTCATGATATAGTGATATCAAACCAAACACATAGGTACTTGTTAGAGAACAAGTGTATCAGACAGACCCACCATGAGAGTGACACATGGAACCACGACTTGATAGTCACAGTCAGCTCTCACAGTGATGGTGGTGGGTGTGATTCTTTGATTTGAAATCACTACACTCAACACATGTCGTTGGGTACACTTTGACATCATCAAACGCAGTCCTGAAATATAGATTGTTATAGAGGCGATGATTTGGTAACTTTGACACATGGGGCTTTTGAGGGGTGAGTGATAGATATGGGATTTGTCCCTCCTGAGGGAGTTTGATGTCCATGGTCACTTGATGAGTAGGACTGAGAAAGGCATGCACATGCATTTGTGAATCAATATGTGATATTGATGTCACACATATCTCATCCAGACTGCTCTGAGATCAAGGCAGTGAATGAACGTTGAAAGGATGATTGTTCCATGCCTTGAGTTCATTTGGGATATCAGTGACAAAGGAATTATACATTCACTGTAACATTAGTCATGGATTTTAGGATTGAAAGTTGTTCTCAAACTTTCCTTTTCACTTGGGTAGCACAAATGTGTGACTAGGCACCGCTCTTTGCTTGTGAATTCATAAGTGTTATGGACTTTCACTGCCAGCGTGAAATGGGCCTGCAAGGTCACACACATAGGATTTAACCTGGAAGAGGAGTTATCCACGAATGATATTTAGATGAATGTGTTTAGTAGTTCAATTAAACATTCAATCAATTGACTTGACTCAGAATCACCAAGTTCAAGTGTTGAACTAAATGATTTGTGTGTCAGAGTGATTGAGAATTGCATTGACTAATTTCTGCACAACCTAGACTACCAACCGACTGATTCAAGCTGTTGAACTGATCGGCTTAGGGTCAAGTGAGATGACCGATTCAAGTGTTGAACCAATCAGTTCAACTGGACCAAATGAGCCAGTTTGGGAAAGTTAGGTTGGTGAGAAAATATTTTCATTTCACTTGTACAATTTGATTGGGACAAGTATTGATCTTTGGATTAATTGGAAATAGAAAGAGGAAAGTCAATTGGGAACTACCTTGGGAAGTAAAATGACTGGTTCATGAGATGAACCGATCGGTTCAACTCCCCAAATGATCAGTTCATGAGATGAACCAATTGGTTCAGTCCCAAATGATCAGTTCATTTGTGAAACGACCGGTTCACCTACCACAGTGTTTCAATTCTTGGAAATTCCAGACCCTTCTACTACCACTTTAGTCCCGCATTGCCCAGGGCTGAGAACCCTGACCTTGACCCCTCCTATATATAGAGGGGTACTGGGGCTTCTCAGATAGCACAAATCAGAACATCAGTTGCTCTGCAAAGTTGTCCTCTCTGGTTGTGGTAACTGAGAGATCCCAAGTAAGTGCTACGTGACTAGGGAGGCACTACGAGGGAAAGAAAACTACAGGATGACAACTAGTGGTGGGAGAGCACGTTGGTGACTAGTACACCAATAGACTCCTTCCAGTGTCCTATAGGATAGGACGACTAGAGTTCCCAGTGGTCCGTGTGGACTACTACAGAGGCGGGAGATTTCTACCGCTTGGAGGATAGCCGTCAATCCGAAAGTCCGGGTGCGACCAGGAGCTACACAGACACCGTCCAATACCGGAGGTGAAGGCCACGCTCGCTGCAAGGTAACGTCGCCGAGCAAGCCTTGGGACAAGGTACGCCTGTACAAACCATCCTTCTTACCGTATAGATGTTGACGAGTTCTCTTTGGGTTCTAGGTTTGGGGAGAAATTTTTTGTTTCCGCTGCCATATCTGCCTCCCCTAAAATCCAACAACGGTATCAGAGCCACGTCAACATTCTATACTTTAGGATAATCGATGTGATCATTTTTTGGTTTGTCACCTTTTATTTATTGCAAACGATGCAAATAATTAATTGGCTTTATGCATGTCCAATATAAATCCACAAATCCCTATATATACATATATGATATTGTATATAAATGCATCCGATGTGCGTTGCCCTTAAATAGATTATATGGTGATTGTAGTGTGATTGTGGCCATAAACCCCAAATCTATGTGTGGTTGATTGTTGTTGCTTGCATCTCAGTCTGCACACTGATTCTCTACCTCCTATTCCTGATGTAACTCAAGATAAATCGAGATTCTTTCCTACCTTTTATCCCCCTGAATGTAACTTGGGGTTTCCCAACACAATTGTAAATAGCATTAGTTTATTTCCTGTTATGTCAAAGAGCGGAGGACACCTAGAGGATTGATACGATCTTCTCGGGTGTGAGACGATCGGCTAGTGGACTAAGGCAGCCAGTTCCTAGAGTGAGATGAGCAGGTGGTGACCTGAGGAGATGCACGACGACCAGTAAACCGATTGGATGGAGGCGCCAATCGATCAGCTGGTGGCACCCAACCGACCAGCCTGATGGCGAGCCGATCAATCATGGAGATGAGTTGATCAAACCCAGAATGGAAAAGCACAGAGTTCATCTTATACAAGTTGCATGTGATGTGGACCTAGATGACCGTGATTCCTCTTGGCTCGAGGAATCACATTAGGATGGCCATAATCATCACTTTTATTGTTTTGCATGTTTTCTGTGGGATATAACATGTATATGATGCATACTATATATTGTGGTGATTGGATATGTATATGTACCTATAAAACCAAATCCCTCAATAAATAATAAGTTTTAGATGCCTTCCAAATGCGACACATGTGAAAATCTTGATCAACTAAGTGTGGGCATGCCCTAGCGTGGTGTACGGTCTATCTCGTGGAAGTGTGAAGGATGGATATGTGGGTCTGCCCTAGCATGGTGCATATTCATCGTGTTGGATTTGGGTCAGACTTAACAAGGTGACCTAGATAGGATCTAGCACCTTGAGGCATGGAGCTAATCATGGCAAGGAGTTGCGAATGACATATTTCAAGAGTTGCATATGATGCAATTGGAAATAGTTGCCTACCTAGAAGATCTACATTGTGGGTGACAACCCTAGCTGGTCCATGACTGAGAGTATTTTGGGATCTTGATCCACTAGAAGGTTGTACACTGCAATCTTCCAAATTGATGGTGAGGGCTATCAATTTGAACAAAAATAGTGGGAGCGATAATTAATTAAAGTCCTAATTGTATCATAAAACTTTTTCAAATCAATCAAATAAGTCAAAAATGAGTTTTTAGACTAAATTGCATATATATTTCCTTTTGTAGTACAAATGGCGACAAACAACAATCACTTCTCATTGTGATCGGTCCTTGAGAAGGACAAGCTGAATGGGACTAACTTCCACAAATGGTTTAGGACATTGAGTTCTCACTCAAGAGTGAAAGCTCTATGTCCTGGATACTCCAACTCTACAAGAACATGCTCCTACCGCAACAAAGGTAGAAAGGGATGCTTTTAAGAAGCATTCTGAAGATGCCATTGATGTGAAGTGCTTGATGTTGTGCTCTATGAACCACAAGTTGTAGAGACAACATGAGAACATGGACGTCATTGAGATGATTCAGCATCTCAAGAACATGTATCAAGACTAAGCATGGTAAGAGAGATATGATGTCTTCAGGGCGTTGTTTAAGTGCATCATGACATAAGGAGATCCAGTTGGTCCTCACACACTCAAGATGATTGGGTATGTGGAGAACCTGATGAGACTGGGATTTCCCCTGAGCCAAGAGTTGGCTACTGACGTGATACTACAATCGTTGCCAGAATCCTACAGTCCGTTTGTGATGAACTACAATATGAACAAATTTGACAAGCCATTGACAGAGTTGTTGGGCATGTTGAGGATAGCCGAGGCACAGATGAAGAAGGACAAGACTAAGTCTATGATGTTGATCAACAGAAAGAAAGGCAAGTCCAAGGGCAAGCATAAGGGCAAAGCTAAGAAGGGTTCTGATGCTAGCCAACAACCCAAGTCGTCTTTAGTTCTCAAGGCCAAGGGAGGTATGACCAAGGGAGACAATTGCCACCATTGTCAAAAGCCAGGACATTGGAAAAGGAATTGTCCTCTCTATTTGGAAGAACAAAAGAACAAGAAGGAGGTGATGGACGTCTCCACATGAAGATATCATGAAATAAACTTGTAACACTTTTGAGGTATATGGTACCAAGATGTAAAGTGATAAGCACTCAATAAATGGGGCAAGTGTTGCCTCCATAGATAGGAGTACTTTAGTTTATTTTCAGCCTTGAAGGCATGTAATAGAGTTATGAACTGCTATTTCATATTTGCCAATAAATAGAAACACTTTATTTTTGCAAAGATGTCTATTAATAAAGTTGATGTTTCAATTTTAAAATATGTGATCTTTTATGGAAATGCCTTCTTTATCTTGTGGTACTTGGTATGCATAAGATAAAATGATACCTAAAAGTTATTGAGAACTCAAACAATGAATTAGCATTATCATGAGAAATTCATCTCTAGTTTTCATATTGATGGATAAAGCTAGACTCTTTTGGTTGTGAACCATTAAGAGACATGAATATCTTGAACATGATAAATCAATCTTCACTACTAGTAGTGGGAGAATGATTATCCTATTAGGTATAATACATATGATGTATTTACATACCTATTGGAGCAAATGCTAATACTTCAAATGGTGTTTGGATAAATACCAATATGAATATCTTGAAGTGTTCAAGAAGATCATGAATGAAATACAAATTTGGTAAAAGTAATAATTCTTGATGTGATCAAGGAATGAGATACTTTTACCAAATGTTTGAGAACCTTATGAGTGATTATGATAGTGTATCATAGAGAACTCATGATTAAGGCATAGTGATGTCTAAATAAAAAAGGAGTCATACTCTAAAGAGTTAGAGGATGATTATCAAATAACTAAATTCTTCTTAAATAGAGAATACCTTACACTAATAAAGGATATTAAGAATCACAAAGTGTTGTAAGTTCTCAAATTCCTTAATAGATACACCTCAAATATCTATATGATGAGTTGGTCATATGATGGGTCAACAATCTAGATGATATTGAGGAACCAAATTTTGAGTTATGGTTTATGACCATTAGATCCTGAATGACTTCCATGTGAACCATAAGGTATGACCTTGATGGTAGCACCCATTGAGATGAAACCCATAAGTACATATAAGTCTTAAATATTAAGACACATGGATGACATTTTAAGAAGGATCATGCTTGTTGATTGCAACTTAATGACTAAGAGATTTGGCATATGGATATTAAAACTGCATTCCTATGAGGAATAAGATAAGGATGTGTACGTGACACAACCTATAAGGTTTATGAATCCATTGATGCAAATGAAGTCTGTAAGTTACAATGGACTAATCAATGTGATTGATTGAGTACAAGCAACTCAGAGCTGGGATCTTTACTTTGATAATATAGTCAAAGGGTTTGACTGATATGTGAAAGATAAAGGAGGGATCAGTGATTTAGTGGGAGCATATTCACATTCCACATATTGATGAGGAATGGAATGTTCTAAAATGGAGACCTTTGTGGAAATATCTTTAAGGGAATACATAGACTTTTCCTATGTGATATGAATAGAAATCTATAGAGATAGTTCTCAAAAACCTCTTGACCTAGAAAAGAGAGAGCATACATTGGCAATCTATACTGAAGGGTTCAATATACACAGATTCAGTGGGAGAAAACTTGTCCATGTTACATGGAGTTAGTATCCTAGAGCCAAGTGTCCCAATTCTTATGAAGAATGGGAACACAAAGAATAGATATGGATCTATCATGTATGTAATCATCCCATTATCTTGCATGTATGGACATAACAAGAATAAAATGCATTTATCATCTTGTATGTAGGATATGACAATATGATATGCTCATCCTGATAACTCGTATGTGTGACATGATGAGTGGATGTCTGTCTAGTTCTAGTAAGGGTTACTGGAATACCATGAGAACTTGCTAAGTACTTGAGAAGTACTAGTTCTACGGAAATAAGGAAGGGTTCACTGTAAAGAGTTACACTGATGCAAACTTCCAGAAAAGACAGAAAATTTATCACAAAATATATATGGGATATATAAAAGTGAATGTGTGTTAAAAAATGGAAACATTCCAATAAAGCCATTTTAAAAGGAAATGTCGAGTATCCATGTGTTAGAGAACAATGGTGGATACTATATGGATCTGGGAGTTCATAAATATGAACTTGTAGATATTTTGTTCAATGATGACGAGTAAGGAGTGCTTGGTCATGCAATGAGGCTAAAGGTTAGCAAAGGAATATTGGATCACATATTACAGAAACTCCATCTCATACATAAGACGTACAACAAAGAGATGTGAGACATGCAATGATACCGACTTAGGAAAGGTGTTTCCATAACTTACCGCATTAGCACTAGAGCACAATAACATGTGGGACATGTTTGAAGATCACTAAGAATATGATTCTGGGGTGATTGGCTCGCAGTGCAAGTGGGAGTCTATTGGTATGTATGCCGTGAGAGTCAATCATGGGATGATTGGTGGGATACATTAAGATTGATTTGATAAACATCAAAGGCAAGCTTCAAAATCATTCTAGTTTAGTCAGTTATGAGTTATGTCCCTAGTCGGATGTCATTGTGGAAGGTTGATAGACAATAATGACACACAAGACTAGATTGTGTATTGGTTGATGATAGAATCTCATTAGTCATGATATAGTGATATCAAACCAAGCACATAGGTACTTGTTAGAGAACAAGTGTATCGAACAGACCCACCGTGAGAGTGACACATGAAACCACGACTTGGAAGTCACAGTCATCTCTCACAGTGATGGTGGTGAGTGTGATTCTTTGACCTAAAATCACTACACTCAACACATGTCGTTGGGTACACTTTGACATCATCAAACACAATCCTGAAATATAGATTGTTATAAAGGTGATGACTGGGTGACTTTGACACATGGGGATTTTGAGGGGTGAGTGATAGATATGGGATTTGTCCCTCCTGAGGGAGTTTGATGTCCATGGCCACTGGATGAGTAGGACTGATAAAGGCATGTGCATGCATTTGTGAATCAATATGTGATATTGATGTCACATATATCTCATCCAGTCTACTCTGAGATCAAGGAAGTGAATGAACGTTGAAACGATGACTGTTCCATGCCTTGAGTTCATCTGGGATATCAGAGACAATGGAATTATACATTCACTGTAACACATGTCACAGATTGTAGGATTGAAAGTTATTCTCCAACTTTCCTTTTCACTTGGGTAGCATAGATGTGCGACTAGGCACTGCTCTTTGCTTGTGAAGTCATAAGTGTTATGGACTTTCACTGCCAACGTGAAATGGGCCTGCATGGTCACACACATAGGATTAAACCTGGAAGAGGTTTTTATCCATGAATGATGTTTATATTGTTTACTAAATGTGTTTATTAGTTCAATTAAACATTCAATCAATTGACTTGACTCAGAATCACCAAGTTCAAGTGTTGAACTAAATGATTTGGGTGTCATATTAATTGAGAACTGCAATGACTGATTTCTACACAACCTGGACTTCCAATCGACCGGTTCAAGCTATTGAACCGATCGGCTCAGGGTCAAATGAGAAGATCGGTTCAAGTGTTGAACCGATCGGTTCAGCTGGACCAAACGAGCCAGTTTGGCAAAGTTAGGTTTGTGAGAAAATATTTTCATTTCACTTGTACAATTCGATTAGGACAAGTATTGATCTTTGGATTAATTGGAAATGGAAAGAGGAAAGTCAATTGGGAACTGCCCTGGGAAGTGAAACGACCAGTTTATGAATGAACCGATCGGTTCAGCTCCCCAAACGACCGGTTCATGAGATGAACCAATAAGTTCAGTCCCTAAACGATCGGTTCACCTGCCACAGTGTATTAATTCATGGAAATTCCAGACCCTTCTACTCCCACTTTATTCCCGCATTGCCCGGGGCTGAGAACCCTGACCCTGACCCCTCCTATATATAGAGGGGTAATGGGGGCTTCTCAGATAGCACAACTCAGAACATCAGTTGCTCTGCAAAGTTGTCTTCTCTGGTTGTGGTAACTGAGAGAGCCCAAGAAAGTGCTACCCAACTAGGGAGGCACTGCGAGGGAAAGACAACTGCAGGATGACAACTGGTGGTGGGAGAGCGTGTCGGTGAGTAGTACACCGACAGAAGGGGATGACTCCTTCCAATGTCCTGTAGGACAGGGTGACTGGAGTTCCCGGTGGTCAGTGTGGACTACTACAGAGGTGGGAGATTTCTGTCGCTTGGAGGACAACTGTTACAACCCCAACTTTTGGGTTCATTTGGTGAGAAATGTAATTTCTCATATTAAAGATATTAGAACAAATGATGATATAATTTGTTTTGAATAAAGGGATTTCGTTTACAATAGCCTTGTTGGTTGTTTTGCGGGCTTTATTGACTATTGGGCCCAATAACTAGTAAAAGACAAAAGGAACTCCATTATTATTAAGAAATGGAGAAACAAAAAATGTAGAAACCTCTAGAAGGTAAAATAATTTAATCCAAAGGTGGATTTCGTGCCTCTTGGATTCCTTAGGTTCTGAGGAGTCCAAAGTTGCAAAGATAATGCAAAAAAAGGAAAAGATCAATTAAATATTTTTTTTTGATAAAGGGGTTGATCCTGTTCATTACTCAACATAGTCAGAAAATACATATTTCAGAAGAGACTGAGGGATGTCCCCTTCCTCATCAGTGTACATGAAGTTTCCGGCTTTCGCAAGCTTGGCTACCTCATGTGCCACCATATTATAGGATTGGAAAACGTGCATAAAGGAAATGGAAGTAAAATCAACAGCAAGGGCTCTAATATCCTCAACAATCAGACTAAGATGGTCCCTCCTCTCCGTCGATGTTGTCAGTGCCACAATGACCGTGGTCGAATTAGACTCAATCTCCACCGTCGTCCACCCTTGCTGACGTGCAAGTTGGACACCATCCAAGACAGCTACTGCCTCACAAATGTCCACATTCCACTCTCCCCACAACTGGCGCCCATGAATAGCTGCTGCCCGTCCCTGGTGATCTCGTCCCACGTCACCCATGCCCGTCCTCATGCCGGTCTTCACCACTGCGTCAGTGTTAATCTTCACTATCCCCATCCCCGGCCTTTTCCATCACTTAACATCACTGGTTCTCTACGGCTATTGTTGTCCCTGTGGTGTTGCTCGTGCACTCCACGTGTCAAGGATATATTCCTGTGTTGCCCTGGTAAAAAAAGATAGACATCTCCCATCATCCTGGAACACTTTATGATTTCTATACGTCCATAGCCCCCACATGTTGGTGACTACATCTGTAAACTCCTACTGATCTAGCCCGTCATATAACTCCAGTATCGTTTGCCTAGGCGATTGAATATGAACCGATGCAATGATAATAGCCACAGGTGTTGAGCTCCACATTTTCTTGGCTTCTACACAACAAAGAGCATATGCTGGACCGTCTCCTTTTCCTCATGGCATAAAGGGAACATGCCATACACATGGCAGTGTCTGTCAAGCAATCTACCCATAGTAGCCATACCACCTGTATTAACCCGCCATAAGAAATGTGCAACTTTCGGCGGCCAAGAAAGGTCCCATACAACCTTCCAGATCTGCTCAGCATGTTGGGTTTTAGGGGAGGCAGAGAAGGCAGCAGAAATAAAATTTTTTTCTCCCCCAAACCCGGAACAAGGAAACGTGTCAACGTCTATATAATAGGAAAGGATGGTTTGTGGAATCATACCTTGTCCCGAGGCTTGGTCAGCGAAAATACCTCACGGCTTGTGCGGTCTTCACCTGTGGTCTTGGACGGTGTCTGTGCAGCTCCTGGTCGCACCGAGACTGACGACTCCTCCTCTCACTGGACTGTCGGGGTTGACAGTTGTTCTCCTGAGCGGCAGAAACCTCCCGCCTCTGAAGTAGTCCACACAGACCACCTGGAACTCCACACTCCTTGTCCTACTAGGATTTGGAAGGAGTCACACCCTCCTATTGACGTACTAGTCACCAACACACTCTCCTGCTGCCAGTTGCAACTGCGGTTGTCTTTCCCTTGTTGTACCTCCCTTTGCGGGTAGCGCTTGCTCGAGCTCTCTCTCGGTTACCAAAACTAGAGAGAACGACAACTTTCTAGAGCAACTGGTTGCACTGAGTTGTATTTTGAGAAGCCCCCAATACCCCTATATATAGGAGGGTCATGGGACAGGGTTCTCCATCCCGGGCAATGCAGGACTAAAATCAGGAGTAGAAGGGTTCGAGATTTTCCACAAAACAACCAACTCGCAACCTGAACCGATCGTTTCATTTCTGAAACGGTCGGTTGGGGATCTGAGCCAGTCGGTTGACACTCAACCGATCGGTTGGGACCCATGAGCCGGTCGGTTCACTTTCTGAACTGATCGGTTCACTTTCTGAACTGATCGGTTCGTGGTCCTGATCAGTTCCCGATCGACTTTCCTTCTTTTGTTTCTAATTGATATCAAATACCAATCCTTGTTCCAATCAAATTGGGCAAGTGAAATGCAAGGAAAATTCTCACCAATCCGACTTTCCCAACTTGCTCGGTTGCAACAGTTGAATCGATCGTTTCCACACTTGAAGCAATCGGTTCACCCTGATCTTGAGCCGATCGGATCAACACTTGAGCCGACCGGTTCACCAAGCTCAGCCGACCAATTCATCACATGAACCGATCAGTTGGGAGTATAGGTTGTGCAGAATTAGTCAATTGTGATTTCAATCAATCTGATACTCCAATCAATGTGTCCAACACCTTGAACATTATGATATTGAGCTATCAATTGACTGAGTGTTTAATTGAACTACTAAACTCCTTTAGTAATCAATCTAAACATTGCTTGTGGACAAAACTCCTCTTCTAGGTTAAATCCTATGTGTGTGACCCTGCATGTCCATTTCACATTGGCAGTGAAAGTCCATAACACTTATGACTTCACAAGCAAAGAGCGGTGCCTAGTCACACATCAGTGCTACCCAAGTGAAAGTAGAAAGTTGGAGAACAACTTTCAATCCTACAATCTGTGAATGGTGTTACAACGAATGTATAATTCCTTTGTCACTGATATCCCGAATGAACTTGAGGCATGGAACAATCATCCTGTCAATGTTCATTCACTTTCTTGATCTCAGAGTAGATTGGAAGAGATATGTATGACATCAATATCACATACTGATTCACACATGCATGCGCATGCCTATTTCAATCCTACTCATCAAGTGGCCTTGGATATCAAACTCCCTCAGGAGGGACAAATCCCATATCTATCACTCACCCCTCAAAAGCTCCATGTGTCAAAGCCACCCAATCATCACCTTTATAACAACCCATGTTTCAGGACTGCGTTTGATGATGTCAAAGTGTGCCCAACGACATGTGTTGAGTGTAGTGATTTTAGGTCAAAGAATCACACTCACCACCATCACTGTGAGTACTGACTGTGTGACGGCCGATTCGTGAAAACAAGATTAACTAATGCGGAAGCATTCATCAAGCAACGGATTAGCAAAAATCACTAAAAATTAAAACCTTTTTATCAAAATATCCATTGAAGAAAAACTTTCTCACATAGAACCAAAGTAACATAATTACATTCTTGTTCACATGTACATATTTTGTATCATCTCCTTTTGAGAATTACAAGCATTAACTGTCATGTCAAGCTAAACACAGGCAGTATAAAATCTCGAGGCTCTAAGCCAAAATCTCGAAAGCACTAACTACTACTCTAAGGACCGGAGAGTACAGAGATGACACATAGGACTCTATTTACATCTATACAAGGCATAACAGTCAGTGTCTCCACCTGAGACTTCATTGTTGTCTCTGCTGCTGCTATTGTTGTCCTTCACCTATTGAAGGATTCCTATCTCCTCGTTTGCGCCAACCTAAAAATGTGGTTCCCACGGGGGTGAGACAATTATAAAAATTGCCCCAGCGAGAGTTATAACTCTCCTCCAGTAAAATTGTTATTGCAACTTAAGAAGATAAATATGAATGGAAGAATCATATTTTTATAGCAACAGATATTTTAATGTCTAACAGATTAGAACATTATTCTATATCAGAAGCATTGCAACTATAGCTTGATAGAATCAACATGTCATTTATCCTTTAAGGAATATAAAGAACATGTATAACATCTATTCAAACTACAAAATCATTACCACTGCTTTAACTCTCTTCAGGATTAGATCATATATCTAAAAAGCCTGGTATTATCATTGTGGAGTCATGGCCCGTAGACATATTCTTTTCATAAAGTGTTGGGATCTTAATCCCTCAATTCACCACTGGAAATTCTCATCCTTTCACAATTTCAATACCCTAACCATGTGATTCTGGGTGTTTAAACCCTTAGCTCTGAAAAACCACTAGAGGGGGGGTGAATAGGGGTTTAAAGTTATTTTAACAATTATTTAACTCAAACAACCACAAATAAAAAGTAAGAAGGAGACAAGAGATTTAGAGTGGTTCCAACCTTAGCAAATACTAAGGCAGTCAGTCCACTACCCGATTGCTTACCCAACCGGGATTTGAAAGTATTAATTTTATTACCTTCACAAGGAATTACATAAAATACAATACTTTCTTACACCCCTTTGAACAGCCTTCACTTTGAAGTAGATGCACCAACTCGAGGTAGCCTTCTTGAAGTAACTCCAAGCTCCCCCTTGAAGTAGCCTTCCTCTTAGAAGTAACCTCCCGTTGCACCAGCCTTCTTGAAGTAGTCCAAAGTCTCCTTCTTCACCAAGAAGATCACAACCCTCTCCAATCCGTAGCCTCCAACCTAGGAGTAGCAAGGAGAGTACAAACAATGAAAGTGAACAAGAAAGGAAAACAGAAATTACAACTTATCCTTTGAAGCTCAAGGCTTGATTTGCCTATATCAAGCATGTAGATCTCCTAACCAAAGTATATGGAAGAGTGATTGTTGTGGATAGGAGATACTAGCCTATAGGACACGAATTTAGAGCAAGGTGAAGAGTAGCCAATTGCAAGTATTGCTCAATTGCTCAAAACAGGTTGCTAATGTAAGTGTATGTTCAAAGATTGCTCAAGTATGGAATCAAGTAAGTTTAGGTGTCCTAAGGAATGTCCTATTTATAGGAATGACCTACAAGTTCTTAAGGACGTTCTAGACACTTTCTAGGGGTTTCTAAGTGCTTAACTAGCCGTTAGGTATAAGTTGGTTGGATTAGCAATGACTAGTTAATTAATTCTGCAGTTGTTGTTAGAGTCCATCTCGGTCGAGAAATTGTCAACCGAGATACCTACTCGGTCGAGGTTTTGTCGACCGACAGGCTCTCTGGATCAACGTTCATCTCCAGCTGCCAACTACCTTGTCAGATGTGTCTAACGGCTACCTGGGTCTTTCTCGGTCGAGAAGCTTGTCGACCGAGAGTGTCTCGGTCGAGGATTTTGTCGACCGAGATTGACCCTATTTCAATGTTTCAATTAAAGTACTAAGTGTGTATGTGAGTGTGCATATGTGACATTATTGAAGGGGATGATCTATCTAAGTGTAGTGATTGGCTAGGGAAGATCTAACGCTTGATTTACATGAAGTCTAAGTACTTGTACATTATATATTTGTACAAGTTTACAATTGATTACATTTCATGAAATTTATAAGCATTCAAGCATATAGATTCCCTAGTGCTTTGTCACCCACCTTATTCCTGCAACACTCAAGTAGCACGTTAGATAAACAAAAATGAAATGTTTGTCATAATCAAAACAAAGGGATTTATCATAATGTCCAATTTAGCCAACAATCTCCCCCTTTTTGAAGATGACAAACATTTCCAAAATATAAATTAAGGAAATATAAAACATGTGAGTTTCATACCTGAAGATTACCTTTGTAGCAATTTTGTTGTGCAAGTGAGTGCTGGCCAAGGTGTGCCGAGGTGTTATGAAACTCATTTTAGAATTTTATGTTTTTGTGATTTTATATTCTTTCTCCCCCTTTGTCATTTCAAAAAGATAACAAAGTTAAATATTGGTGTGTCTTTTAGTCATAAGTAATTACTCAATCTCTTGCAAAGGATGTGAAGCCTGGAAAGTGATATGAGAATCCTTTTAAGCTTTAGAGTAAATGAAAATTTCATTAAGAATCCTTATGCATTGCTCCCCCTTAAATAAATATCCCAATTTTAATTAAGGAATTAATGCACTCCAATAGATGGCCAATTTAGCCATAAATTTTAGGTATTTGCAAATATTCCTGTGTGATTCTTTGCATATATATTACTCCCCTTACTTTGTGTGCTCTACAATAATAGTCTTATATACGATGTTCAAGTGATGCCATAGACGGAACAACAACTTGACATTTTACAAAATGACTCATATGCTTTGAAAGATATCCATTATAATCATGCAAAGATAACCAATTTCATTGCAAAAAGAACAAAGTTATTACAATCATGGAAAGATAACCATTTCATGACAACTTGTTACAAAGGACACTCATAATTTCACTGAAAAGACCTAAGTATTACATCGATATCTGGGTCTTTTCCAAGAAATGACTCAGCTCCATAATACTGGACTAAAGTTTGCCACTCCAAAGCACCTGTCTTGGTTAATGCATATGCTTCCAAGAAGGTGGGAACACGATCAAAGCGGAAATGAGCAGCAATGTCTTGTAGTTGCAGGTGAGAAAACTGAGTGTGTGTGAGATCAGGAGATGGTGGAGGTGGAGTTTGGTAGTAGTTATAGGAAGGGTTATATGGGTTGATCATGCCAGGATTTAGAGAATAAGGATATTCATCTGGTTGATTTGGAGAGAGGACTTGCATCCTTTGGTTTAAGTAGGTCATGGCATGGTGACTATAATCTAATTGCTTACTTAGATGATATTGTGATCCAACAATGTAGGTTAGGGTGTTTTGGATGGGATCATGGGGTAGGTTAGTAGGAGGAGGTGGTGGTGGTATGTCTTGAGTAGATGTCTCACCTTCCGTCCTAGCCCTCTTGTGACCAAAATCAATTCCCATCTTTTCTACTGTGTTTTTGCTTATTTTTTGTGGTTTTCTCTCCCATGTGTATCCTAGATCCTCAATTTGTTTCTTAAGAAAGTGTTGAGTGATTTGGCATACAAAATCAGCATAAGGGGGATTGCCAGAAAACTCAAGCATATTCTTAATGATGATGCGGATAAAATTTATGGGAATGCGTTTGATAATGGCATAAATTAGATACATGCGAAAAGTAGGGACTTCAGACTTGTTTGCTCTAGGATGTATATTTGTGGAAACAATAAGGTTGATAATCCTAGCTGCAGGTTTGAGGTTAATGGCATAGTAGGTACCCCTATCTTCGTGAAAAGTTGTATTAGATTGAAAAATGGTTTGTTTAATGTCACTAAGACTGATGGTATTGTCATCTTGGGAAAATGTATTGAGTGGATTTCCAGTGGTAAGGTCAAGAGCGTCTTGGTATTCTTCTAAGTCTATGTTGAGCATGTCAAGAATATCCTCCCCAGTAAATAGAAAGCTATGCCCATTGACCATAGAGTAGAAGGAGTCATTTTCATTTTTGGAATGGGAGATTAAGTTTGCATAGAACTCATTTACCACTTTGGAAGAGTAGGAGGGGAAGGAAGGGTTCAGAAAATCTTTCAAATTTTGCACCTCGAAGAGATCCTCCAGGTCAACGATGCTGTGGAAGTCCATGACGTCAACCGGCCGTCGTGGAAGAGGAGTTTTGGAGGAGAGCCTGAGGTAGCGATCACCAGCAGCTGCGTCAATGAAGGGGATGTCGTTAATGATCGTCAATGGTGGGGAAGCCGCCCTTCCTTTCCTGCCAACAACTTTCTTCTTTCCACGTGTAGATGACGAAGCCATTTCTTTGCTTTAAGGTGGAGAAGAAGCAAGAAATTCTTGGAGATGGAGAAGCTAAAGAGTTGCACAAAAATGCACTAGAAAGAAGCTAAGGAAGTAAGAATGTGAAGGTGTGATACAATGACCCATTTTTGGTCCTTTTTATAGCAATCCAGTAACCTGGTCGGTCGAAAAATTGTCGACCGACGACCGGCAACAGTCATATCCTAGGCGCGCCTCTCGGTCACCCAACGGTCGACCCCCAACAGTCATATTCAAACGGTCACATTCCAACGGTCGTATTCCAACGGTCAATTCTCAGTCGAGCAATTTTTCGACCGACATTGGCTCGGTCGAACAATTGTCGAATGGAAGTGTGTCTGAGTTTTTCTTCTTGAGGTCTGTCGGTCGAAAAGAGATAGCTGACCTATATGTTTTCGGTCAAGCAATTCGTCGACCGAGAAACTTTCTGTTAATGAAATTTTAAGCTGCTTTTTGATGCAAATAATAGACTGAATTTGTAGAGCATATCTATATTTTCTAAGGGAGTAATATTGTGATTATTATTACCAATATTTGGATAACTTTTGTGATCATGATTTTAATTTGTCTTTTGATTACAATTTTTATAGAGAATGATTATCCAAGTAAGTATTGTGTCAAGCTTATTTTAGGTCGACCTTGACTAGGACCATAGCGCCCCTTGGTCAATTTTAATTTCAACCAAGAGGCAAATTCTGCAGATTTCCAATTTAAACATTCATATGTGAAGTATAATTTCTACTGATAGCTTTAAATAAATATCAATTTGAAGCACATTAAGATATACCTATTATGAAGACTTAATATGGGCATCATAGTGAAGTCTTTGACCTTGATTTTTCTGGAATGCATGTTTTACATTCATTGTGAATGATGTTTCATAAGCTTTGATATGTGAACATAAATCCCATTTCTCCTTATTTTCAGATTAATCATAAGATTCTTTAGAAACATATATTTTGAAAGCAAGATTAATATCTTAAAGTCAAAATTTTTTCTTTTGATTTCTTAGAACAAACAAATAGATAAAAACATTAATATTTTTGTTCTAAGAGACACCGTTTGGCTTGTCATAGCAATATCATTATTTTATCACAGGCTGTGTCCACAATCATTATCTATTATGTCAAGATGCTTTTATGCTAATGGCATTTTCAATGATCTGAATCACAATGATCAAGAATAATATCCATTCATGGTTGGTATATATGGATCAAAGATTATTTTAGACAAATCAATGAAACATAATGATCATGATACTATAGAGAGGTAGAAGCATATCCATAGTACAATGATCAATATATAAAAGCAATAATTATGATCATTTAAACTAAATTTCACACACATGGTTCATGTATAGATATTCCAAGGATTACTTAGGAAAACCATGTAGATTATGAAAAAAAATAATTTCCTTGGTTAAACTAATCATGATTTTCAGTTTTAAGTCCAACCATTTAGAGAGTAAACCAAAATAACCTCATATAAGTTCTCAATTTTAAGATAAACTTTTATAACTGATCATGCCTAAGAAACTTTTCAAACAATGAATAAGGTTTGTTCAAGATTAGTCTTCTTATAGCACTTTTGCAATATGTTTAAGGATTTCATATTCATAATGTTATATAATGCAAAAGATCAATATGTCTTACTACAAAAATTGTCTTCCAAGGTTTTATTCTTGATTTGCATGTTAATTCAATCATCAATAACAATTTGATAGCAAACTAGGTTAATTGAAAAACAATTTCAGCAGATTTATTTCAGACTTGACAACAGAAACCTGCTCGGTCGACCATTTCTCGACCGACAGTTCTTCTCGGTCGACAGTGTCTCGACCGAGAAAGGTTCTGTACTGTTTCAGAGCTGTTTTCAGTAATTTGTTTCAATTAAATCATGGGTTGTTTTTAATTCAATTATGCTATTTGAAAGCTTAGTTTAGTTGAGATAGATTATATGAATATCAAAGAGACATTTAAATCAAATCTCAACTAATTATATCCAAATCTTTATGTTTTGAGGATTAAAAACAAATTAGTAAAGGATGTGTTTTTGCAGATTTAAAAAGTATGTAGTCTTAAGTTTAGAGGTTTTAAATTACTTGAATTTGTTATCTTATTGTGTTAAGTTGAGATAGACATATAGATTTACAACTAAATTCGTTGGTCATATCTCAACTTAATCTTATTCGTCTAGTTTGGGGGTTTTGGAACCCATACTAACTCGACATACTTTTTCTTGTAAGGACATGAAAAGGAATAATGTCCAAGGCGTAAACAATAATGGCAACATATAGAATCAACCTCATGTCTCTTTTTATGATCTTGTTCTAGGTTGTTCTTGGGTACATATGTATATTTGCCTCTAGGTACATACATAGATTGACTCTCTAGTACTTGTGTCCTTCTCCAACTAGGTTTTTGATAAGAATTTCCTTTAGGCTTATAACCTAGTCCTCTCCTTCCAATTTGACGATAAGGATCACTTAAGATTTTATCAAGGATATCATTGTTACTCAAACTACTAACTTCTTGTTGCAACTTAACAATCTCATCCATTCTCTTCTTGATATCTAGATTGGCTTGATCTAGATTATATGATAAAGAATCTCTTTCTTTCACAATAATATCATAATCTAGATGTGAACACAGAACATGTTGTTTTTGAAGATCATTTACTTGAGTTTGCATTTATCTTTTCTAGAGAAAGAAGATTGCAATTTGCTTCTACAGATTTTAGCTTAATATCATGATCTTCAATAACCTTTTTGAGATCTTCATTTTCAGATGTAAGAGCAAGAAGCTTAGCATGTAACTCATCATTTGCTTTATTAGATTTCTTTAATTTCTTCTTGCACTCAATATATTTATTATGTGTCTCTTCAAGACTAGCAATTAGCTCTTCTTTAGATAAATCAAAAAGACTTACCTCTTCTTCTTCTTCTTCTTCACTTATAGTAGCAATTAGACATTCTTTATGCACTTCTTCCTTCTTTGACTTCCATGGACATCTAGGTGTTGTATGGCTTGTTCCTAAGGACCAATTACAACTTGTTGAAGATTTGTCCATGCTTTGCCTTTGCTTGCGGTTGTAGACACTATCACCCTTCATTCTTCAAGACTCGATTAGAGCTCCTTGAAGCCTGCTCTGATACCAATTGAAAAACCACTAGAGGGGGGGGGTGAATAGGGTTTTAAAGTTATTTTAACAATTATTTAACTCAAACAACCACAAATGAAAAAGTAAGAAGGAGACAAGAGATTTAGAGTGGTTCCTACCTTAGCAAATACTAAGGCAGTCAGTCCACTACCCGGTTGCTTACCCAACCGAGATTTGAAAGTATTAACTTTATTACCTTCACAAGGAATTACACAAAATACAATACTTTCTTACACCCCTTTGAACAACCTTCACTTTGAAGTAGATGCACCAACTCGAGGTAGCCTTCTTGAAGTAACTCCAAGATCCCCCTTGAAGTAGCCTTCCTCTTAGAAGTAACCTCCTATTGCACCAGCCTTCTTGAAGTAGTCCAAAGTCTCCTTCTTCACCAAGAAGATCACAACCCTCTCCAATCCGCAACCTCCAACCTAGGAGTAGTAAGGAGAGTACAAACAATGAAAGTGAACAAGAAAGGAAAACAGAAATTACAACTTATCCTTTGAAGCTCAAGGCTTGATTTGCCTATATCAAGCGTGTAGATCTCCTAACCAAAGTACATGGAAGTGTGATTGCTGTGGATAGGAGATACTATCCTATAGGACACGAATTTAGAGCAAGGTGAAGAGTAGCCAATTGCAAGTATTGCTCAATTGCTCAAAATAGGTTGCTAATGTAAGTGTATGCTCAAAGATTGCTCAAGTATGGAATCAAGTAAGTTTAGGTGTCCTAAGGCATGTCCTATTTATAGGAATGACCTACAAGTGCTTAAGGACGTTCTAGACACTTTCTAGGGGTTTCTAAGTGTTTAACTAGTTGTTAGGTATAAGTTGGTTGGATTAGCAACGGCTAGTTAATTAATTCTGCAGTTGTTGTCAGAGTCCATCTCGGTCGAGAAATTGTCGACCGAGATACCTACTCGGTCGAGGTTTTGTCGACCGACAGGCTCTCTGGATCAACGTTCATCTCCAACTGCCAACTACCTTGTCAGCTGTGTCTAACGGCTACCTGGGTCTTTCTCGGTCGAGAAGCTTGTCGACCGAGAGTGTCTCGGTCGAGGATTTTGTCGACCGAGATTGACCCTGTTTCAATGTTTCAATTAAAGTACTAAGTGTGTATGTGAGTGTGCATATGTGACATTATTGAAGGGGATGATCTATCTAAGTGTAGTGATTGGCTAGGGAAGATCTAACGCTTGATTTACATGAAGTCTAAGTACTTGTACATTATATATTTGTACAAGTTTAAAATTGATTACAATTCATGAAATTTATAAGCATTCAAGCATATAGATTCCCTACTGCTTTGTCATCCACCTTATTCCTGCAACACTCAAGTAGCACGTTAGATAAACAAAAATGAAATGTTTGTCATAATCAAAACAAAGGGATTTATCATAATGTCCAATTTAGCCAACAAGCTCATCACCTGAGCATTGTTACCACTTCCTTAGGTAACTAACACCTTTAGGTCATTTGACCAAGGTAAGTATGATACTTGATGCCTATTAACTCTCTTGCTACCTCTTATCAGAAAACAAGATATATTATGGCACACAAGGCCCAATAAACAAATTCAAATTAATAACATATCACAGCGCATACCTGGCTATGCCCATCATCTCATGATACCTACATGGTTAGCACATATGATAGCAACACATCAATTATCTATCAACATCATGCAAAAACAATGTATTAATAATTCAAGGGTATTACCCTTAATCCTTTACCAGGATTAGGATTTCCATCACACATCTCATGTATCATTCATCCAATCATATTGGACTTATGTCACAACAAGGTATACCAGTATTTGGGGTGTTGGATATGATATCTATCATATCTTGATGTCTCACTTCCCTCAACACCATTAACTTTCTTAAGTTCACATACTTAACTTATATTATGGTATTACCCATCCTAATACTTTATGCACCAGTTTATCACATTCATCATGTAAAGTAGTGATCAATTGTCACTTACTTGGAATATACAACTATTGCCAATACTATGGATTCATACATAAGTCAGGAATTAATAAAAAGACCATGTTAGGTCCTATTCAAAACAAACTCTAAGTCAAACATAGAGTACCACGACCGTGCAACCAAAAACGACCATGCTAAGGGAAGCAACCACGGCCGTGCTACCTTGCACGGTCATGCAAAGTGACAATACCACGACCGTGCTACCTAACACGGTCGTACTACAGGAGTTCACCTCTTGAATCATATTCAAGCATGAATTCTATTCTCTTATTAGGGAATTATGGTTTCACATACCATTTCCCTTCATTAGAATAGGGATTTCATATAGCACCACCCTTCATTAGGGTTTCATATTACATTACCCATAATTAGGGTTTACTACTCAATCCCCATTAGGGTTTCTCATAGAATCACCCTCAATTAGGGCTTTACATGGATACACCTTCAATTAAGGTTTGAGTTCAATAACCCTGTCAATTAGGGTTTATGTTCATGTTTAGGGTTTCATGATCTCTTTGCTTAAGGATCATAACCCTTAATCATCACATGAATCATATTCATGTATGAATTCATACTATCAACTTCTCAACTTGATTAGGTCATATCAACCCTTCAGTCGAGTACATACAACTATGATTAACATAGTGTACCAAGTCATTGATCCTATAAGCAATTAGGGATTCATCCCTTAATTGGCACTTAATTACTTAGGTACTATTAGGGTTTAAACCATTTGTACCTTCATTGATTATCATTACTAATCATTATTGGATCAATAGAACATTCATCATCTTAATTCTCTAAGATTCAATCACATTGGACCTCCATTACATAAGGTATCCAATTGAATTAGGGTTTACTATTCATCCTAATTAGTGATTTCACATGTAGACAACCTCTTAATAGGATTATACATGGAATCAGCCTCAATTAGGGTTTACATAATATATTTGATCCATGCATTTGTTAAGCATTAATGATTAGTACCATTAAATGTATCTCCCACCTAATCACATTAGGTTCACAAAAATGTTTGATCAATTGGACCTTCAATAACTTGAGGTATCCAAATAGATTGATCAATAGAACCTTCAACTGCACTTGGTATCCATTTGGATTAGTCAATTGAGTCTTTAATATCATTGGGTACTCAATTGAATCAACCCATTGTTCCTTCAATTACTTTAAGTACTCAATTGGATTAACCAATTGATCCTTCAATTGCATTGGGCATCCAATTGAATTAACCAAATTGAATCACAAACGGTTTGAAACTGTTTAAGAAAAAAACTTTGAAACCACATGGGTCTCAAATGGTTTGAGACCGTTTGGTATCAAACGGTCTTGAGACCGTTTGGTCCAAACCTCTCAAAACCGCATGGACCAAAGAGTCAATCAAGACTTCAACAACACTCAATTCCAAACTATGGAATCTCAACCAATTGGATCATCAACTCAATCATCAATTGAGTCATGAACTCATCCCTTAATTGGAACTTCAATTAGGGTCTTATCTCAATGGAATTATGGTTTATAAACACCAATTAGAGCTTTGAAGTTGATCATCAATCAAGCTACTAATTATGTTTCAATTGATTGCATTGGATCTTCAACCATTGAATTCATGGAACCAATCATCAATTGGACATATGCTCATACTTCAATTGAATTTAGTAGGTCAACCTTCAACTGATTTGACCCTCAATTGACCCTCACTTGGTTATCAATTAGGGTTTGATTCAATTGGATTAGGGTTTAGAATCGATGATTCAACAACACTCATCAATACAAGATTGTTTACTTTGAAACTTTTGAAACATCATCCAAATTGGGTATGACCTGACCCCAAACGGTCTTGAGGTCGTTTGGATGACCTACAAATGTTCTTGAGACCGTTTTCCCATCATATCACTCAAATCCAAGCCATCCAATTAAGGTTTGTATCATGGAATTGATCACCAAATCAACATTGGATTGTATATCATCTTGGTACCTTTAGACCTTCAAACACCTAACCATACTTAACTCTAGACCTCCAAACGGTCTTGGGTGACCACAAAACGGTCTTGAGACCGTTTGGCTCCTCCAACCTTTGGATTCTAGTGAAATTTCATCAAGGTTTGGTCTATCAAGTTGATCAACAAATCAGCACTTAATTGCAATATGATTTGGTACCTTTAGACCTTCAATTGGTCAACTATACTTGACCCCAGACCTCCAAACGGTCTTGGGGTGACCCCCAAACGGTTTTGAGACCGTTTGGGTGATCCCAAAACGGTCTTGAAACCGTTTGGGCTAATCAACCCAAAATCTCCAATTAACTCATTGGAATTTCAGCACTGTTTTCAATTGGGGTTTGCCCAATTGAATATCCTTCAACTCACGATTCCTTGGGAGTTAATCCCTAAAATTTGGTGAGTCATTAGACCACATCATTAGGAACATTAATCCAAAACGGTCAACCCTAGGTCAACTCACTCAAACGGTCTTGATACCGTTTTCCCAAAAAGTTCAATTAAATCAGATTGATAATCAGCACTTAATCCAATTAGGTTTCCCTAATTGATTAGCCTTCAACTCACGATTTCTTGGGAGTTAATCCCTCAAATTTGGAGGGTCATCAACCAACATAATTATGAACAGGAATCCCAAACGGACAATGCTTGTTCAACTCACTCAAACGGTCTTGAAACCGTTTTCCCAAACAGGTCAAGTTAATCAGGTAGAAAAGCAGCATTTAATTCAATTCAATTTGCCTAATTGGTTGGCCTTCAACCTACGATTCCTTTGGAGTTAACCCCTCAAATGTGGTGGGTCATTAGCATACATAATTAAGAACAAAATTCCCAAACGGTAAATGCTTGGTCAACCATCTCAAATGGTCTTGAAACCGTTTTCTCCCAAACGGTTTCAAACCGTTTGCCTTTAAACGGTTTGCTGAAACCGCATAGCCAATCAAATTAAAACGATTTGGAATAGCTATCAAAACCGTTTGGCTTGGTAATTTTCTTTGGATATGCATCTAGGATGATGCCATCATCCCCTTCCTTAGAACAACCAAGAACAGCAACCGTTCTTGATGGAAATTGCAGCAAAGAAACAAGAGTGTAGCAATTTAAAGAAAACAATCAACAAAGTATAGAGAATTGATGCAATATCAATAATTAAGGGTTTGAGTTATAAAACCCGCCTCAAATATGATCTCCAAGCTCCAAGCTACACGGCTCTAATGGTGGATGAAGCTTCTGCAACTCCCCCTTAGGCTCGTCCTCAAGCTTTTGGTTGTAAAAGTTGGCAACAGGTTGAAGAGGAGATCGAAATAAGAAAAAATCAATGATTTATTTTCGATTTCCACCATGGAATCAAGGAGAACGAAGGTCAAGGGCTTACCAACAGGTTTGGGGTCGTCCTCCTGCTCCTCCCTAGCTCCTTGGTCGGTTTTGCAAGCAAGGTAAAGAAAGAAATCTGAAAAAGCCTTTGTTTTGGCTTGGAAAGGGTACTTTTATAAGGAAATTGATGAGAGAGAAGATACTTTATAAAAGTCTTTTAATTCCAAAATTGTTGCCACCACTTCCCCCTTGGTTTCTTGCATGAAACGGAATCTCTATCCCCACCGAACTCCCTTCCATTATCCATGGATTAAGGGAAAAGAAAATAAGCACCTTAATCCATTATAATATTAATATATCTTTTTGAGTGGATATTCTTTTCCTTATAATAAGGTGAGTGGAATTTCACCTACTTAGGATATTTTCGTGCCTTATCTTGGCAAAAGAACGTCCATCCTTATTCAAAATCAACCAATAACATTTTGGTTGAAGGCCCTTTAATTAATACATTTATTTTTGCCCTAAATTGAATTAGGGTTTCACTTAGGATTAAATCTTGATTATTTTAATATCAAGATTCTCTCTCCTCCATCTTAATTCAAATGAGAAGTACCTCTCATTTTATTTTCTCTAAATTATTACAAGAAACATTAGGGGCTTTATTGAAGTGGTAATTTTCATATCAAACCCTAGGTTTTGGTTAAATTGCACTTTACACCAAAACTAGGTTTTAATGCACAAACCTTGCTTTATGAGCTCTTCCTTGGTATTCAGGCTTCCATAAGCCATACCTCAGCATCATTTTTACTCTCAATATTCTTAAACACATGAGGAACATATTATCATGCACAAATTGCACTTAAACCCCTCAACTTGGGTAATTTGCACTTTAGTCTAAAATAAGCAAACATTGCTTCAACATTGTTCAAATAGGACCAAAATTGAAACATAAGTTTATCATGAGCCCTAATTACTTTTCCCAAGTTAAGATTAAGAATCTAAGCAACATTATTAAGCAAAAAATCTAGGGTTAACACATAACCCAAGTCAGGGATGTTACAAATTATAAACCCCTAACAAGGATTTCATCCTCGAAATCCCAGGAAAAGGAGGAACAGATTGTTCATTAATCATGCCCTCAAGTCTCCACATATCATCTTAATATCCTGGAGATATTATGAACTCTGTGATTCCACACAAAGCTCCTTTCATTAGTTCAACCTCATCAATGTTTATGCAGAGCATAAACCCCTAACATATGATGTCCATATCATTGAAAGGAAGAAGCATAAAAGAACATACTTCAATAATCACTCAAGAATACTTATCAAAAGGAAAAACATATATATATCTAATAGAGATAATTCACTTAGCAAACTCTATGTAATTGGGAATGTTCACATAGTTCTTCCTATTAGTTAGGAATGTCACATATCTTTTCCCTTTTTGTTTAGGGTTGGAATTGCACAAATCATCTTCCTTTATTGGAATTGCACAAAGCATATTCCTTTATTGGAATTGCACAAAACATCTTCCTTTATTGGAATTGCACAAATCATCTTCCTTTATTGGAATTGCACAAAGCATCTTCCTTTATTGGAATTGCACAAAGCATCTTCCTTTATTGGAATTGCAAAAAGCATCTTCCTTTATTGGAATTGCACAAAGCATCTTCCTTTTTTGGAATTGCACATAGCATATTCCTTTATTGGAATTGCACAAAGCATCTTCCTTTATTGGAATTGCACAAAGCATCTTCCTTTATTGGAATTGCACAAAGCATCTTCCTTTATTGGAATTGCACAAAGCATCTTCCTTTATTGGAATTGCACAAATCATCTTCCTTTATTGGAATTGCACAAAGCATCTTCCTTTATTGGAATTGCACAAAGCATCTTCCTTTATTGATTCCATATTTCTTATTTCATGATACTCATTAGATTGTATCAGAATGACTGCTTGATCAGAGCAATAAAAAAGATATCAATCTAAGAGTTTCATACTTGCCTTATCTTCAATAATCATATACCTGGCCAGGGTATATAAGTATTGAGATTAGGTAGTATGCACCTTATTTGCTATCGTATTCCTCACTTTTCATATCATTGTACACATAGGATTTTCCATTTCCTAGATTTTCTCCAAGCATCATTTCTATATTTCATCTTTTGACATACAGATAAGGGAGATTATAAAACATTTTAAGGAACACTGAGTAAGATATAAGTTCTCATCTCTCTTGTGTCCTTATATGACTAGTCAAAGGAAGTTCAAAAACAACTACTTTCATATCTTTAACACATAGAATCATGAAATGAAGTATCAGGGTGAATATATTTTATTTAAGTATTACCCTTCAAGGTCACCTACCACATTAGGTTGATTTCAACCCATAGGGTCCAATTATCTCATATTGCTGCTTTTGTCTTTACTTAGTGGTTACTGCCCTGGCGTACTAGGCATTTAGTGCACTGGTAACACCAAAAACTTTGTCTTTTCAGAATATCTAGGAAAATGTTTCTAAAATTGTAAAGACCTTACCTTAATTCATAGCTTATGACCCCTCCTTGGGCACTACCATCACAAATGTACTGTTTGCCTAAACTTATGGCAGAGTCTACTTTCTTGCCATATGTTAATCTTTTCCACATTTCCACTGTTCTAACATGATCATATCACTCAGGAATCCTTTCAAAGCCCAAAGTTTATGCATTAAAGACTGGCAACTTAGGTTATGATACTAGTATCCAGTCTTCTATATGCATTACAATTGTCTTATTCTGCTCTTCAAGAGCATAGCATAGGATTCACTATCCTGATTAGGTCAAGGTGGGAATTCTCAGGCATTTGTTCTCCTCTTGCCTGGTCCCATGCACCCTCTCCTGGTGCAACAACATTGTCCTTAGTAATGTGTTCCTCGTGTTCTCCAGTCATTTTCAAGTTCTTCTTCTCCTATGTGAGCAGAAGATACTATCAGATAAACTGGAAGACACTTAGAACAGACTCTACAACCTTAGTCCTATGTCTCTATAGACTCAGCGAACCTAGAGCTCTGATACCACTTAATTGCGATGATCGATTCGTGAAAACAAGATTAACTAATGCAGAAGCGTTCATCAAGCAGCGGATTAACGAAAATCACTAAAAATTAAAACCTTTTTATCAAAATATCCATTGAAGAAAAACTTTCTCACATAGAACCAAAGTAACATAATTACATTCTTGTTCATAGGTACATATTCTGTATCATCTCCTTTTGAGAATTACAAGCATTAACTGTCCTGTCAAGCTAAACACAGGCAGTATAAAATCTCGAGGCTCTAAGCCAAAATCTCGAAAGCACTAACTACTACTCCGAGGACCTGAGAGTACAGAGACGACACATATGACTCTATTTACATCTATACAAGGCATAACAGTCAGTGTCTCCACCTGAGACTTCATTGTTGTCTCTGCTACTGCTATTGTTGTCCTTCACCTATTGAAGGATTCCTATCTCCTCATTTGCGTTCACCTAAAAATGTGGTTCCCACGGGGGTGAGACAATTATAAAAATTGCCCCAGTGAGAGTTATAACTCTCCGCCAGTAACATTGTTATTGCAACTTAAGAAGATAAATATGAATGGAAGAATCATATTTGTATAGCAGCATATATTTTAATGTCTAACAGATTAGAACATTATTCTATATCAGAAGCATTGAAACTATAACTTGATAGAATCAACATGTCATTTATCCTTTAAGGAATATAAAGAACATGTATAACATCTATTCAAACTACAGAATCATTACCACTGCTTTAACTCTCTTCAGGATTAGATCATATATCTAAAGCCTGGTATTATCATTGTGGAGTCATGGCCCGTAGCCATATTCTTTTCATAAAGTGTTGGGATCTTATTCCCTCAATTCACCACTGGAAATTCTCATCCTTTCACAATTTCAATACCCTAACCATGTGATTCTGGGTGTTTAAACCCTTAGCTCATCACCTGAGCATTGTTACCACTTCCTTAGGTAACTAACACCTTTAGGTCATTTGACCAAGGTAAGTATGATACTTGATGCCTATTAACTCTCTTGCTACCTCTTATCAGACAACAAGATATATTATGGCACACAAGGCCCAATAAACAAATTCAAATTAATAACATATCACAACGCATACCTGGCTATGCCCATCATCTCATGATACATGCATGGTTAGCACATATGATAGCAACACATCAATTATCTATCAACATCATGCAAAAACAATGTATTAATAATTCAAGGGTATTACCCTTAATCCTTTACCAGGATTAGGATTTCCATCACTCATCTCATGTATCATTCATCCAATCATATCGGACTTATGTCACAACAAGGTATACCAGTATTTGGGGTGTTGGATATGATATCTATCATATCTTGATGTCTCACTTCCCTCAACACCATTAACTTTCTTAAGTTCACATACTTAGCTTATATTAGGGTATTACCCATCCTAATACTTTATGCACCAGTTTATCACATTCATCATGTAAAGTAGTGATCAATTGTCACTTACTTGGAATATAAAACTATTTCCAATACTATGGATTCATACATAAGTCAGGAATTAATAAAAAGACCATGTTAGATCCTATTCAAAACAAACTCTAAGTCAAACATAGAGTACCACGGCCGTGCAACCAAAAACGGCCGTGCTAAGGGAAGCCACCACGGCCGTGCTACCTTGCACAGTCGTGCAAAGTGAAAATACCACAGACGTGCTACCTAACACGGTCGTGCTATAGGAGTTCACCTCTTGAATCATATTCAAGCATGAATTCTATTCTCTTATTAGGGAATTATGGTTTCACATACCATTTCCCTTCATTAGAATAGGGATTGCATATAGCACCACCCTTCATTAGGGTTTCATATTACATTACCCATAATTAGGGTTTACTACTCAATCCCCATTAGGGTTTCTCATAGAATCACCCTCAATTAGGGCTTTACATGGATACACCTTCAATTAAGGTTTGAGTTCAATAACCCTGTCAATTAGGGTTTATGTTCATGTTTAGGGTTTCATGATATCTTTGCTTAAGGATCATAACCCTTAATCATCACATGAATCATATTCATGTATGAATTCATACTATTAACTTCTCAACTTGATTAGGTCATATCAACCCTTCAGTCGAGTACATAAAACTATGATTAACATAGTGTACCAAGTCATTGATCCTATAAGCAATTAGGGATTCATCCCTTAATTGGAACTTAATTACTTAGGTACTATTAGGGTTTCAACCATTTGTACCTTCATTGATTATCATTACTAATCATTATTGGATCAATAGAACATTCATCATCTTAATTCTCAAAGATTCAATCACATTGGGCCTCCATTACATAAGGTATACAATTGAATTAGGGTTTACTATTCATCCTAATTAGTGATTTCACATGTAGACAACCTCTTAATAGGATTATACATGAAATCAGCCTCAATTAGGGTTTACATCATATATTGTATCCATACATTTGTTATGCATTAATGATTAGTACCATTAAAAGTATCTCCCACCTAATCACATTAGGTTTACAAAAAATGTTTGATCAATTGGACCTTCAATAACTTGAGGTATCCAAATAGATTGATCAATAGAACCTTCAACTGCACTGGGTATCCATTTGGATTAGTCAATTGAGTCTTTAATATCATTGGATACTCAATTGAATCAACCCATTGTTCCTTCAATTACTTTAAGTACTCAATTGGATTAACCAATTGATCCTTCAATTGCATTGGGCATCCAATTGAATTAACCAAATTGAATCACAAACGGTTTGAAACTGTTTAAGCAAAAAGCTTTGAAACCGCATGGACTTGAAACCGCATGGGTCTCAAACGGTTTGAGACCGTTTGGTATCAAACGGTCTTGAGACCATTTGGTCCAAACCTCTCAAAACCGCATGGACCAAAGAGTCAATCAAGACTTCAACAACACTCAATTCCAAACTATGGATTCTCAACCAATTGGATCATCAACTCAATCATCAACTGAGTCATGAACTCATCCCTTAATTGGAACTTCAATTAGGGTCTGATCTCAATGGAATTAGGGTTTATAAACACCAATTAGAGCTTTGAAGTTGATCATCAATCAAGCTACTAATTATGTTTCAATTGATTGCATTGGATCTTCAACCATTCAATTCATGGAACCAATCATCAATTGGACCTATGCTCATACTTCAATTGAATTTAGTAGGTCAACCTTCAACTGATTTGACCCTCAATTGACCCTCACTTGGTCATCAATTAGGGTTTGATTCAATTGGATTAGGGTTTAGAATCGATGATTCAACAACACTCATCAATACAAGATTGTTTACTTTGAAAATTTTGAACCATCATCCAAATTGGGTATGACCTGACCCCAAACGGTCTTGAGGTCGTTTGGATGACCTCCAAACGGTCTTGAGACCGTTTTCCCATAATATCACTCAAATCCAAGCCATCCAATTAAGGTTTGGATCATGGAATTGATCACCAAATCAGCATTGCATTGTATATCATCTTGGTACCTTTAGACCTTCAAACACCTAACCATACTTAACTCTAGACCTCCAAACGGTCTTGGGTGACCACCAAACGGTCTTGAGACTGTTTGGATGAGCTTCAAACGGTCTTGAGACCGTTTGGCCCATCCAACCTTTGGATTATAGTGAAATTTCATCAAGGTTTGGTCTATCGATTTGTTGAGACCGTTTGGCTCATCCAACCTTTGGATTCTAGTGAAATTTCATCAAGGTTTGGTCTATCGAGTTGATCAACAAATCAGAACTTAATTGCAATATGATTTGGTACCTTTAGACCTTCAATTGGTCAACTATACTTGACCCCAGACCTCCAAACGGTCTTGAAACCGTTTGGGCTAATCAACCCAAAATCTCCAATTAACTCATTGGAATTTCAGCACTGTTTTCAATTAGGGTTTGCCCAATTGAATAGCCTTCAAATCACGATTCCTTGGGAGTTAATCCCTCAAATTTGGTGATTCATTATACCACATCATTAGGAACATTAATACCAAACGGTCAACCCTTGGTCAACGCACTCAAATGGTATTGAGACCGTTTGCCTAAAACGTTCAATTAAATCAGATTGATAATCAGCACTTAATCCAATTAGGTTTCCCTAATTGATTAGCCTTCAACTCACGATTCCTTGGGAGTTAATCCCTCATATTTGGAGGGTCATCAACCAACATAATTATGAACAGGAATCCCAAACGGTCAATGCTTGGTCAACTCACTCAAACGGTCTTGAAACGGTTTGCCCAAATAGGTCAAGTTATGAAAATCAGCATTTAATTCAATTCGATTTGCCTAATTGGTTGGCCTTCAACCTACGATTCCTTTGGAGTTAACCACTCAAATTTGGTGGGTCATTAGCCTACATAATTAAAAACAAAATTACCAAATGGTCAACGCTTGGTCAACCATCTCAAACGGTCTTGAAACCGTTTTCTCCCAAACGGTTTCAAACCGTTTGCCTTTAAACGGTTTGCTGAAACCGCATAGCCAATCAAATTAAAACGATTTGGAATAGCTATCAAAACCGTTTGGCTTGGTAATTTTCTTTGGATAAGCATATAGGATGATGTTATCATCCCCTTACTTAGAACAACCAAGAACAGAAACCGTTCTTGATGGAAATTGCAGCAAAGAAACAAGAGTGTAGCAATTTAAAGAAAACAATCAACAAAGTATAGAGAATTGATGCAATATCAATGATTAAGGGTTTGAGTTATAAAACCTGCCTCAAATCTGATCTCCAAGCTCCACGATACATGGCTCTAATGGTGGATGAAGCTTCTGCAACTCCCCCATAGGCTCGTCCTCAAGCTTTTGGTTGTAAAAGTTGGCAACAGGTTGAAGAGGAGATCGAAATAAGAAAAAATCAATGATTTATTTTCGATTTCCACCATGGAATCAAGGAGAACGAAGGTCAAGGGCTTACCAACAGGTTGGGGGTCGTCCTCCTGCTCCTCCCTAGATCCTTGGTCGGTTTTGCAAGCAAGGTAAAGAAAGAAATCTGAAAAAGCCTTTGTTTTGGCATGGAAAGGGTACTTTTATAAGGAAATTGATGAGAGAGAAGATACTTTATAAAAGTCTTTTAATTCCAAAATTGTTGCCACCACTTCCCCCTTGGTTTCTTGCATGCAAGGGAATCTATATCCCCACCAAACTCCCTTCCATTATCCATGGATTAAGGGAAAAGAAAATAAGCACCTTAATCCATCATAATATTAATATATCTTTTTGAGTGGAAATTCTTTTCCTTATAATAAGGTGAGTGGAATTTCACCTACTTAGGATATTTTCGTTCCTTATCTTGGAAAAAGAACGTCCATACTTATTCAAAATCAACCAATAACATTTTGGTTGAAGGCCCTTTAATTAATTCATTTATTTTTGCCCTAAATTGAATTAGGGTTTCACTTAGGATTAAATCTTGATTATTTTAATATCATGATTCTCTCTCCTCCATCTTAATTCAAATGAGAAGTACCTCTCATTTTATTTGCTCTACATGATGCCAAGAAACATTAGGGGCTTTATTGAAGTGGTAATTTGCATATCAAACCCTAGGTTTTGGGTAAATTGCACTTTACACCAAAACTAGGTTTTAATGCACAAACCTTGCTTTATCAACTCTTCCTTGGTATTCAGGCTTCCATAAGCCATAACTCAGCATCATTTTTACTCTAAATATGCTTAAACACATGAGGAACATATTATCATGCACAAATTGCACTTAAACCCCTCAACTTGGGTAATTTGCACTTTAGTCCAAAATAAGCAAACATTGCTTCAACATTGTTCAAACAGGACCAAAATTGAAACATAAGTTTCTCATGAGCCATAATTACTTTTCCCAAGATAAGATTAAGAATATACTCAACCTTATTAAGAAAAACATCTAGGGTTAACACATAACCCATGTCAGGGATGTTATAGACTGTGACTACCATGTCATGGTTCCATGTGTCAAACTCACGGCGGGTCTGTCCGGTACACTTGTTCTCTAACAAGTACCTATGTGTTTGGTTTGATATCTCTATATCATGACTAATGAGATTCTGTCATCAACCAATACCACAATCTAGTCTTGTGTGTCATTGCTGTCTATCTACCTTCCACAATGACATCCGACTAGGGACATAACAAGAATGTACAAACTCTTAGCATCCGTATGATCTCATCGTTCAGGTCCTGAACCTGAAGGCATACATCATTGAGTACTGTCATTCTCTAGACATTCAATTTGTTCTATCACTATCTCATATGACTGAACCAGAAAGAATTGGAAGCTTGCCTTTGATGTTTATCAAATCAATCTTAATGTATCCCACCAATCATCCCATGATTGGATCTCAGGGCATACATACCAACAGACTCCCACTTGCACTGTGAGCCAATCACCATTGAATCATATTCATAGTGATCTTCAAACATGTTCCACATGTTACTGTGCTCTAGTGCCAACATAGTGAGTAATGGCAACACCTTGCCAAAGTCAGTTTTAATTGCATGTCTCTCATCTCTTCACTGTACGTCACACGTATGAGATGGAGTTGTCGTAATATGCGATCTTGTATTCCTTTGCTAACCTTTAGCCACATTGCATGATCAAGGATTCCATACTTGTCATCAATGAGCAGAATATCTATAAGTTCATCTCATGAACTGCCATATCCATATATTATCCATTGTTGTTCTCTAACACATAGATACTCGACATTTCCTTTTAAACGGCTTTATTGGAACACTTCCAATTATCAAAAAAACTTTCACTTTTATATATATCCTATATATATTTTGCGATTAATTTTCTATCCTTTTCGGAAGTTGGCATCAATGTAACTCTTTACATCGAACTCTTCCTTATCAACATAGAACTAGTACTTCTCAAGTACTTATCAAGTCCTTATGGTTTCCAGTAACCTTTACTGGAAGTAGACAGACATCCACTCATCATGTCTCACATATGAGTTATCAGGATGAGCACATCAAATTGTCATGTCCTACATACAAGATGATGAATGCATTTTGTTCTTGCCATGCAAGATAATGGGATGATTACATACATGATAGATCCATATCTATTCTTAGTGTTCCCATTCTTCATAAGAATTGGACACTTGGCCTTGGGATACTAACTCCACGTAACATGGACAAGTTTTCTCCCACTGAATTTGTGCATACTGAACCCTTCAGTACAGATTGCCAATGTATGCTTTAGGTCAAGAGGTTTTTGAGAACTATCTCTATAGATCTCTATTCCTATCACATAGGAAACATCTCTATCTTCCTTAAAGATAATTTCCACTTTTGTATTTCAATTCTAGAACATTTCCATTTCACATCAATATGTGGAATGTAAATACGTTCCCACTAAATCACAGATCCCTTCTTTATCTTTGACATATCAGTCAAACCCTTTGACTATATCATCAAAGTAAAGATCCAATTCTGAGTTGCTTGTACTCAATCAATCACATTGATTAGTTCATTGTAACTTATAGACTTCATTTTCATTAGTGGATTCATAAACCTTATAGGTTGTGTCACGTACACATCCTTGTTTTATTCCTCATAGGAATGCGATTTTAGTATCCATACGCCAAATGTCTTAGTCATTAAGTTTCAATCAACAACCATCATCCTTCTCAAAATGTTATCCATGTGTCTTAACACTTAAGACTCATTTGCACTTATGGATTTCATCCAATGGGTGCTACCATCAAGGTCATACCTTATGGTTCACATGGATGTCATTTAGGATGTAATGGTCATAAACCATAGCTCAAAATTTGGTTCCTCATATTCATCTAGATAGTTGACTCATCACATGAACAACTCATCACATAGATAATTGAGGTGTATCTGTCAAGGATATAAGAACTCACAACCCTTGTGATTCTTAATGTCCTTTATTAGTGTGGGGTATTCTTTATTTAAGAAGAATTTAATTATTTGATAATCATTCTCTAACTCCTTAGAGTATGACTCCCTTTTGATTTAGACATCACTATGCCTTAATCATGAGCTCACTATGATACACTATCATAATCACTCATAAGGATCTCAAACATTTTGGTCTAAGTATTTCATTCATTGATCTCATCAAGAATTAACACTTTACCAAATTCATACTTCATCTATGATATTCTTGAACACTTCAAGATATTCATATTGGTATTTCTTCAAACACCATCTGAAGTATTAGCATTTACTCCAATAAGTATGCAAATACATCACATGTATTATACCTAATTAGATAATCATTCTCCCACTACCTTTAGTGAAGATTGATTAATCATGTCCAAGATATTCATGTCTCTTACTGGTTCTCTAACCAAAAGAGTCTAGATTTATCCATCACATGGAAACTAGAAATGAATTTCTCATGATTGATGCTAATTTGATTGTTTGAGTTATCTATAACTTTTAGGTATCATTTTATCTTATGCATACTATGTATCACAAGATAAACAAGGCATTGCCACAAAGATCATATCTTTAAGATTGAAACATCAACTTTATTAATTGCCATCATTGTCATACAATATGGAAAAATAAAGTGTTTCTATCTATTAGCAATATATGAAATAGCAGTTCTCAACTCTATTTCGTTCCCTTTAGTCTGAAATAAACTGAAAGATACTCCTATCTATGGCAGCAACACTTGCTCCAATTATGGGTACTTCTTTCTTGGTCCTTTCACAAAGACCATCACTTCTTTGCGGATCTTGCATATTATATATGATAGATCCATATCTTGGTATCATATACCTTAGATAAAGAAGCGATTCATTTCATGATACCTTAGGTGGAGATCTCCATCCCCTCCTTCATCTTCTTTTATTCTTCCAGATATAGAGGGCAATTCCCTCATACACCCTTTCGCCATGTGCCTTGAGGCTGAAGACGGCTTGGGCTGCTGGCTAGCATCAGAACACTTCTTTGCTTTGCCCTTGCCCTTGCCCTTACCTTTTCTTTGATCACATCAAATATTATGGTTTGTCTTTCTTCATATTTGCCTCTACTATCCTCAACATGTCCAACAACTCTGTCAATGCTTGCCAAAGTTGTTCATGTTGTAGCTTACCATGAATTGTATGATTCTCGCAACATTTGTAGTATCATACCAATAGCCAACTCTTGGCTCAGAGGGAATCCTTCTTAGTCAGGTTTTCCACATACCCAATCACATTGAGTGTGTGAATACCTTACTGGATCTCCTTCTATCATGACATACTAGGACAGTGACCTTGAGACATCATATGTCTCATGTTGTCTCTGCAACTCATAGTTCAGAGAACACAACATCAAGCACTCCTCATCAATGTCTTCCTCGGTATGCTTCCATAAGCATACTTTCAGTCATTGGTGGGATCGAGTTCATCTGGTTCTGGTATAACTAGGACTTAGAGCTTTCACTCTACAATTGAGAACACTTCTCAATGTCCTAACCAGTCATGGAATTATTCCCATTTAATTTTTTGGTCTCAAAGACCGATCGCAAATAAAGTGATTTTTTGATTAACCATTTATTTTAACAAAAGGAAATATATGCAATTTTAGTCCAAAACTCTTTTGACTTGTTTGATTGATTTGAAAAGTTGACGATATAATTAGGCCTTTAATTAATTATCGCTCCCACTATTTTAATTCAAATTGATATCCCTCACCATCAATTCGGAAGATTGCAGCGTACAACCTTCTAGTGGGCAAGATCCTGAAATCCTCTAAATCATGGACCAGCTAGGGCTGTCACCCACAACTTAGATCTCTCAGGTAGGCAAGTTTTGCCAATTGCATCATATGCAACTCTTGATAAGATGTCATATGCAACTCCTTGCCATGAGCATCTCCATGCCTCAAGGTGCTAGATCCTATCTAGGTCACCTTGTTAAGTCCGACCCAAAGCAAACACGATGAATATGCACCCTGCTAGGGTAGACCCACACATTCATCCTTCACGCTTCCACGAGATAGACGGTGCACCACGCTAGGGCGTGCCCACACTTGGTCGATCAAGCTATTCATGTGTGTCGCATTTGGAAGGCATCTAAAACTTAATATTTAATGAGGGATTTAGTTTTTATATACATATACATATACATATCCAATCACCACAATACATAGTTCATATCATATACATGCTATATCCCATAGAAAACATGCAAAACGATAAAAGCGATGATTATGGCCATCCTAATGTGATTCCTCGAGCCAAGAGGAATCACGGTCATCTAGGTCTACATCACATGCAACCTATACAAGATGAGCTCTGTACTTTGCCTTCTGAGTTAATCAACTCATCATATGAATGATCTGCTCTCTCTGGCCGGTCATCTGGGTGCCACCAGCCGATCGGTTGGCTCCTCCAACCAATCGGTTCGCCTGGTCGTCGTGCATCTCCTTCTGGCCACCACCCACTCATCTCGCTCCTCGAACCGGTCATCAACCTATCGGCTCACTCCTTGAATCGATCGTCTGGAACGTCAACCGATCGGTTCATGCCTTGAACCGATCGTCTCAGCTGTCGTCAGATGTCCTCCATTCTTTGACATAACAGGAAATAAAATCTATCCTAATTTTACATTGCTTAAAAGGGAAACCCCGAGTTACATTCGGGGGGAGCAAAGGTAGGAAAGAATCTCGAATTATTTCAAGTTACATCAGGAATAGGAGAAGGAAGATCGGTGCGCAGACCGAGATGCAAGAAACCACATACAACCATACATAGATAGGGTTTATTGGCCATAACCACGCTATACATCCACCACAAAACTCATTTAAGGGCGACGCGTATCGAGTGCATTAATAATACATATCATATATGTAATTGGGATTTGTAGATTTAGGATTGGACATGCATAAAGCCAATTTTATTCGCATCGTATGTAATAAATAAAGGCGACAAACCAAAATCGATCATATCGATATTCCTAAAATATAGAGCAGTTGACGTGGCTCTGATACAACTGTTGGGTTTTAGGGGAGGCAGAGAAGGCAGCGGAAACAAATTTTTTTTCTCCCCCAAACCCGGAACAAGGAAACGCGTCAACATCTATATAATAGGAAAGGATGGTTTGTGGAATCATACCTTGTCCTGAGGCTTGCTCGGCGACAATACCTCGCAGCTTGCGTGGTCTTCACCTCCGGTCTTGGACGGTGTCTGTGCAGCTCCTGGTCGCACCAGGACTGACGACTCCTCCTCTCACCGGACTGTCGGGGTTGACAGTTGTTCTCTTGAGCGGCAGAAACCTCCCTCCTCTGAAGTAGTCCACACAGACCACCTGGAACTCCACACTCCTTGTCCTACAAGGAGTTGGAAGGATTCACACCCTCCTATTGATGTACTAGTCGCCAACACACTCTCCTGCTGCCAGTTGCAAATGCAATTGTCTTTCCCTTGCTGCGCCTCCCTTTACGGGTAGCGCTTGCTCGGGCTCTCTCTCGGTTACCAAAACCAGAGAGAATGGCAACTTTCCAGAGCAACTAGTTGCACTGAGTTGTACTTTGAGAAGCCCCCAATACCCATATATATAGGAGGGTCATGGGATAGGGTTCTCCATCCCGGGCAATGCGGGACTAAAAGCAGGAGTAGAAGGGTTCGAGATTTTCCACAAAACAACCAACTCGCAACCTGAACTGATCATTTCATTTCTGAAATGGTCGGTTGGGGATCTGAGCCGGTCGGTTGACACTCAACCGATCGGTTGGGACCCATGAGCCGGTCGGTTCACTTTCTGAACCGATCGGTTCGTGGTCCTGATCAGTTCTCGATCGACTTTCCTTCTTTTGTTTCTAATTGGTATCAAATACCAATCCTTGTTCAATCAAATTGGGAAGTGAAACGCAAGGAAAATTCTCACCAATCCGACTTTCCCAACTTGCCCGGTTGCAACAGTTGAATCGATCGTTTCAACACTTGAAGCAATCAGTTCACCCTGATCTTGAGCCGATCGGCTCAACACTTGAGCCGACTGGTTCACCAAGCTCAGCCGACCGGTTCATCACATGAACCAATCGGTTGGGAGTACAGGTTGTGCAGAATCAGTCAATTGCGATTTTAATCAATCCGATACTCCAATCAATGTGTCCAACACCTTGAACATTATGATATTGAGCTATCAATTGACTGAGTGTTTAATTGAACTACTAAACTCCTTTAGTAATCAATCTAAACATTGCTTGTGGACAAAACTCCTCTTCCAGGTTAAATCCTATGTGTGTGACCCTGCAGGTCCATTTCACGTTGGTAGTGAAAGTCCATAACACTGATGACTTCACAAGCAAAGAGCGGTTCCTAGTCACACATCAGTGCTACCCAAGTGAAAGTAGAAAGTTGGAGAACAACTTTCAATCCTACAATTCATGAATGGTGTTACAGCGAATGTATAATTCCTTTATCACTGATATCCTGAATGAACTCGAGGCATGGAACAGTCATCCTGTCAACGTTCATTCACTTTCTTGATCTCAGAGTAGATTGGAAGAGATATGTATGACATCAATATCACATACTGATTCACACATGTGTGTGCACACCTATTTCAATCCTACTCATCAAGTGGCCTTAGATATCAAACTCCCTCAAGAGGGACAAATCCCATATCTATCACTCACCCCTCAAAAGCCCCATGTGTCAAAGCCACCCAATCATCACCTTTATAACAACCCATGTTTCAGGACTGTGTTTGATGATGTCAAAGTGTGCCCAACGACATGTGTTGAGTGTAGTGATTTCAAGTCAAAGAATCACACTCACCACCATCACTGTGAGTACTGAATATGACTACCATGTCATGGTTTCATGTGTCAAACTCACAGTGGGTCTGTCCGGTACACTTGTTCTCTAACAAGTACCTATGTGTTTGGTTTGATATCTCTATATCATGACTAATGAGATTCTGTCATCAACCAACACCACAATCTAGTCTTGTGTGTCATTGCTGTCTATCTACCTTCTACAATGACATCTGACTAGGGACATAACAAGAATGTACAAACTCTTAGCATCCGTTTGATCTCATCGTTCAGGTCCTGAACCTGAAGGCATACGTCATTGAGTACTGTCATTCTCTAGACATTCAATATGTTCTATCACTATCTCATATGAATGAACCAGAAAGAATTGGAAGCTTGCCTTTGATGTTTATTAAATCAATCTTAATGTATCCCACCAATCATCCCATGATTGGCTCTCAGGGCATACATACCAACACAGCAGTCACCTGTCTGGCTTCAATGAATGCCCTCTTCCCTAGCAGCCCCAACCAATATGTTGATCTGGTAGAAAAAATCCCTCTTTTATCCGGCCACCAATATAAAATATCCTCTAGAAGTCTGGTACTAATAGGAGTGCTCGTAATCAGCCTGCACACCTCTACAGGAAAAAACTGATGGACCTTCTCCATATTCCATTCTAATGTGTGTGTATCTATCAAGTCATTGACCATAGACGGCTGCCATATAGATGTGTCCTGCGTTGTCGTCATCTCTCCATGATAGTCGTGTATCCAGCTGTCCTCCCAAACTCTAATGCTCTCTCCATTTCCCACTCTTCATTTTGTCCCTTCAAGAACCACTACTTTTGCCACCCAGAGACTTCTCCAAGTATAGCTAGGATTGTACCCCCTAGTTGCTTTTAAAATAGAAGAGGAAGGAAAATACCGCGCCTTGAGTACCCTGTATGGCAGTGAAGATGTTTTGGTCAATAACCTCCAGACCTGTTTTGCCAACAAAGCTTGGTTAAAAACATGCATGTTTCTAAAGCCAAGTTCACCTTCTCTTTTCGGCTTGCACAAAGACGCCCAACATTTCCATGATATTTTCCACTCACTATCTTTAGCTCCCTACCAAAATCTTGCAATGCAGCTCTGAATCTCATCTAGTATCCCTACTGGTATTTGAAACACACTCATGATATAAGAAGGTATTGCCTGCACAATAGACTTAATCAACACTTCCTTGCCCAGCTTAGATAGCAATTTGTCTTTCCAACCCTGTAGTTTCCTCCAAATCCTATCTTTTATGAATTGGAACACCTGTTTCTTTGACCTCCCAATGACTGTGGGCAGCCCCAGATATTTTGCATGTCTGTCAACTTCTTGAACACCCAGCTGAATTTTAATGGCCTCCCTTGTGTCTTATGGCACTCCATTACTAAAAGCAACCTCAGTCTTTAGAAGATTAATTTTTTGACCCGACACCTGCTCGTACTGGCTAATTATATTAGCTATATTCAGGCATTCATGACGAGATGCTCTAGTAAAGAGAATGCTGTCATCTGCAAAGAAAATATGTGAAATGCACGGGCCATGCCTGCTCGCCTTAATCCCATGAATCAAGTTTGCATTAGCAGCATGTAAAAGGGAAGTAGAGAAAGCTTCAACATAAAGAACAAATAAGTAGGGAGAGAGAGGGTCACCCTGTCACAGTCTGCGGAGAGGCTTGAGGCTTCGGGTCCAGTCACCATTAATGGCAAAGGAATGTTCCACAGACGAAATGCACTTCCAAACTTTCTGCCTCCATCTACTCCCAAACCCCATCTTCTATTTTACAAAATCTAGAAAATTCCACTCCACCCTGTCATAAGCTTTGGACATGTCTAGTTTCAACGCCAGGAATCCCTTTTTATTTTTTCCTTCACTATTCATCTTGTGGAAAAGTTCATATGCAAAAAGTGCATTATCAGTAATCATCCTCCCAGGAATAAAGGCACTTTGGTTCTCAGAAGTGATCCTATCCATGAACGGTTTAAGTCTATTGGCCATAACTTTTGATGCAATTTTGTAGATGACATTACACAAACTAATCGGCCTGAAATCAAACATCTGTACATGTTTCTCCACCTTGGGTATCATCACCACCAGTGTGGAGTTCACAGTGCTAATATCCGCATTCCCCTTCCACCACCCTTTAATATAACTTGCAATATCCTTTCCAATAATGTCCCAAAATTTTTGAAAGAACATGGGCTTCATCCCATCCGAGCCAGGTGCCTTATTGGGGTGCATTTGCTTAAGGGCAAAAAAAATTTTCACATCAGTAATATCTCTTTCTAGCACACCGTTCATATTATCATCCACTACAACTGTCACACCTTTAGTAGCCTCCTCAAACTCCGCTGGATTGCTGCTAGAAAACAACTGCTGGAAATAATCAATCACTACCTACTAGATCTCCCCCTCCTCAGTGCGCCACACCCCTTGTTCATATTTCAGTCCATCAATATGATTTCGTCTTCTCCTTTGAGAAGCCTTATGGTGAAAATACGATGTATTATGGTCCCCCTCGCGAAGTGCAACAATCCTTGCTCGAGCACACCAATAGGACTCTTCTGATTTATGCCAACGTTCTAACTCTTTAGATAACACCAAACACCTGTCAAGAACAACCGCATCTGGAGGTTTCTTTTGTTCCTCGCCAAGAAGATTTTCCACTTCTTTGATTCTATCCTTCATCTTCCCAAATCTCTGTGCTGCCCACTTTCTCAATCTTACGCTGTAATTTCCCACCTTCATTTTCAACTCACCCCCTCACCCATTTGGGTCCATGCTTCCCTAACAATTTCCTCACAGTCATTTTCAGCCAACCACATGGGCTCAAAATAGAAATTCTTCCTTGGCCTGTGTTGTCGTGCCTCTCTCCCTCCCACTATAATGACAATGGGAGCATGGTCTGAGCTGTAGATAGGGAGATGTATCACCTTCTTGTACCCGAACAACTGACACCATTCATGTGAAGCTAAGCCTCTGTCCAGACGTTCTTTAATGAGGGTCTCTACTGTGCTTCCTCTTTGCCACATAAAAGGACTTCCTGAAAAACCCAGATCAAGCAGGCCACATGTATCTACAACATCCCTGAAGTCCTATATCCACCTATCAAGTTTTGGATTGCCACCCCATTTCTCTTCATTTGAAAGAATTTCATTGAAATTGCCAAAGAAAATCATTGGTAGGTCTGATGCACTTTTTAGTCTCCTCATTAGGTCCCATGTATGATATTTCTGACTTTGCTCAGCCCATCCATAAATAGCTATATCTCTCCACATCACACCATTATTATCCGCCTCCACTACACAATCCACATGATGCTGTGAAAATCTCTGAATACTCACCTTGACGTCCCTCCACCACAACCCCAATCCTCCCGACCTGCCCTCACTCGCCAAGCAAAAACCTTCCACAAACCCACAATCTTTCTTAACGCGTTCCAATTTATTTCCATCCACCTTGGTTTCCGAAACGAAAACCAAACTTGGGCGCTCTCTCCAACACCACTTCTGGAGAGCCTGCTTCCTGTCAAGGTTGCCCAACCCCCGACAGTTCCAACTCAAAATTTTCATTGTCCTTCACAGGTCTGGATATCCCCAGAACCCGCTACTTGAAGCTCAGTGCCTCCATTATAACCTCCAACTCCGACATGTGTGCCCTGGTGCTTTTTTACCGGGAAAACTAACCCCAAATCAGCATCAATGTCCATACCACCTTCATCTATATCTCATCCTCATTTCCCTTGAAGAAAAACTTCCCCCTCTTCTGCTGCAGCCTCTGGCTCATCTTCAGCTATACGAACCTGTCTTCTGACAATTTTTGGCATGCGTTTAAACCTGCGGGCTTTCGATCGCGCTGAACTTACTGGGTCATTTGTATCTTTCTTTTTCTTCTACCCTCGAGTCTGCACCCGCAGTCTTCCCCACCCCTATTCGAACACCGTGCCATTATGCCCTGTAACCTGCTTGGATACACCTACAAGCTTGTGTTGTCCCCCTTCATAATTCATATCTTGAGGTTGTTGGACATATACTTTATCAGTAATTTGTTGCTGCTCCTTCTCGTGTTCCGTATTTTCTTTATTTCCTTGTGAATTGCAAGGCTTCCCTTCTTCCATTGACTTCTCTGCCTGATGATTATGGGCCTCCCATTCAAAGTGCCTTGGCATCTCCGTCAAACGTGACTCAACAGCAACCCGACCTCCGCTACCTGTAGAGCTGTTCTCCTACCTCCTTTCCCCACCTCCCTCCCCAGCAACCGGATCTGCACCTACCTGGCTCCCTCTCCACTCCCCACCATCCCACTCCGTAACAACCTTCCCCCCAACCGCATCGTCCCCCGCCGTCGCCCCTCCGACCTCCTAAACGCCACGGTTCCGGACAGCAGTAAGCACCACCGTCCTTGCACTTCTGTCCCTCCCATCATCCCCCGTCCCCCTCGACCACAGGGCCTTTCCCCCGTTCCCTGCTTCTCCTGAACCGCTCTTCCTCCCTCGTCATATTCCTCTCACAACCCCACCACCCGAGGCACCGCATCCCTACGGACCACTCTTTCCTCCAGGTCTTCCAACCTCAACCCTCCTCCACCGCCGTTCTCCCCGCCCTGTCCTTCTAACCCCCGACGCCCCAGCTTCGTATGGAACACGACCTTCTTCTTCGTAGTTCCCACGCCATACACTTCCTCCACGGAAGAAACCCTGGGCTTCTTAGGTGAAGCCTTCAACCATGCGCCCCAGCCTTGTTGCTGTTCCTCCGAATCCTCTACGTGGTCGCAGTCTCTATCGACATGGCCCATCCGCCCGCACAAGAAGCACATGTTTGGCAATCGTTCATACTTCACTTCCAGATTGAACAATCACCCCTTATTATCCTGCATCTTCAAAGAGCGTTTCAATGGACGATCGACTTCCAGCGATATGCGGACTCTTGACGAAGAGTCCCAGCCAAGGTCATCCAGGTCGACCTACTCCACACACCCCAACCTGGCCGCCATTGTTCTCACAGCGCCTTCCGATCTGTACCCCAGCGGGATGCCATAGATTCGGACCCAAAAGAGTGCTTCGGTGAAAGCAATCTGGCCCGGAAGATCACCGTCTTCCACTTCTTTAACAAGCAGCAATCGGTTCTCAAAATTCCATGGGCCTCCCTCGACCACCTTTGCCTTATCTTTCCCGTTCACAAACTGAATCACGAATACATCTGCATCCAATTTCTTGAAGATAACCTTGTTCAGAATCGACCATGCTTGACTTAGGGTTCTCTTCATGGCCCAGAAATTGTACGGTCGATTCGTGTGCAAACTCACCACTAAGTCTAGTTCGACATGTTCGTTCGGATCACCCTTCTCCGTCTCTGCGATGACGATGATCTCATTATCTTCCTCATCCTATAACCCTAGCTGAGCACATCTATGTACCAAATCGTCTGCCATCCTGTGACTAAGACCCGGAGCCCTAGCCTTCCTTGAACCTGCAAGAGAGAGAATCCACTCGGGATAGAGGGTAACCACTCGGGTGAGGAAAACTCCCATCGTCATCTACATAGTCGCCAGAGCGCTAGGGTAACGCCGGGAGATAGATATTGTTAATTAAATATTTCTTTATTAAGAAAGAAATTGGAAACAATGATAAAATGCGGGAAATAAGTGAAAAGAGGTGTAATTGAGTTACCCTTGGTGGATTTTCATATCCAAAGGATTCCTAATGTTAAATGGAATGCCAATGAGGAAAATAAAAAGAAAGATAAAGAGAACCTCAAAAAGAGACATTTTAATATGAAATAAACAAGATAATGAGAAATAATGAATATAGATGCATCTAGAAGGATAATAAGTATCCTTAAAAAGGAATTTCGAAATCTTAGAGTTTCTTGGGGTCCAAGGAGCCCCAAAGGAGAAAAAGAAAGAGACAATGGAAATAAAACAAAATAAGAGGATAATGTTATACATCATTAACGACTTATCAAAAAGAGATATCTTTTACTAAAAGAAATTATAAATTCGTGCCAACGAATTAAAAGCCAAGTGCAAAGAGAAGAAAAGAGGTAATATTCGAATTCCTAATTATCTAAAGAATATAGATATCTAAGAAGATAAGGAATAGAGAGAAGATTTCTTCACGATGAAGGAATGTGGTTCCTTTTTAGAATTAGACTTGTGTGCTTCGTGGGCAAGCATATTGGGGCATGGATACCCTCCCCTATATAAGGGGTAAGACCTTGGTCCGAGTCCAGAGATTCCCACACATCATTATCTCCTCTTCTTCAACATTTTCATCCATAAACCCTATCTATAAGGAGCCCATGAAGGGTTGCGAGGGAATACTAGTGGCCCACGATGTCAGAGAAAAGCTTGGCCATCGTCATCGTGCTCTAACCCCTACGCAGAAGCAGCAACATGGCTGCAAGAAGAGCTACACATCACAGGATTTGCACACTCGAGATCGGCCGTGCTGGCTGTGACCGAGTGGTGTCCCAAGTGCGCAAGGGGGTGGCGGACCGAGGGAGAGGATTGGCGGTGAGTTCCAAGGCCTAAGGAGGAGGTGGCAGCCCTACAAAAGGCTGCAATCGGCAGTCGACGCGGCTAATCCAAGGTTGAAGACGACTTACGTCCTTTTGACCATTTTACCCCTCAGCGGGTTAAAGAGTCACTCACTTACGCAAGGGCAATAGAGTCATTGTGTTATGTTTCCAAATCGCTATGTTGCATGGAGATAGAGGCGACGTGGCATCTCCTGATTGGTCCAAAAAGGTAATCCTTGCAAAATTCATAACTAAATAATGGTAGCTCAGATTGGTACATATAATTCATGTATTTTTCTCAGAAAAATGAGAGGAATTCATTAAAAATGGTTTTAGAGGCTAATTCCTCTTGTAATTCGAAAAGTATTGTAATTTATCAACTTTAATGAATTAAAGATTAAGAAACCCTATTTGGAGATGATTAATGTATTTAGTAGGGTTTAATGGATGATTAAAGTTGATATTAACCTGATAATTGTAAAAAGGTACATTAAACACAAAAATGATGAACTTTGCACATAATTGGTTAATTTAGAAGTTCATGTGCATAAATATGCTTTAATGGGCCTTGGAACCCTAATATTAATAAATGTGACTCATAATGGTTTTAGTTATTCAAAATCGTGAATAAAGTTGAGATATGATAATCCCAAGCTATTTTAAGTATAAAAGTTCCTAATTGTGGATAAATACTCTTAATGTAGTAATTAGGGTTTTCTAATGGATAAAGGTAGAATTAATGACAAATAGAGTTCATATGTGAATTAGACCATAATGAACTATGAATTGATGATAAATGAGCATAATGATCTTGTCATGGATTAAAAGGATAAAAATGGTAGCTTTAATGTAAAAGAGGCTTAATGGACTTAATTGATGGTTAATTATGTTTTTTCTAATATCAGGGTTATATGTTGTTAAAGGATAACCTTAATATCTTTTGTGATGAATAGATGAGATAATTAGGGTTTGTGAGTAACTCTATAAAATTAGGGTTTAAAATAGTAAGAGATGAAGGGAAACCCTTATTGCAATGGAAACCCTAAAAGTGGATTAGAAACCCTAGGAAGTGAGCTAAGTTTAATAGATCTTGATGGTATGATTAATAATAGGAAAATTGTATGCATATTTTAGGATCTCATAATGTGCTTACTTGCCTATTTGGAATTCTTGATTGATTGGATTATTCTATCTCAAATCATCCTAGTAGGTATGTGGTTACGCTTGTGGATAATCACTTTAGTTTCACGGTGATTCCCGATTGTTTTATTGGTTGCCTGAAAATAACTGCTTGGATGTCTTTTATTTCATGCAACTATAAAGTGACTATGACCATCACCATAAGTATGCACACATGACTGGCTTAGATCCTGATCCTCCTCTGTGGATTTGCAAATGCTAAAAAGGGTAACCTAGAGCAAGGTCTAGGCTATCAAGAGTTAGGGATTGGGCTACCTATGTGTAGTGCCATGCAACTCTTTAGCATACCATGGGTTAAGGAGTGGGCTACCTATGGGTAGTGCCATGTGACTCAACCCTATAAACTGATTCACCTCTTAGGTAGGATCATGAGGGGTTAAATGGGGATCTACCATAAAGAAGGTAACATCCAGGTCCACTGCAGGGACATCACAGAGGTTAGGGTATGTATGGATTGAGCAGTTATGTTGAAAATGTAAAGTTGGTTGTTAAATCATATTTGACTGCAATATGTTTTTACAAGTTAATTGCACAATTATTGTTCCCCTCCACATACCAACATAATTCATTTATGCTGAATGACATTTTGTTTGTCGGCTTTTTAGGTTCAAGTGAAAAGAACAAACAGTAAAGTGGCATATGTGGAATTAAATGGAAATTAAAGTACAAAGGAGGATTAGTTATAATAGACTCCAGATGTGGATAGATATCCAAGTTTTTGAAAAAGGTATGCAAAGTTATTTTTTTTATTACAACCTTTTAGTTTAATTTAGTAGAATTTGATAATTATTATTGATTATTTGTTGAAACTTTGATCTGGAAATTGGGATAACGGCTCTGACATCTTGGTCTCCCTTAATTGGGGGTTACTGGGAGGCGGGGTCATTACAACAGTCATCAATCCAACAGTTTGGGTGCGACCAGGAGCTGCACAGATGTCGTCCAAAGCCGGAGGTGAAGGCCGCGCTCGCCTTGAGGTAACGTCATCGAGCAAGCCTTGGGACATGGTACGCCTCTAAAAACCACCCTTCATACCATATAGATGTTGACGAGATCTCTTTGGGTTCTGGGTTTGGGGAGACAATTTTTGTTTCCACTTCCATCTCTGCCTCCCCTAAAACCCAATAGCTCATTCATGCTATTCTAAGTCCTTACTATAGTTGAGTGTGTTGCAACTCCTTGAGCCCCTTTGTCTCTCTAGTTTATACTTCATTTTGTGATTATGAGTGAGATAGGCATGTTGTAAGAGAGCTACTTCCTTGTGCTTGTAAAGCTCTCATCTACTCCATCTTCCCTACCCCTTTCCTCCATGAATCAAAGGTGAAGCAAGCTACTCTGAGTGAAGGTGGAGTTGTTGTTGTTCCTCTTTAAGGTCAAATAAGAGGTAATGATCTTCTCCAGGTGAAGGAGAAGACAAAGGCTGAAGATCCAAGAAGAGTGGAAAAGTCCTTGAAGGCAGAAGACTTGTTCTAGAGTGGGTAAGACCTTGGAAAAAAGATGTATACTCTTGCAAAGTGGGTAAGCCCTTGGTAAGGTGGAATACTCTTTGTGATTGGATGGGTAAGTCCTTTGGTGGTCTTGTGTTGTAACTCTAATGTGTAAATATATAGAGAAAAGCACTTGCAAAGTCCTAGAGGCTAACCTCTCTAGGTAGCTCCTAGTTTGGAGAGTGGAACCACTCTACATCACCTTATTAAGTGATTGGTATCAAATCCTCTCATCCTTGTTATGCTTATTAGTTAGGACTTCAAATTGCACTTAAGATATTGGTTTTTATATGATATAATTTGAAGGTCTAATCTATCTTGTGATAATTTGTGTAGCTCTATTCACCACCCCTCTAGAGCCCTAGATCCAACAAGTGGTATCAGAGCCAAGGATCTTCTCCAACAATCTCCCACGAGACGAGAAGATGGGTGACAACCTACTTGGTTCTCTCAACCTAGAGGGAGGATTCTCCATGCGTCCTCCGATCTTTGATGGCACCAACTTCCTCTATTAGAAGAGGCGTATGCAATTCTACATTCAAGGCATGAACTTTGACATGTGAAAGGTGATGGTCACACCTTACAAGGATCCAACTGGATCTGTTGCAACATGGAGTGAAGATACTCTCAAAGAAGCCTAACTCAATGCCAAATTCATAAGAATCATCTATGCAACCCTTACCCCAATGAAGTTCAACCAGATCTCATCTTGGGACACCGCCTATGAGATTTGGGACAAATTGGGCATCACATATGAAGGAACAAACCAAGTCAAGGAGGCCAAGATATACATGTTGAACAACCTTCTAGAGAACTTCAAGATGGGATAGAAAGAAGGGATTATAGAGATGTACTCAAGACTCAATGTCATTATGAATGGACTGGCTGCATTGGGCAACATTTTGGATAGAGGTGTAATCAACTCCATGATCATGAGGACTCTACCAAAGAGATGGGAGTCAAAGGTCACCTCCATTGAAGAAGTGAGGAGCCTTGGCGACATCCCAACTGAAGAGCTCATTGGCAACCTCCAAGCCCATGAGCCAAGGCTTGACAAATAAATAGAAGAAGCCAAGCAAGAAGAGAAGGAAGCCAAGAAGATCAAAGATAGTGCTTTCAAAGCACAAGTGGAGGCGGTCATCCTTCAACAACAACTTGCTTTCCAGACTTCTCCTTCCTCCTCTAGTGAAGATAATGGCCCAAGTGAGCATGAAGCCAACTACATCAAGGGAAAACGCTTCAAGGGAAAGCAAGCCTCCTCCTCCTCTACTCCTAGATATTACAAGTGTGGACAAAAGGGACACTACAAGAGTGAATGTCCCAAGTCAAGAAAGTCACACCACAAGGGCAGCTCAAAGAAGGAAGAAGAATACAAGAAGGAGATAAATTACAAGAGGTAGGACAAGAAGGAGAAGAGACACAAGAATGTAGTTCATGCAGCTTGGGAAGCTTCATCTTCAAGTAGCTCAAGTTTCGAAGAAGATGGAGAGTGCCACCTTGCACTCATGGCCTCTACTAGTGAAGAAATTGGTGAGGTAAGTGAGGTAAGTTTGCATGAGTTATCTAAGGAAGATATTATTGATATGCTTATCTCTACCTGTTCATCTTTTTCTAAATGCAAATCTAAAAGAGAACGATTAGGAAAAATCATTGATGATCTATATGCTAAACTTGAAATCCTAGAGTTAAACAAAAAAAGCAATCTTGAGAGTATTGATAATTTGCAAGGGCAATACCTTGATCTTGATCTCCAATAAAATGGAGTTGAAGTTGAGAATGGTATCTACCTTAAGAATATTGAAAGTCTTAAGGAAGAAAACCAAAATTGCCTTAAAGAGCTTGAAATTATTAAAACTGAAAATGTTGAATTTAAGCTCCTTATTGATGCTCATAGAGATAAAAGAAATGTCTATCTTAAATAAATACAAATGCTTAAATATAAAAATTCTAGGTTTCTTGATCAAGTAAATGATTTATATTCTAGACCTATATTGCCTAAAGCTAATGTTGCTTCCATTTCCCCTGAGAGGGATTCATATTTCACTAAAGCCTTATGTCTTGAGGCTAATCTTGTTCATGATAGGGATAACATAGCTAGCTTATCTTCTCCCATTATTTCTCTAAATGATGATAACCATAGATTGAGAGCATCCCTATAGAAATTCCTCAAAGGAAAGAACTCTGTAAATGAAATCCTTGACCGTTCTACCAAACAAATTGGTACTAGTGGTTTGGGATTTGTAGGGGGGCACCAAAGGGAAAGATCAAAGCCAAATGTAAGAAAAAGAGCAAGGCGACCTCTTTCTTTGAAGGAGAGTCTTCCGATACTAAGAATCCTATGATTTTTTCTTATTGCAAATGTGATGATCATTACTCTACTTATTGCCCTTACAAGCCTAAGGGGACCAACCCAAAGATGAAATGGGTCCCCAAGCTAACTCCGGATCCCAAAGTTTGAGTTGGGAACCGACATTCTCTTTTCTTGCAGAAAAAGGAAGATGGATTGTTGATAATGGTTGCACTAAGCATATGACAGGTGACATAAGCCATTTAACCCTAACTTTACCAAAAAGAAAGGAGGTTCGATTACATTTGGGGAAAACAATAAAGGTAAAGTCAAAGGTGAGGGTGATGTATGTGAATCCTTGTGCATCAAGAATGTTCTCTTTGTGGATGACATACATCACAATTTAATTAGTGTTAGTTAGTTATGTGACAATGGTTACCTTGTGCTATTTACTTCCTTTGAATGCTTGATTCTAGATTCCCTCACCTACCAAGTTATATATAAGGAAACTAGAAGTGGTAATATTTCTATTATTGTTCTTGACTCTATTGAGCCTATTGTTGGTAGATGCCTAGTAATAAACTCAAATGACATTTCTCTTTGGCACCATCAGCTTGGTCATGTAAACATGCATTAGTTGAAGAAGTTGAGAAAAAAGGGCTAGGTCAAGGGACTTCTCAAATTGGATTTTGAAAAGGATGAGGAATGCCAACCTTATACCCAAGGAAATCAAACCAAGTCCTCCTTCAAATCCAAAGGAGTCCTTAGTACCAAGAGAGCTCTTGAGCTTCTTCACATTAACCTATTTGAACCAATGAGAACTCAATCGCTTCGTGGTTCCAAGTATTTCCTTGTTATTTTCGATGATTTCTCTAGATATACTTGGACCTTGTTTCTCATTTCTAAGAGTGATACACTTGATGTTTTCTCGAGCTTTTATAAATGAGTTGAGAATGAAGCTTCTTGTGGCATTGTTTCCATCCGTAGTGATCATGGGGGAGAATTTGAAAATTAGTTTTTTGAAAGTTTTTGTCAAGAATATGGTTATGCACACAACTTCTCTTCACCTTGAACACTTCAACAAAATGGGGTTGTAGAGAGGAAGAATAGGTCTTTGCAGGAGATGGCTAGGGCCATGCTTCTAGAGTATGATACTCTAAAGAAGTTTTGGGCTGAAACTGTTAGTATCTCATGTTTTGAGCAAAATTGGGTTTTTACTCATCCTTCTTTAAGGAAAACCCCCTATGAGATATGGTGTGGTAGGAAGCCTTCTATTGAGTATTTTCATGTTTTTAGATGTCCTTGTTTTTTCTTGAATATAAAAGATTCTCTCAACAAGTTTGATCTGAAATCTTACAAGGCTTTCTTTCTTGACTATATCACTACTACCAAGGCATATAGAGTTTTCAATGTTGATCTTGCTAAAGTAGAATAATCCATAAATGTTAAGTTTCTTGAGACTAACCCCTCTATTCTCAAAGATATTGTTCCAAATGATGATGTTGTAGGTGAAGTAATTCCTATTCTAAAAGAGATCAACATCACCTAAAAGGGAAAAGAGGTAGTCACTCAAGAAGAAGAGAAAGATGATGAGAAGAAGGATCCACCCCCCTGGTTTGCAAATAATCATCCAAAGGAGCTAATTTTTGGTGATCCATTTGAAAATGTGAAGACGTGGGCTGCATTCGACAAAAAACAAGACAACAACACCTTCATATCACAACTCGAGCCTAAGAATGTCAAGGAAGCTCTTGGGGATGACTGTATCCTAGCTATGCAAGAAGAGTTGGAGCAATTTGAAAAGAACAAAGTTTGGACCCTAGTGCTAAGACCAAGTGATAGAAAGATCATTGGCACCAAATGCGTCTACCGCAATAAGCTTGATGAAAGTGGCAAAGTGGTAAGGAACAAAGCAAGGTTAGTGGCTCAAGGCTACAATCAACAGGAAGGTATAGATTTTGATGAAACATATGCACATGTATCTAGACTTGAGTCCATTCGTATGTTCTTGCCTTTGATGGTTTTAAAAACTTTCTTTTGTATCAAATGGATGTTAAAAGTACATTTTTGAATGGTACAATTGAGGAGGAAGTGTATGTTGCACAACCCCCAGGCTTTGAACATGATAGTTTACCTAACCATGTTAATTTGTTGCAAATAGCTCTCTATGGACTCAAACAAGCATCTAGAGCTTGGTATGAGAAATTAAAGAACTTTTTGTTAGATCATGGGTATATCATGGGCATAGTGCATTCTACCTTATTTCTAAAGCACACTTCTAACAATTTTCTTATCATACAAATATATGTTGATGACATCATTTTTGGCGGAGCTAACCTTGATCTTTGCAAAGAATTTAGTGATCTTATGCAGAGTGAATTCAGATGAGTATGATGAGTGAGCTCACGCTCTTACTCGGGTTTCAAATCAAGAAAACAAAAGATGGGAACTTCATCAACCAATGAAAGTATACAAGTGAACTACTCAAACACTTTGGGATGGATAACACCAAGATGATGGACACACCCATGTCAAAAACACTACCAAACTTGACAAAGATGATGAAGGTGAGAAGGTAGATGAGAATCTCTATAGAGGTATGATTGGAAGTTTACTTTACTTAACTTCCTCTAGACCTGATATAATGTTTAGTGTTGGCTTGTGTGCTCACTTTCAATCAAATCCTAAAAAATCACACCTTATAGTTGTTAAGAGGATTTTAAGGTACTTAGCCAAAACCCAAATTTTGGACTATGGTATCCCAAGTCAAGGGACTTTACTCTTACTGCTTATAGTGATGTTGATTATGTAGGGTGTTTGATTGATAGAAAGTGCACAAGTGGCACTTATTTCCTCTTAGGACCTTACTTGGTGTCTTGGTTATCCAAGAAACAGAGCACAGTGGCATTATCAACCATCGAGGTTGAATATATTGCATCCAGGAGTTGGTGTGCCCAGATTCTATGGATGAAGCAAATGCTCCAAGACTTTAACATTCATTTTGATGCTTCTCCTATCTATTGGGATAATACTAGTGCAATTAACTTGTCATATAATCATATCTTGCATAGTAGAGCTAAACATATAGAGGTTCATCATCATTTTCTCTATGATCACATTGCCAAGAAGGATATCTATATCATGCATGTGGACACAAAAAATCAATTGGCGGACATTTTCACTAAACCTCTAGCTAGAGAGCAATTTAACTTTATTAGATCAAAATTACTTATAAGTGCTTTAGAAGAATCTGATATGCCTTCTAGCTAGTTGTCATATATCATATATGCTTTGTCTCTATTTTGATCATCTTTGCTTGCTAACATGATAAAAATCCATTTTTCATGTTCATTTTGCCTTGTTTTTCTCTTATTTTGGGTATTTTTTGCAAACACATGTTTTACCACAAAATGATACCCAATGCTGAGTGATATGTGCCTAAGTATGTTCAAAATAGATAATGGACTTGAAAAATAAATTTAATTAGCACTCTAATGGCTAGAAACTAGGTTTTGTATGTTTAGGTCAGGTTGACCATTGGTTGACTCAGAGGCCAAGATTTTTTAAAAAGCCTATCGATCCAGTTTCTAAGTTCACAGAACTCGACCAATGGTCGTACTAGATCAATTTTAAGAAGGGTTCGACCGACTATTCTCCCTCTCAACTAGATAAAAGTCAACCAATCCGACCTCTAGTTCCCCTAAGCTCTCTACCCTGGCCCTAACCTTCCTCAACCTAGCCCTAGCCTGACCTAGCTTGACCTCCCTTGACCTTCCCCCTTGCTAACCTAGGTTTGTGGATGAGTTTTTGTGGTAAGTCTTTAACTTTTGCTCTCTCCTTCCTCTCCTTTTTGTCTCTATGGCATCCAATAGGAGGAAGAGGGTGTCCCCATCTAATGCACCTCCATCTTCATCCAACTCCCGCATGATTCTATTTGATGACACTCTTTTTGTCTCAAATGAGGCTGTAAATAGGTATAAGGAGCTCCTTCTCTGGAATCCTTTCCCTTTTCATGCCCCTTTTTAGCCTAGACCTAGAAGACAAGAGGTCATAGATCAAGTAGCATAGTTTCTTTATGATCACCATCTCTCTGCCTTGGGTGTTGAACGTGCGTGCTACATCAATTCCATCACTAGCACCAAAGTGCTTCACAAATTCTATGCTAACTTATGTTGGAATTACAACACCCTTGTACCCCCACCTAATACTCAAGTAGTCCTCACATCCATGATAGCCGAGAAGAGATTTCAAGTCTCTGAGGATACCCTGAACATCTTCTTTTCAGGTACCGAAGTGACTGACACCTGGCTTAAGGACTACCCAGAGTACTTTGACCTAGTTGAGCCTGAGGCCTTCTACAAGTAATATGATCTTACTCTCCTTGATATTCATAAGTTCTTAAAGAAGCCTCAATTCCCATATAGGAAGAACTGCACCCTTCCCTCATATGCCTTGGACCTTAAGAGACGCATCCTCACCCTAGTTGTTAACTATAATATCCATCTAAAGAAGAATCAAACTATGATTGCAGAAAACACTATGGTGATCATGTATTGTCTTTTAAAGAACATCAGAGTCAAGTGGTCAAGATATATTCTCCACCATATGACCAACTTTAACTCATGAAAGAATAGCCGTGGCACCCACCCTCCCTACCCTGCCCTGATTTGTGGTTTGTTCCAGCTTGCCACTGGCAAATCTCTTTTCTAGGACTTTCATTACAAACCTGCCCAGAAAGGCGTTTGTATTAATGAGACCACTCTTCAGAAGTATGTGCCTATCCTATCCTCTACCACACATGGTGCCACTACTTCTGACTCTATCCAAACACCTCCACCACCTCAGCCTTCCAGACCTTCCCGTGCCTCGTTCCATGTGTCAAATGAAACCCTTATGGGCTACATGATGCATCAACATGCAGAAAACCTTCAGGTTCAGAAGCACCTACATCAAGATCTATGTTCAATCATGTCCAACATGAACATGTCCTGTACACACCCCTACCCAGCCTACCAACCCTACCCAAGATGTGACTATGCATCCTATGCATATGATCACTTTTACCCTACCCATCCACCTACATCTTTCGCTGCTACACCTTCTTCTACTGGTGGTTTTACCCTTGGTGTGCTACCTCTGCCTACTGGCCCCTTGGCCACTCTGCTTTCCAGCCTCGGTAGTTCTAACCCTTCCTTCCCACAAGCCAATGCGATCCATGCTATTAGTATGTCTTGGGATGAGAAGAATGCACGTTGGCCCGGTTGTGGTTTCGGTCCCTCTATTGATGAAGAGATGCCAGACCAGGATGATGAGGAAGCTTCTGATGCTGACGAGGAGGCTGATGAGGAGGATGGTGATGCTTTTGATGATGATGGCTCTGATGGTTTTGTTGGTGACTCCGGTGATGAAGGTGATGCTGCTTCACCTTCAGATGGAGATGATGACTATGAGCCTGATGTTGATGATGATGTGGATGATGTTGATATAGATAGCTTAGATGTTTAGTTGTTCTAGTTTTTAGTCTAGATGTTGATCATATATATCTTTCTAGGCTATTTTGTATTAGAAACATCTGGGCACATGTTCTGAGATATACTATTTTATCATCTTAGCTTTCATCATTTTGGCTTGTAGCTATTTTATGAGAACTTGCTTTTTGAGTTGTAATCTTTTTTCTGTGCACACTTACTCTTTGATTTACTATATCTCATGAGTTGGTTCCATGTTTTACCATATTTTGATTATGACTTAGTTTGTTTGTTTCTCTCATCTCTGTTTCGTGTATGCTTTGAGATTGCATGTTATGGATGTATGTTTTGGTTGTTATTGGAGAAGAACTATTTCTATGCTCTTCTTCCCCCCTTCATTTTTGATAATGTCCAAAGGGGGAGAGAAATTCAATGTTTTGAAGCTCAACCATATTTCTTTTATTGCCTATGTGTTCCTTTTCTTATTCATTATATGCTTTATCATGTGACTTGCTAAAGGACCATATAATATATGTATGTCATGTTTCTTTGTGTAGATAGACTAACTATACAGGTTAAAGTAATCATAGATTGAGGGGGAGCAATTCACATTGTTCAAGTCTTGAATTCCCTTACAATTCACAAGGTAAAGGTATAACTTCAATATCCTTTTGAATATGATTGAGGAATGGTTTGTCATTGTCAAAGGGGGAGAATGTTGACTTGAGAGTTATACATTGCCCATATTTTGATTATGACTTAACAATTCCATTCCTATGTATATAATATGTTTGTTCAAGTTTAATTTCTGGCTTTAGGTACATGAAAAGGATCAAATTACACAAGCCCTAGCTTGTTCAAGTTCAAGTCAAATGCAATGCAAGTGTGCAATTTAGGAAATCACTCCAAATGACCTTAGATGATTTTTGTAATCACTTGTATTGATGATATGACTTGTAACTAAGATGAGAAAAATCAGGGAAACTTAATTCCAAGGTTTAATCAATCTAAAGTCAATTCAGAAAATTTGTCACAGGCTGTTCATCGATCGAGTTGGAAATTTGACCAATCCTATGATGGATTTTCTGAATATGACCCATCGGTCGAGTTGCACACTCACAAAACTCGACCAACTGACTCACTAAGCAACACTAATTTTATCTCATCGGTCGAGTTTCCCAAAACAAACTCGACCGATAGTTTGAAAATTGTCATTGTCTTATAGTTGATCAGTCGAGTTACCTTTATTGAAACTCGACCAAATGTACTATACCGAAAACAAAAAAAAGTGACTATAACCATTGGTGCGTTGTTTTGGGTGAAAATAGATATGTTGCATCTTGGAAAATGGCTATATTTTAACCCTAAGTGATCCCACACTCAAGCAAACACCCCCAAATATAAATAGGATCCCTTAGAGTTCATTCCAAGTTTGCTCATTCATGCTATTCTAAGTCATTACTATAGTTGAGTGTGTTGCAACTCCTTGAGCCCCTTTCTCTCTCTAGTTTACACTTCATTTCATGATTATGAGTGATATCAGCCTGTTGTAAGAGAGTTACTTCCTTGTTCTTGTAAAGCCCTCATCTACTCCATCTTCCCTACCCCTTTCCTCCATGAAGCAAAGGTGAAGCAAGCTACTCCAATTGAAGGTCGAGATGTTGTTGTTCCTCTTCAAGGTTGAAGAAGAGGTGATGTTCTTCTCCAGGTGAAGGAGAAGGCGAAGACTGAAGATCCAAGAAGAGTGGAAAAGTCCTTGAAGGCAGAAGACTTGTACTAGAGTGGGTAAGACCATGGAAGAAGGTTGAAGACTCTTGCAAGTGGGTAAACCCTTCGTATGGTGGAATACTCTTTGTGCTTGGATGGGTAAGTCCTTTGGTGGTCTTGTGTTGTAACTCTAATTGGTGAATATATAGAGAAAATCACTTGCAAAGTCCTAGAGGCTAACCTCTTTAGGTAGTGGACTAACTCTCACCTAGTTTGGAGAGTGGAACCATTATACATGATCTATCAAGTGCTTTCTATCAATTCCTCTCATCCTTGCTATGCTTGTTAGTTAGGACTTCAAATTGCACTTAAGCTATTGGTTTTTATTTGATATAATTTGAAGGTCTAATCTATCTTGTGAGAATTTTTGTAGCTCTACTAACCCCCCCCTATAGAGCCCTAGATCCAACACAAAGTTCCCTTACACATCAAGAAGTAGTCATGAAGACACTTGAAGGGGCTTATGTCTCCAAAGATGTAATTCCAGAAATGCTTGCAACCACCATCAACTTAATCACAACCCCACATCTGATTTCATTTTCCAGAGATGATAGACCCACCAAAAGAAGTCACCACATGCCCCTACTAATCACTACAACCTACAAGGGCCTCAATATACCTTCTTGCTTCATTGAAAATGGTGTGTGCCTCAATGTGTGTTCCCTTAAGAAACTAATCAGCTTGGGAAGGGATCCCTCAAATCAACAATGAAGAAGAGGCCTCCCTCGATGGGGAAATCTAAGTTTCCCCCAGGGAGATCCCTCTCGAGATACTAATTGGCCCATAGACCTTTGTAGTGTTTTTCATGGTCATCGAGTTGAGTCCTCCTTTTAACCTTCTCTTAGGAAGGCCATGGATTCACTACAATGGTGTGGTACCCTTGTCATGACATCAAAGACTAAAGTATTGGATTGAACATGTTATTTTCACCATCAAGGCCGGTGATCTCAATATCATAGACTATATCAAATAAGACTATCTCTAATTTCATTTTAAGATGTTGAACATTGCTAACATCAGTAGGTAACACCAAGAAGAAGACAATCTTGCCATCTCCCATATGACCAAACACTTTTTTCTCAACAAATGCAAGAGATGCACATACATTTTGATCAATGTCTAGGAGCCAGATGCCAGGAACACACAGAAATCATCCAGATGCCTTCAAGAAAAAATGGCTGGGCCTAGGATTCTATGCCTCATCCTATGCACGAACTTATATCACCATGCAGATCCCATATCTGAAGCTTGTAGCATTGTGGCCTACTATGATGGACTTGAAGAGGTTATCTCAATTTTTTACCACTGACTTGGGATATGAGTAGAGAAGCCAGATGCAATTGGCTAGATGAAGAGTTTTGGATCAGGGTATTGTACCAATGGGACCTCATCCCCAAGCATAAAGGTCCATGCCCGTACTTTCCAGGCATCGAAACTATAATCGAAGAAGACACCATCATTGTCAAGACTATCATACATGTAACCCCTACCTCGTGTAAGAGGTTGACAATGACAATTGAGATGACTACTTCGAAATTGCCATCATCACAAGGGAGATCACCCACATGACCAAAGACAACCAAGGCATTTGGACCACCCAAAATAATTAATATTCTGAGCATAAGATCATCCCCGCATATGAGGAGACTATCAAGCTCATGCCTACCCTCTTCATTTAACAGCCATGCCCGAAGCAGTATGATGTAGGAGAAAACAACGACAATCACCATGATGATCTAGTTGGAAAGGTGAAAATTGCCAACCCAATCCCTGAAGCAATGAAGACACCATTCAATGTAGTTTGTCATGATCCTCTATGGGTCTTCCCCAATTGGTCAAGCCAAGATGACTCTAAAACTACAATTTTCAAAGATATGATAGAAGATTACAATGTTTTGTGGATGCCTATGATGACTACTACAGAATGATCAAAGGATGGGCATCAATGCCATCTTTGACACAAAAGTTGTGGAGGACCCACAATCCCTCATCCACCCTATAGAGAACTTTGATGAGGTACAGAACTGGTGTGTAGCAACCACGTCATCGTGAGGACTAGGAAATCTCGCACACCCAAAAAAAATTAGAGGAATGGTACCCTAATGTGGTAGGCAGTGTTTTAAAAAAAGCCGCACAGGCCGCATAAGCGGCCCGCATATACTTGGCAGCTTATAAGGCCAATTAGTCAACAATTTTTAGATAGACATTTGTTATCTCATCCCAAACTAGATTATATTTTTATTGTTAACATTCTCTTGATGTACGATTTTGTTGTATGTTTTGGAACTCTATGATATGCATGCATTCTTTTGTATGATTTCGTTAGTCTTCCTTGTTATGTACTTGTGTTAAATCATTTTGTGTGTGCTTCATTGGAGGTTATGCTTAAATGATTCTAGAATGCATTCTAAATGGTGTTTTACTATTCGTTAGAACATTATATTCGACTATATCTCAAAATATAAGGTCTAAATATGTAATTGTACAACTTAAATGTGCAACTGTGTTATTAATTTACAAATAATAATTAAATTATTAAAATTAATCCAAAACCACATATACTTCTGTATATACTCCCGCATACCACATGTACTCTATAAGGTGACCTCTCCGCACGCATAACGCATACCGCTTTTTAAAACACTGGTCGTAGGCATCCCATATTAGATAAATAGTCATGCTTTATGACATCTTGATCATCCCCTCAAAATCCTAAAAATATGCAAAATCCACAAAATCTCAAAAATTACAAAATATAAAAACCTAAAATAGTTGAAAAGTACTTGGATCTACAAGAGTTTGCTGAAATTTTCACTAAAGTAGCACAAATATACAACAACAAAGATGTTGAGTTTGAAGACGTCCCCATCCTAGATTAAATAACAAAGGATCATCAACCTTTTCATATTGTACATGAGATGGAGGCAGTGAATGTCAACTTATGCCCCAAGCAAAGTGAAGTCAAAATAGGGGTGACTCTACCTCTAAATATCAAAGACTTGATGGAGCGACTACACCACTACGTCTACTTGTTTGCATGGAGCTACTAAGACATGGCTGGGGTTGTATGAGGCAACAACAGTCCATCAAATTCCTATCATTCACACTATCAAACACAAGGCTAGGCGGTTGCAGCCTCAGTGGAGCCTCAAGATTAGGTAAGAAGTATAGAAGTGGTATGGTGATGTTATCTAAGACCGATCAACTATCATACACCATCTGCCAATTTTGTATCAGTACCAAAGAAGGATGGAAAAGTATGGATGTGTGTGGACTATCTCTGTTTGAACAAGACACCCCAAAATATGACTTTTCACTTCCACACATAGACATAATAAAATACATTTGTACACACACTCCTTAGCTCCATGGACATGTTCACTGCATAATGATAAAGAGAAGATAACCTCAATTAAATAGTAGGAAGTATTCTTATATGGGTCATGCCAATTGGTCTCAGGAATTCTAGAGCCACATATCAAAGAGAAATGGATGATCTCTTTCATGTAATGATGCATAAGGAGGTGGAGCTCTATGTGGATTGCATGATAGCCTAGTAAGACTACAATGCCAATCTAGAGAAGGTGTTCAGTGACTAAGATGATTCTCTCTACACCTCAGTCTATCCAAGTGCACCTATGTGGTAACACTGGGTAACATACTCAGGTATATTGTTAGTCATATGGGGATCGAAGTTGGCCCTGGGAAGGCTCGTATATCTGGGAAATCCCCCCCCCCATAATAAAGAAGGAGATACGATGGCTACTTGGTCACCTTCAGCACATCAACCGCTTCATCTCCAGGATTACGCCTATCTGTGAACCTATTTGAAAGATACTGAAGAAGAACCCAACTTTGGATGGTATAAAATGTGAAGAAGTGCTCAAAAAGCTCAAAGACTATCTCACCAATCCAAAATTTGGGTGGACGTGTTAGGGTACCCTCTTACTCTTCTATTACCAGTATAAACATTGATGAGAGGAGTCTTGAATCAATTTATGACCAATAGAGACCATGCTATCTACTATCTATCTAATAATTTCAATGATACATAGGCTCACTACACTACAATTTAGAAGTATAGTCTATCCTTGATACATGCAATAAGGAAGGCATGCCATTATTTGATGACATATCCTTTACAATTGATCATGGATTGACCCTTCTATTTGTGTGATTGCTCTACTCTTACTAGGAAATGTGCCAAGTGGCAAGTGATGTGATTAGAGTTCAACATCACCTACCTACCTACCAGTGAAGGCAGTCAAAGCACAAGCTCTATCCAATTAGCTAGCACACTTCCCACTCCAAGAAAAAGAAGCACATGAGTATGAATTCCTAGATGAATACATAAGTATGATCAACCCACCAAACGTTGTTATTCTTCCAATTCTAGATCTGAGGACAATCTTCTTTGATGGAGCCATGAATTGCAAAGGAGATAGTACATGAGTGGTCCTTCAAAACCCCCAGGGAGAACAATTTCCAGTAGCAAGATGGTTGGCATTCAATGCCACTAAAAACGTGGCCAACTATGAAGTTTCCATCTTAGGACTCCAGCTCACAAGACAACGAGGGGAATGTCACCTATAGGCTATGGGAATCCCTTCTCATAATATCTCAAGTACAAAATAATTGGAATATGTGCCATAATAATCTGATCCCATATCAAGAATACATGGTCTCTCTGTCTTGAGACTTCAATCTCATCACCTTTAACTATATTAGAAGAGAACGCAATGGATTCACTAATGCTCTGGAAACCCTTTCTTCTTGGATCAACATCCAAAAGTACCATACCTTCTCTTTCAAAGCACAAATGCATCCTCCACCTACCTACTGCATGATCATCGGAAACACACCTATGATGAAGAGAAATATTGGTTCTATGACATCATGGTATACTCTAGAGTGTGAAGCCATCCCTAAAAACCTCTACAAGAGAGAGAAACCAATGCTTAAACAAGAGGCCACACAATATGTCCTAGGGACAGGACATTTGTATCTTCGATCCTATCAGTAGGCTCTCATTCAATGTGTCAAGAAGGGGGAAGAAGAAACTCTCATGAAAGAAGTTCACAAAGTTTTATGTGGAACAAAAATGATACTACTATTGGGGCATTACTAGAACACTATGGAGATGGACTATTTCCAATACGTCTGCAAATCTCAAGTTTGTCTGATCCATGGTGACTACATTCATGCACCCATCAACTATACAACATGGACATGCCTTGTTTGTTCTTAGCTTGGGGAATCAACATGATAGGGAAGATCAATCCTAAAGTGTCCATGAGAATTAATTCATTCTAGACACAATAGACTACTTCACAAAGTGCATGGAAGAAATGGTCATCACTAATGCATCAACTCATCAAGTTATCAAGGTCTGTGAAAACAACATCATAAGCTGGGATGAGATACCACACAAGATTTTCTCCAACAACTATACAAACTTCATAGATAAAACCATCAAAGAATATATAAGCTCTTTGGGGATCAAACATCACCAAACGTCGCCCTACCAAACCCAGATGAATAGAGCCATAGAAGATTCCCAAAAGAACCTGATAAATATTCTGAAGAAGACATTAAGATCCCATGCCAACAGGCATGAACACCTCCCAATGGCCTTTTGGGCATATCAAACTTTTATCAGATTTTTCACAAGATCCATGTTGTATTTGTTGGTATACAGGATGGAGGCAATTTTGCCGTTTGAGGTTCAAATCCCTTCTATCTACATACTCCAAGAAGTAGACACTCTTGGTGCAAGATTGATTCAAGATCGAATGTACTTCCTCAATGCACTTGAAGAATGACAAACAAAAGCTCTACAGTTCAACAGTCCAACTTGACTTCTTTAGTATATAAGCCATTGGTCATGGAAGTGAAGGGGGGTATCTTAGCCACATCTTCTAGGGTAAGAGTCAGAAAGATGCCCCCAAAATAGATGGAGTGACCACAAGGGTCCCAAAATGAGATTATCGCCAACATCAACTCTCTAACCATGGACATAAGCTAGATGGAGAAGGTGTTGATCCACACTAAACTATCCAGCTTGACCTCCTTGATCTTAGAGAGATCGGTAATGGAGCAACACACTAGGGACAGATTAATGGGAGGGCACCTCGAAAGCATGATCTCTCTTATCACCACTCCTCCATTGCACATAATTATGGAGACTGATATGTGTAGAAAAGACAAAATCACACCGTCTTATTTATAGATTTCAATAGGGCATATTATCCATCCAGGGACAAGAGGACTTTGTGCCCTTTTCCTAGGTGTAATGACTCAATCTGCCATAAAGCACACTTCCTAAGACAATATGAATCTATGACCCACTGTCCGGTAGATTGTAAATCCCCTATCACATGTTGACACATGGATCGAGGCAATCCACTGGGATTACTAAAGATTTTATAAAGATAAAACTTCCAAAATTTGATTCTAAATCAAAGATCCACGTAGCGTTTCAATCCAAATTTGATATGAAATAAGGCTTTTATTTTCAAATTCAAGAAGTCATACAAATACAAACATAGCTAATACATGATTTATCCAATAGAAAAGTAAAATACAACATGAAGGCAAATAATCCAGAAGAGCTAATACAACTACTACTTCTTTGGCTTCATCTTCAACCACCCTAACAAATAGTTGGTCGTGTTGACTTAAGGTCTAAATTGACTAAACCCTTATTTAGATGATGACTAACCATTCCACTTATTTGATTCTAATGCTTCTACATGAATGATTTCATATTAGATACACACACTCCAAATGTCAAAACTTGTGCACCCTAACATGAAGGAATCAAGTTATACTTGCATAAAGATCAAGATTGAAGAATATATAGTTTTCTCCTTAGATCTTTGATGTAAATCACTTGTAATCATTGTATGACTTGTTACTAATCTTAATGAAAATATAGAGCACTTAAATTGATTATATAAACAATTTGTGGGTATTTTTCCAAATTCATTACTGGATGCCTTGTCGGCCAAGTTTGTCCTAGTGACAACTCAGTTGACAACCTACATGGTTCTTGGAAATACCCAAGGTTGCCCGAGTTTGTCCCGGTGGCAATTCGACCGACACCCTGCACTTTAACATATCTTATAATGGTGTCAATGGAGTTACCCAAAAGATAACTCAACTGACAACACTGCATGGTAAAGTGCAGAAAGTGTTTCTTTCCGTTGGAGTGTTGCAAAATTCGAAAATATATCCATTGTAACTCCCAAAATGGCTAAAATTTGATCCTAACTGTCTCTACTGGCTAGTTGGAAACCTCAACTATAAATAGGACCTATTGGGCTTCATACCATCATTAGTCAAGCATTGTGAAGGTCCCTATATTATAGTTGAGATATATTTGCCTCCCTAGAGCCTCCATCCACTCTCATGAGCTTAATCACTTACTGCATCCATTAGAGTGAGTAGTAGATTTGTCAGAGAGCTAGTCCTACATGTATATCTTGTGAGGCTCTCACTTCCTCTACCTCCCAATCTCTATTTATACTTTGAAGATGAAGATTCTCTCTCTTAGATAAGAGAGGTGAATAAGAACAAGGGAAGGAGTCCCTTAATGAAAAGCTTCTCCTCGGTGAAGGTGAAGTCAAAGGCGGAAGATCCAAGTCAAGAATGGTTAAATATTTGAAGGCAGAATACTTGTTTCAAGAGTGGGTAAGTCCTTAGAGAAGGACAAAGACTTGTTTTAAAAGTAGTTAAGTCCTTGGTAAGGTATAATAATCTTGGTCATGGATAGGTAAGTCTTTTGTAAGGTTATTGTCTCTCTTGTCCTTAAAGGGAAGACTAGGTACCCTTGACCTTTAAAAGGAAGGTCTTATGTTGGGATTAAGAGAGAAAGATTTCTCCCCCCCTCTACCATGCCCGTGGTGGAGGCCAAATGCTTGCGAGGGTGGTAAATCAAGGTGGCAGCTGGGATTCAAACTCGGGTCCCTTTGTTAGGGGACACCGTGCTTGACCACTTGAACCACTCCTTGTCGGCAGGGAGGTCTTATGTTGTAACTATTATAATGGAATATAAGGAGTGAGACATGGTTGAAAATTCAATAGGATGGCCTCTCTAGGTAGTGGGTTTACATCTCCTAGTTTGGAGGTTGGAGCCACTATAAATAACTTGTGTTATTTGATGCTTGTTCATTCTCTCTCTCACCCTTGATATGCATGTTTAGTTGCACTCTATGTTCATACTTGCAATATTATCCTTAAAAATATCTTGAAGGTCTAATGAATTTTGTTATTTATTTTTAACTTTATTCTCCCCCATCTAGAGCCTATTATAGATCTAACAATTGCTATCAGAGAAGGTCTTATCCAAGTAATACTTCCACAAGTAGGAGAAGATGGGAGATTATTGAGGTGGGATGTACTACATCAACATTTTCATCTTTGATGGTATAAACTTCCTCTATTTCAAGAGAAGAATACAATTCTACATCCAAGGATCAAGTCTTGAGATTTGGAGAGCAGTGGATCATCCATACAAGCAACCATACACAAAGGTAGAAGAGTGGGATGAGGCTACTTTGAAGAAAGCAACCTTGAATTGAAGATCCGTCAACATTCTCTATGCCTCTCTTTCCCCCGTCGAGTTCAACCATATTTCTTCTTATGATATGGCATATGAGATATAGAGAAAGCTATGTGTTACTTATGAGGAGACAAAGAAAGTTAAGGAAAGCAGAATATATGCTATATGGTCTCCTTGAAAACGTCAAGGTGGGAAAGGAGCAAAGGGTAGTTGAAATGTACTCAAGGCTCAATACCATTGTAAATGGTCATACCATCCTAGGTAATCCTATGGATCTAGGAAAGATAAAAAAAGATCCTTAGGTATCTTCCCAAATAACATCAAACAAAAGGTGACTACCATTGAAGAAAGAAAGTCACTTGGTGAAATTCCTATTTAAGAGCTTATAGGAAATATACAAGCTTCTGAAGTGAAACTTGATAAGCAAGAGGAAGAAGAAATAGAAAGATTACATGAGAAAGAATAAATCTGAGATCAAATCCCAAATTGATGCTATTATTAGTCAAGATTCTCCATTCTCTCAAGTTGAAGAAGATGCCATGTACTCCAAAGGTAGATTATACAGTGACAAGTCTTCTTCCTCCACCCGATTCTTCATATGTGGAAAGAAGGGTCACTTCAAGGATGATTTCCCACAAGGCAAGAAGATCCATTATCATAAGAGAAGGGAAGAGAAGCACAATAAGAAGTATAAATGGAACAAAAGCTCTAGTGACTCCTCCAACTCAAGCTCAAGTGAAGATTCTAGTGGAGGATCTAGATCAAGCTCCAACAAAAGTGGAGAATGTCATTTTGCTCTCATGGCAAGTTCAGATGAGGTAAACCTAGACTCTTTAGATAAAGAATCCTTAATTTCCATCATTCTTTGTATTTGTGCATCTCTTAAGTCTACTAAAAAGAAAAAGAAAAAGCTTGATAAATTTTTTGACAACATATATGAATAAAAAGATGATCTTGAACATGCTAATGTTTGCTTACAAGATGATATTAATGATATGCAAAAGTTTTTCTAGAACTCGAATTGAAATTCAATGGTGTTGAGATAGAAAACAATGTTTATCTTAGACAAGTAGATGCTCTTAAACTTGAAAATACTAGCTTTCTTGATAAGTCAGATTTTTAGAATCTCAATCTCTTATGCCTAGTTCTATTGAAGAGCATATTGAAATTGTGATTTCTCTCATGCTTGACATGAATGTTCTTAGAACTAAAAAGGATGACAAAGATTTTGTTATGAAAGGAATAGAATCTAAAAATAGTCTCTATTTTTCTAAGATTACTTTTACTTAAAAATGAAAATGCTTCCATGCTTACTAAAATTAATGTCCTTGAATCTTGTTCTGGTTCTACTGGTAGAGAGAAAAATGTTGCTTCTCTTCATATTGAAAAGGATTCTCATATGACCAAAGCTCTTTGGTTAGAAATCAATATTTTGCATGCTAGAGATGATATGAATCAATTTTATTCCCCTATTACTTCTCTTATGCATGATAATCATAGTTTGAAAACCTTTTGCAAAAATCTTAGATAGTAAATAGATTCTTAATGATATCATACACCATACTACTAAAAAAATTGGTAGACATGGTATAGGATATGATAGTAGCCAATGGAACAATAGAGATAAAGGATGTCCATTATTTCATGGAGAATCATCTAGCTCCAAGACTAAGGGCATTTGGTACTATTGCAATGAACTTGTTCACTATTCTACGTATTGCCCTTTTAGGAAAGCACTCAAAAGCAAGAGGACTTGGGTTGCTAAACTAACCCCTCTGGACCCAAAAATATGATTGCAGATCATTTCATCTTTCTTCTTGTAGGTCACTTGCAAATGGATTGACATGATCTATTGATTTACAAATTAGTTTCTCAATCCACATAAAATAAGAAAGATGAGATGTTTATGGGTTGGCATCAAGTGGAAAAGAAATGATAAGAATAGAGGTTGTGGTACTCTTGTTCATATCCAATCATAGTTTGTTTTTGTCAAATTCGTATGCACTAAACATATCTTTTTTGAATAAAAATTGATATATTATGATTCTCATCACTTTCTTTCTAAAAATATATCCTTGGTGTTTTCGTAATGCTTTACTAACTTGATTCTAAATGTGTTGGATATGGTTTATTTTTTGTCATTCCTCTAGATATGCTTTTTTGAAATATATATACTTTTTGATTTAGTTGTTGTCAGTAGAGTTTTTCTTGAAGAAACTCAATTGACAAACACCAATGGGGTATTGTGAACATCTATTGTCGGAGGATAAGTTCAACCCAGAAATTCTGTGGACAACATTGTGTGTTGCATATGCAGATGGCTCTTTGGATGAGAATTTCCCTCTCAACTAGATTGTATCAACCAATAGCCTTATGCTATGGAACTCCCCTTGGTACCTCTATATGATATGCATATTGCCATGCTTTTAACTTTCCTATCTTGCATACAACTCTATCTCTCTAATTGCTATGAATTGGTATCTGTATATCTTGCATTGTCCTGAGTTGTTATGTATGTCTTGATGATAATCTCTTTGAAACCTATGGTTGTGATTAAATTTCTTCTGTTGTGATCTAACTTTCTACATATCTCTAGATTTATATATGAAACCTTGAGTTTCTCAGTAGTAATCATCTTTAGGTAATTATGCATCCTTGATAGTGAGTAATGTCCTTTCAAGCTTCTTAAATTGAATATTTATTTGTTTAGATATTTCTCTACATCAACTCATAGCTTGTTCTTTCATGGGTGCATTTTTTGCTATGATCTAGATCCTACTAATATCTCTAACTCATGAAATCATCTACGAATAGTCCATATACATGTATTTTTAGTCTTGTTCATCAATTGATATGTAGCACATCAATTGGTATCCACCTATATGTTGTTCTTGTGTCTTCTTCATACAAACTCAATATTGTTCCTTGTCTTGCATATATATTATCTTGAGTTACTTGCTTGCATATCCTTACATCTTAGACAAGCCCCTAGTTTTGCTCTTCTACACTCCCTTTCCTAATAAGTTATGTTTTAGATCTTCAACCCCCTCACCTTTTTAAATGACAAAGGGGGAGAAGACATGTCTTATGTAAAAGGGAAAATACATATATGATAAGACACATATGAGTAGAATACATAGTTTCTATAAATGTTATGAAGGCTCACAATGTAGGAGAAATAGCATTGATTGAGAGGGAGTATGTAAAACTCCATTGGCATCAATTGATGTAGAGCATATGAATTGGAACCCTAGGTTTCTCCAAAGGTATGGTTTTACTTACATGCTTTCATTCCATTTATGGATTGGTTTGTCATCTTTAGAAAGAGGGAGAATGTTGACTCAAAGTCTAAATTGACTAAACCCGTGTTTGATGATGATTAACCATTCCACTTATTTATGACTAATACTTCTACTTGTTTGGTTTAAGATCAGATTGACACACTCCAAATGCATAAACTTGCACATCCTAACATGGAGAAATCAAGCCATACATGCATGGAGATCAAGATTGAAGAATAGATAGTTTTCTCCATATATCTTTGATGTAAATCACTTATAATGATTGTATAACTTGTAATTAAGCTTAGTGAAAATTTAGAGAACTTAAATTGATATATAAATATTTTTGGACATTTGCCAAAAGTCATTACAAACTTTCTTGTCAGTTGAGTTTGTCCTGGTGACTATTCAACTGACAGTCTATATTGCTCCTGGAAATACCGATGCGATGATTTTGAGTCGCATTTATAGACTTGTTTTACTTGCATTTTATGTGTTTATTGGTCACTTTGGTGGCTAATATTGCATAATTCACTTACTTTAGTCTATGATCCTTCTCAGTGTCAAATCTCTCTTATTTTATCGTTTTGAGCATAAATGATTATAATTATAGGTTTTATCTCAGATGATTTGGTTTTATTGTGCAATTTCAGGAAAAACACATATCTGCAGCTGTCGATACCATCGACATCAGTCGATACTATCGACACAACCACATGCAGGTAGCCACAAGGAGCAGCACAGAGTCGATACCATCGACTGGGAAGTCGATGGTAGCGAGTTACCATCAGGTTGCCAACGACCAACCAGTCGATACTATTGACACCAAAGTCGATACTATCGACACTTATAGCTTCAACGACAGAAAAGGGATAAAACCGACGCCTAAGGGGGTGGATGCCATTGACCCACGTTGATGGTATCGAGTTAGCATCAGGCGGGATGACAGAAAAGAAAGAAGGCTTGCCGATATCGCGAGGGGTCGATACCATCAACCCGCGTCGATGGTATCGACACCGTCAGATCAGAGTTTGCTTCAGATCGACCCAAATCCAACGGCTGTGATATTTTAGCAACCTAACTCGGTGTTAATACCTAATGACGGTGGCCAGGAGTGAGCCATCACGTCATTAGCCACTGCACACGTCCCGAGAAGGTGTGGAGAGAAGGACGGAGCCCAGAAGCACGCCCTGACCATTTCAGAAGCCGAAGAAGACGTTTTACACCACCAAAAGGCTGTAGATTGTGCACTCTACGCCGAGGAACGATTGGATCTTCTCCTTTCATGGGTTTCATCACCTTATCCACGTTTTTATCCATGTTTCTCCTTTCTTCAGTCATGTCTTACTCTAGATGAACATGCGGGGCTAATCCCCTTTATCTATAGGACCGGGAGTAGCCCGGGGAAGCATTGTATGCTGTTTTTATCATAAGTAATTCACAATTTGTCTCTTAAATCCGTGGTATGATTTCATTTTCTCCATTATATTATTATGCTTGATCACGATAATGATAAACTAATGCCCTTAATTACTTTGAAAGAAGAATTAACGATTGAAAAGAGATGAAATTCACATTAATTAACAAATCCCTTGAATAAGGTGATGTACGGTTAATGGTGGAAACCCAGAGGTCAATTCTAATGCACCTAGTTTAAGGTATAGGTTACTACGACGGTGGAACCGACCTAGACTTAGGTAGTGAATTGTATCATGACAGTGAACAATTCTGACTACATGCCACTACCCGGATTGAGAGATGAATCTGATTAATTATGTGGAAGTTCATACAATGAAAACCCGCGGTGAAACCACAATCCTAAAGATCCTCATTTAAATTGGTTAAACTAAACATTTAATCGATTGCTTTTTTATTTTATTTCATTCTTTTATTTTTCAAACTACTCTCAAAACATTTTAATCAGGTCTAGTTGATCGCAAACAGTTAGTAGTAGTCTACCGCTAGTTCAGTGTCCCTGAGTTTGACTCGGGCCTCACAAAGGCCTATACTACATTGATGCGTGCACTTGCATTATACACACGGTAAAACCGTGTCAAGGTTTTGGTGTCGTTGCCAGGGACACGGCAATTGTCGGCACTACGAGTGCTGCAAGCGGCCATTCTAGGCCACTTTTTATTTTATTATTTGTTTTTATCATTTTTGAAATTTATAGTTTATATTTCATATTTAGTAATTGTCTAGCACGATACTGAACCTAAATTATTATTTTGTAGGTACTAGTGCATGGTGAGGACGCGTAGCACAAACTACATGCATCTATCACCAGAGGTTCCACCGTTGGGACCAGACGATAAGGAGAACTACATTCAAGACCAACTAGAAGAAATAGACTTCGACTCCAAACCAGAAGCCATGGAAGAAGAACAGACAATATGGGAGAAGATAAAGGCTTCGTCCTCATCTTCATAAAAGGGGCCAATCAAGAAGCTGGCAGTTAACATTCTGACATATAAGATTGATCCAACATTAATAAATTTGGTCAGATGAAATGCATTCCACGGGCTGAAGAATGAGGACATGGTCGCACACATCAGCACATTTGCGGAGAACTGCGATATGATCAAGATTGATAGGTTTCCACTGGAGACGCTTTACCTGAAGCTGTTCCCCAGCTCTCTGGTAGGTAATGCGCGTGAATGGTTGCATAATCTGGATGATGAGACAGTGGAAACATGGGACCAGATGATCGAGGTTTTCTTCGAGAGGTTCTTTCCGCCTGAGAAGACCAAGATCTGGTATGGAAGATCCATAACTTCAGTTAGAAAGATGGGGAGACTTATTCTGAGACGTGGGAACATTTCCAGATCATGCTGAGAAGGTGCCCACATCATGGGCTTGATAAGGAGAAGCAAGTTAAGATTTTCTATTTTGCTCTTTCTGAGCATGATAGAAGTAACCTGGATTCAGCAGGTTCAGGGTTCTTCTTAAACAACACAGGCACAAGGTGTTGGGAAATTTTGAAGAACATGGCCAAAAAGCAATCTTGGGGCGACAGAGACACAGTAGAGCATGTTCGAGCTACGGGTGAGTCAAAGGACATCAAAGAGATAAATGAGAAGATGGACCTTCTAGCCAAGAAACTACTTGCAAAAGAAGACACAGAATCTGATGATGAAGCTCAAGTGAAATTTATGCGCCAACAACAGGGGTACAGAAACAACGACTACTCGTGGAGGAAAGACAAGAAATTTTCCTGGAAGGACCCGAATAATTTCTTAAAGGACCCTAATGCAAAACCCCAACCGTCGCCAGAGGATAAGAGCAATGAATTGCTCCACCAACTAATCAAGCAGAATCAAGAACTCATGAGCACGTTTGGCCAACAGATTAAGCAACAAGAAGAATTTATGAATAAATTTGGGGAGACCTTACAAAGTCACGGGGCTCAGATGAGGACTATAGAGACATCTTTCGTGCAGATGGAAACTGAAATAGGAAATTTGAAAATGCTAGCGCAGCAAGGTTTTCTGGGAAATACAAACATTCCAGGAGGAAACCAACAGGCTAAGGCAATTTTGCTACAGAGTGGCAAGCAGATTTTAAATTCTAGGGCCAATGAACCGAGCACACCCCAGCCAGAAACCACAAGTGAAGCCGCAGAGGAGGTTCCGATTCCAATCACAGATCCGATAGAGGATATGGTAGAGGATGTCGTAATAGAACCCGTTATTACTGAGGAAGAGACATTGAATAGGACACCATATGTGTCGCCACATCAAAGGGAACAGACTGTACCAGTTCCTTATACAAACAACTTGAAAGCAAAGAAAGTGGATGCTCAGTTCAAGAAGTTCCTAGATAGCTTTAGGAAGCTTTCTGTCAACATTCCACTGTTAGAAGCAATTGAGCAGATACCTTCTTATGGCAAGTTTCTGAAAGACATAATCACGAAGAAGAGGAAGATTCCTGATACGGAGGTCGTGGTTCTTAAGGAGCAGATGAGTGCTTTCATCATGAGCACATTGCCACCTAAAAGGCAGGATCCGGGCTGCTTCAACATTTCCTGTTACATTGGTAAAGTGAAATTCGGCGAAGCACTGTGTGATTCAGGGGCAAGTATAAATTTGATGCCTTTCTCTACGTTCAAGAAGTTGGGACTGAAAGAATCGAGACACAGTAATATGACGATTCATTTGGCGGACAATTCTATGGTGAAGCCATACGGTATTTGCGAGGACGTTTTGGTTAAAGTAGATCAGTTTGTATTTCCAGCAGACTTTGTGGTAATGGAAATGCAGGATGAACAAGGAAATGAGTTACTCCTTGGAAGACCCTTCCAAGCTACTGCAGATATGATACTCGAGATGGGAAGAGGCCATTTGACCTTGGGTATCGCTGATGATCGGTTTGAAATGGTTATGCCCTCAAGCACATCACAATCAAAAGTGAAGGAGCAATGCCGCATGGTGAAGCACTTTGATCAGAATATTTCTCTCTATCTAGGGAATCCGTTTCTAGATATGGCTCATGTAATGACTAAGGTGGAGAAGGGGACACTGGCTGTAGACATTATGGAGCGGGCCAAAGTTGTTTCTCTTAGCAAGGCTGTGGGTTTTCCGAATGATGAAGAGGAGGACATCCCTCCTTTTACTGAAGATGATGCCATAGCAAGTTTTGTTCTCGATGCATATCCAGAACTACCTCTTGAAGCTTGCCTGGTGAATATAACACATGATTGGATGAGGAGCAAGTCACTACAAGAATGCGTCAAGATGATTCAAGTGCTGCCATGTTTTTATGCTAGGTACTATGAAGATCTTGGAGAACTCCCACCACCGCTTTAGTCATCCTTGATCAGTCCGCCAGAGTTAGACTTGAAGCCACTGCCGCCTCACTTGAAATATGCATTTCTAGCCGAGGGTGAAAAGCTACCAATGATTATTTCGGCATATCTGAGTGCTGAGGAGGAGGATCAACTGATGATCGTGTTGAAGAACCACATAGGTGCATTTGGGTGGTTGGTCGCGGACATCAAGGGGATCTCCCCTACATTGTGCCAGCACAAGGTCTGGCTCGAGGAAGGAGCCAAACCTATAATCTAACCACAACGCAGACTAAATCCAAGCATGATGGAGGTCATCAAGAAGGAGGTGATCAAGCTCCTCTCTGCAGGCATCATTTACGCTATCTCCGACTCGACGTAGGTACACCCCACTCAGGTAGTCCCTAAAAAGGGGGGAATTATTGTTACACATAATCTGTTAAATGAGCTAGTCACGACCCGTCTAGTAACCGAGTGGTGTGTGTGTATCGATTACCGTAGATTGAATGCTGCTACGTTGAAGGATCATTTTCCTCTTCCATTCATTGATCAGATTTTAGAGCGATTAGTAGGTCGATCTCATTTTTGTTTTCTAGATGGTTATTCGGGCTATAATCAGATTTCCATTGATCCTAAGGACCAAGAGAAGTCCACCTTCACTTGTCCTTACGGAACATTTGCATACCGCCGTATGCCCTTTGGTTTGTGTAACACACCAGCAACCTTTCAGCGTTGCATGCTTGCCATTTTCTCTGATATGGTTGAACGCTGTTTGGAGGTCTTCATGGACGATTTTTCCGTCCATGGTGCATCTTTTGATGAATGTTTATATAACTTGAATAAAGTTTTACAATGATGTGAGGACACACATTTGGTTCTGAACTGGGAAAAATGCCATATGATGGTTAGTGAAGGGATTGTGCTTCGACATAAAATGTCTAGCAAGAGTTTGGAGATAGATCCGATTAAAATTGAGGTTATTTCTAAGTTACCCCCACCAAACTCGGTTAAAGGGGTACGAAGTTTTCTTGGTCACGCAGGATTTTACCGCCACTTTATAAAAGATTTCTCAAAAATCGCTAAACCATTATCTGAGTTGTTGGATAAAGATGTGGTGTTTGATTTTAATGAGAATTGTTTGCATGCTTTTAATGTGCTTAAAGAGAAATTAATTTCTGCACCAGTTGTGCAAACACCGGATTGGACAAAGCCGTTTGAATTAATGTGTGATGCGTCAGATTTCACAGTAGGGGCAGTTTTAGGACAACGTGTGGATAACAAACCCGATGTGATTTTCTATGCGTCCAAAACTTTAAATGAAGCACAACTTAATTACACTACAACAGAAAAAGAGCTTCTCACCGTCGTTTTCGCATTTGAAAAATTTCGGCAATATCTTGTAGGGTCAAAAGTCTTAGTATGGACGGACCACACCGCCATAAAGTATTTGATGGAAAAGAAAGATGCCAAACCTAGATTGATTAGGTGGATCTTACTGTTACAAGAATTTGATATTCAAATTAAAGATAAGGTGGGAATAGAAAATGTGGTTGCATACCATTTGTCTAGGTTGGATCGGGTAGACGAGAAGGACATTCATATACCCATTATCGAGACGTTTCCTGATGAACAACTTCTTTCTGTAAAATCTAAAGATACATGGTTTTCTTATATTGTTAATTATCTTGCCTGCAAAATTATCCCAGATGATTGGACATATCAAGAGAAAAAGAAAATTTTTCATTCTTTGAGATATTATTTCTGGGATGACCCCATTTTATTGAAGCAATGCAGGGATGGCGTTTTGCGCAGGTGCCTACCGGAGGTGGAATATGATAGTGTACTTCGTCATTGTCATACTCTACCAACGGGCGGCCATCATGCGAGTTCCAGACCAACGGCCAAGGTACTTGAGAGCGGCCTTTATTGGCCTACACTTTTCCGGGACGCATATGACTATGTGCGACACTGTGATTCCTACCAATGGGCAAGTAATATTTCAAAATGACAGGAGATGCCCCTCAACGTATTTCAAGAGGTTGAGGTGTTTGATCTGTGGGGTATTGACTTCATGGGACCCTTTTTGTCCTCAAACTCTAATTTGTACATTTTATTGGATGTTGACTATGTATCGAAGTGGGTAGAGGCAATACCCACTAGGACTAATGATGCTACTGTAGTGTGCAGGTTCGTAAAAGACTATATTTTCTTCATATTTGGCATACCGAGGATGATTATCAATGATGGAGGTACCCATTTCAGAAATCAAAAGTTCACTGCATTGTTGAGGAAGTATGGGGTAAAGTACAACATTGGTACCCCGTACCACCCGCAGACACAGGGGCAAGTCGAAGTCTCCAATAGAGAAATTAAGAAAATCCTAGAGCGCACAGTAGCTTTGACACGAAAGAACTGGAGTACCTTGCTATCGGACGCTTTATGGGCGTATAGGATGGCGTTTAAGACACCTATAGGCACTATGCCTTTTAGGTTGGCTTATGGGCGGGCCTGCCATTTGCCGGTAGAGTTGGAGCATAAGGCGCACTGGGCGCTAAGGAAGCTAAACTTGAATTATGTTGAAGCAGGAAAGAAACACTTGATAGAGCTGAATGAACTCGACGAGCTAAGGATGAATGCATATGAAAGCTCACGGATTTACAAAGAGCGAACAAAGCTGATTCACGATCGACACATTCAACTACGTGTCTTCAAGAAGGGAGATCGTGTGCTCTTGTTCAACTCAAGGTTGAAGATGCATCCTGGGAAATTGAAATCCCGGTGGAGTGGACCTTTCATTGTAGAGGAGGTCTGACCACATGGAGCGATCATGGTGCGTGATGGAGAGACAATATTTCTGGTTAATGGACAGAGGTTGAAGTTGTACTTCAGCGAGGATTACACAAGGAAAGTGCATGAGGTCAAACTTATTGCACTCAAGGATGTGTGATATGCTTGATTTCGTCTAGCCTACGACGTTAAATAAGGGTGCTTGTTGGGAGGCAACCCAACCATTGGTAGTTTCATCTATTTTTGTTTGCATGTACAAGTTAGTTTGGTTTAATTTTGTTTTTAGTATAAAAATGATACCTTGATCGTTTGTTCAGTGTGCAGGCCTGAGGCAGGGTCGATACCATCGACCATTGTGTTGATGGTATCGACATGGGCACAGTTAGGCGGCTGAAAAAATTTCTTTGAGTCGATACTATCGACGGACTCGTCGATGGTATCGACCTACCATCAGTGAATCGCCAGAACGGGGTCGATAGTATCGACATGGGTGTCAATACTCGTGAGATCCCTGAAGATTTTAGACGAAATTTGTCTCAATGAAGTCGATACCATCGACGGGCCTATCTATGGTATCGACCTGGTTACAGGCAGAAAGCGGCAGCTGGGCCTTGCGAGGGTGTTTTCCCTAAGAAGAGTTGATACTATCGATATCTGTCGATGGTATCGACACGACGTGTCACCAATCCGTGAGAGGAAATCAACGACGATCGCTACATCAAGGAAGTCGATCCATGGGATGGGTCGATACCATCAACACGCGTCGATGGTATAGACGCGTCATCGATCCGGGTCCCCACATCAGGCTATTGACAGCCTTCAATACTCACGAAGACCGGATTGTGCTACAGGTGTCGATACCATCGACCTGTGTCGATGGTATCGACGGGTCCATAACAGTGACGACCGCAGTTATAAAAGAGAGGGGTGGTTGTCAATTCTATTCACACTTTCAAAGCTTTCTTCCTCTACTTGTGCACTGAGCATTGCTGTGCAACCGGAGGCCTGTTATGAGCATCCAAGGATCACGATCTTCACTGGGTCTTCACCAAGCTCCATCTTCTTTTCCCTTTTCTCGGCAATAATGGTGCGGACATTCGGAGCATCTTCTTTGCGTGTGGCCCCTATGGAGATCCCTGAGTTCATTCCTCCACCATCTGCATCGATTCCTCATATGAGGATTGTCCATCCTTTCGTGGAGATCTGAAAGGTTTACGAGGAGCTGCTAAAGAGGAAGATTGAGCCCACCTGCTACATCGACCGGGACATGGTTCATTACCTTGGGTTCGAGCCCAATCTTGCCTACGTTCTCAAGGGGCAGGCGCAACACACGGGCCAGATGCCTGATGAGTTGGAGTACCACGCCGACGGCCAGCCGTTCTTCGGTGAATGGCCGACTTACAAGGAGCTCGTGGTAGAGTTCATGGCATCATTGGACATCAATGTCGTGCCCAATGACTTGATCACCACTGATAGAGAGTGGAAGAAGGGGCGTGTGTCGTTCAGACTCTACAACAACAACTACACTCTAACTCTCGCCCAGCTCAACTCGATGTATAACTGGTATCATGACCCTTACCAACACCGGAGGCCAGACAACCAGATGGACTACGGCGATATCTTCACCCAGCTGGTGACTGCGCCCCCCGACAAATTTGTGAGCTACCACAACGCTGCAGTCGCCGACTTTGAGCATCCGTTTGTGCAGATTCTGCACCGCATGCTCTGTACCATGCTTTTTGCTCATGACGACCTGTCTCTTAGCAAATTCCAGGAGATGGATTTGTTCTTTCTGCATAAACTGTTGAAACGTGAGGAGTGTAACTGGGGCGCGTTCTTCTTTACGCGCGTGTTGGCTGTGAGGAGGAGTACGCGGAAGGCTCCTATCCATTTTGGAGGGCTCATCACACCGCTGGCCCTCTACCTTGGGTTAGATTTCTCCTAGCTTACTCCACTTTCCAACAAGAACAAGGTCAACCTCAATCATCTACACCATTCCAACCTCCTCCTGCTCTGTGATGGCTTGGCTTATGCACATTGCCACGTCAATCAAGAATATCAAGAATGTGCACTTCCCGACCCCGTCTTCAACATCGGGGGAGCTCAGCATTTCCGGTGGCCTATCATCACCATCGACAACTTTGATGAAGATGGCAGTAATGACGACAATGATAATGATGGCGACGAGCATGAAGAGGAGGAGGAGGCTTTCACTCCTCTTCGGGCACGAGTAGCACCCCAGAAGCATCCCCATTTCCACCCGGGTGAATCATCATCTTCACAGCCTCCGCCACCTCAGCCCTCTCATCAAGGAGAGGATGTCTATTCGATGCAAGGAATGTACTCGATGCTGCAGGAGATTCATCAGACCCAGCAACAACATACATCATCTTACGCCAGTATTCAGGATACTACGAACCGGCTGTTAGAGAACCAGAGGGCAATTTTCAAGAATGAGCGCCTCCTCCTCGACAACCAATAGAACATCTATGACATGTTGCATAGGATGGAGATGCAGCAACAACCCTTCTATGACAATTACTGGAGCCAGAATTATTTTGGGGGGTATCCACAACCTCCGCTGATGCCCCAGTATGATCCAAGTTTCCAGGGGCAGTACCCATCATGGGACCCCACAGCCCCACAGTACCCGCCTCCACCTACATAATGATCGGTATCACTGTTCCACCTTTTAAGGTTGTTTTTTACTATGAGGCCATAGTCGAATTCAAGCTTAGGTGGGGAGTTGGAACAACTTCTATCCTTTATTTTTCCTAGTTTTTCATTTTTTTGTGCTTTGTCTTTTGTTATTTATTTCTCTTAGTTATTAGTTTGTTTTTAGAATCCGCACTCTATCTAGTGTAATTGTGGATGTCTAATGTCATTTGTCATCTCGTTGTTCGTACATGGGAATCAGGGGTAAATTTGAAATTTTTTTAGTGCTTTTGCAAGCTTGTGTTGTTCAACTTTGAGCACATGACTTATGAAAATAATTGGGTTTGTCAACTCTAAAACCAGAAACCACAACTGTATGTTCCTATGATTCATGAAGAGTGGACGGAATTGGTTGTTTGAGCCTAAACTGACAAAATGATAATGAGACCTTAATTTGAAATAAGAGAGAGAAACCTCTTAATTTTTACACAGGTCAGTAAGGAGGGACACATAATATTTTCTAAAAGGTTCAGTCAATTAATCTTGTGATCTATCCACCACCATTGTTTTCATACTCCACCATAAGAATTGGAAGCACATTACGGTTTTTGTCTTTTGACTGCATAGCATTTAGATAGGACTGCATTTTAGTTAGATTTTGCATAAAAAATGGAAAAAATGAAAAATTTGTAAATGAATCATGCATGCACACATTCTTAAGTGCATAGTAGCACAGTTGCATAACTAATCTCATGTAGTTGCATTTTAACATATCTTTGAGCATATAGGACAGTATGTGCCTTATTTCTTCTGAAAAATACGAGAAGTGGGTAACTTGTTCTATACTTTATGAAATTAAGTTGTAATGCCTCAAGGAGTACAGTTATGAGAAAATAAGCCCAAAAGAAAAAAAAAGAAAAAAAAGAGAGACAAAAGTCTGAAAAATATTGTACATTTTGCAAGTTGAGAGAAAAAGGGCTTGGAAAAAAAGGGCTGATTTTAGAGGGAGAAAAGAACTTATCTCACCCATATAATAGGAAGAATAAGCACATAATTAGTTTTTAGACATTCTATCTCGAATAAGATGGAATTATAGGAGCATGCATCATTCCACCCAAAATGTAGACATTAGGGCATTTTCATTTGCACATGCATCATTTAGGTCATTCTTGTATTTGTGCATGTTAAAACTGTATTATGCTTCAATTTCTTCCACAACCACCTATTCCATCCACCCGTTGCTCGAATTGGTAGGCCACTGTGATTATCTCCTCACTTTTTCATATCAGGAGAGCTGCTTCCATCTAGATGGTAGTTAGGATGAGTAACATAGATAGAAGATCACAAGATGCACTTAGTCTGGACCGGAAGATGTTATTATATTAACTGCCTTATATGATAGTGTTCATCAATTTTGAGGTAGATATCTTTTATGGATGATTATTGTCGCCTTTAGGGTAATTATCATTCGGTGGTTAGTGAGGGCCGGAATGTGAATGTCTGGCGGGGATCATATGGTGAAGTCTGTTGTGATAATCTGTTCTTTAGTTGACCCTCGCAATTCTATTCTAGAGTTTTGTTGCTCCAAGATGAGCAATGTTCAAGCTTAGGGGAGTTTGATGCGATGATTTTGAGTCGCATTTATAGACTTATTTTACTTGCGTTTTAAGTGTTTATTGGTCACTTCAGTGGTTAATATTGCATAATTCACTTACTTTAGTCTATGATACTTCTTAGTGTCAAATCTCTCTTATTTTATCATTTTGAGCATAAATGATTATAATTATAGGTTTTATCTCGACTGATTTGGTTTTGTTGTGAAATTTCAGGAAAAACACATATCTGCAGTTGTCGATACCATCGACATCAGTCGATACTATCGACACAGCCACAGGAAGGTAGCCGCAAGGAGCAGCACAGAGTCGATACCATCGACTGGGAAGTCGATGGTAGCGAGTTACCATCAGGTTGTCAACGACCAGCCAGTCGATACTATCGACACCAAAGTCAATACTATCGACACTTATAGCTTTAGCGACAGAAAAGGGATAAAACCGACGCCTAAGGGGGTCGATGCCATCGACCCGCGTCGATGGTATCGAGTCAGCATCAACCGGGATGACAGAAAAGAAAGAAGTCTTGCCGATATCGCGAGGGGTTGATACCATCGACCCATGTCGATGGTATCAACACCGTCAGATCAGAGTTTGCTTCAGATCGACCCAAATCCAACGGCTGTGATATTTTGGCAACCTAACTCGGTGTTAATACCTAATGACGGTGGCCAGGAGTGAGCCATCATGTCATTAGCCGCTGCACACGTCCCGAGAAGGTGTGGAGAGAAGATTGGAGCCCAGAAGCATGCCCCGACCATTCTAGAAGTCAAAGAAGACGTTTTCCACCACTGAAAGGTTGTAGATCGCACACTCTACGCCGAGGAACGATTGGAGCTTCTCCGTTCAGGGGTTTCATCACCTTATCCACGTTTTTATCCATGTTTCTCCTTTCTTCAATCATGTCTTGCTCTGAGATGAACATGCGGGGCTAGTCCCCTTTATCTTTAGGACCAGGAGTAGCCCGGGGAAGCATTGTATGACATTTTTATCATAAGTAATTCACAATTTGTCTCTTAAATCCGTGGTATGATTTTGTTTTCTCCATTATATTATTATGCTTGATCACCATAATGATAAACTAATGCCCTTAATTACTTTGAAAGAAGAATTAACGGTTGAAAAGAGACGAAATTCACATTAATTAACAAATCCCTTGAACAAGGTGATGTACGGTTAATGGTGGAAACCCAGAGGTCGATTCCAATGCGCCTAGTTTAGGGTATAGGTTACTACGACGGTGGAACCGACCTAGACTTAGGTAGTGAATTGTATCACGACAGTGAACAATTCTGACTACATGCCACTACCCAGATTGAGAGATGAATCTGATTAACTATGTGGAAGTTCATACAATGAAAACCCGCGGTGAAACCGCAATCCTAAAGATCCTCATTTAAATTGGTTAAACTAAACATTTAATCGATTGCTTTGTTTTATTTTATTTCTTTCTTTTATTTTTCAAACTACTCTCAAAACCTTTTAATCAGGTCTATCTGATTGCAAATAGTTAGTAGTAGTCTACCGATAGTTCAGTGTCCCTGAGTTCGAATCGGGCCTCATAAAGGCCTATACTACATTGACGTGTGCACTTGCGTTATACGCATGGTAAAATCGTGTCAAATACCCAGGGTCGGCCGAGTTTGTCGTGCTGGCAACTCGACCAATACCCTGCACATTGACTTGTTTTATAGTGGGGTTGGTTGAGTTACCCAGAAGATAACTCAATCAATACTATTGTACGATAAAGTGCAGAAAAATATTTCTAACCATTAGAGTGTTGCAAAAACTTGAAAATGTATCGTTGGAACACCCAAAATGGATAGAATTCGATTCTAATAGTCTATACTCGCTAGTAGGAAACCTAAACTATAAATAAGATGCATTGGGCTTCATACCATGGTTAGACAAACACTATGAAGGTCCCTATATTATGTTTGAGAGAGATTTGCCTCCCTAGAACCTCCATCCACTCTCATGATCTTAATGACTTGCTACATCCAATAGAGTGAGTAGGAGATTTGTAAGAGAGATTGTCCTACATGTATATCTTATGAGGATTTCACATCCTCTGCCTCCTAATCTCTATTTCATACCTTGAAGATGAAGATTCTCTCTCTTGTCTAAGAGATGTGAAGAAGGAGAAGAAGGGAAGGAGTCCCTTGATGAAAGTTTCTCCTTGGTGAAGGTAATGTCAAAGGTGGTAGATCTAAGTCAAGAGTGGGTAAATCCTTAAAGGCGAAAGAATTCTTGTAAGAGTGGGTAAGTCCTTGGAGAAAGCTAAAGACTCATTGCAAGAGTAGATATAAGGTAGAAAACTCTTGGTCATGGATAGGTAAGTCCTTTGTAAGGTTATTATCTCTCTTGACCTTAAAGGGAAGGCTAGGTACCCTTGAGCTTGAAAAGGGAGGTCTTATGTTGTAACTCTTATAATGGAATATAAGGAGTGAGAAATAGTTGAAAATCTTAGAAGATGACCTCTATAGGTAGTGGATGTATGATGAATTCATATTCATCCTAGTTTTAGTTGCATGTTTAGCTTAATTTTGCATCCATTTCCATCAATTCTCTTTAGAACTAGCTCATATTTAGGTTTTCTAGATTTATCTTAATTTATAGGATTTTAATCCATTTATACAGTTTTCATGGTAGGGTTTGAATTCATTGCATGATAGGGTGTAAGAGACGGTTTCCCTCTAATTGAAAAGTGGGCAAAAGAAACTTTTGATGAAATGTACCATATTCTAGATGACTCATTCCTTCATTAGTTGTTAAAAACATTTGATTGCATTACACCTGCCAAATCATCAGTTTTCTTAATTTTTCCCTTTATTAGAAGATGCTCCATCGACACAGACCATCAACCTTACACCAATAGCCCCCCCGGGTGGGTATCATCTGCCAAACCATCAGTGTTGGCTAAATTGGACATTATTATAAATCCCTTTGTTTTGATGATGAAAAACATTTCATTATTGTGGAATTAACTTGCTATTTGAGTGTTTCAGGGACAAGCATAAAAGGTGGTGGATAGCAAAGACTTGGAAGATCCTTATGCTCATAATTGCTTTATTTTCATGATTGTAATCAATGTAAAAACTTATACAAGTATATAATGTCCAAGTACTTAGATATCATGTAAATCAATCATTTAGATCTTCCCTATCCACACACAACACTTAGATAGGTCATCTCCTAAGTTAGCATCACAATTGCACATTGATACACACACTCAGTAATGAATACATTGAATCAGGGATATTCTCGGTCGACAAAAACTTCGACCGAACCACTCTCGCTCGACAAAGTCCTCGACTGAGAATAGACCCTCCTAGCCGTTAGACTGAGTTAGAAAAGTAGTTGGGAGTTGGAATCGAACGTTACAACATATTGATTCAGACTGCCACTCGGTTGACAAATTCCTCGACCGAGAGACTCTTGATCGACAAACTTCTCGATCGACAAAGGTTCTGATAGCACTTTTTAGAATTAATTAACTATCTATTACAAATGCAATTAGTGGATACTTAATGTCTAGTTGAGCACTAAGAACACCCTAGAAGGTGTCTAGAACATCCCCAAGCATTAGCAAACCACACCTATAAATAGGACAAGCTATAGGACATCCAAGGCATCACTTGTGCATACAATTACACTTGAGATTCAATCTTTGTGAGCAACAAGCTGAGCTTCACTTGCAATCTATTCTACATTAGTGTCCTATAGTTTGGTATCTCCTAGACACCACACTACCACATTCATCCACAGTGGATAGGAGATCAATACGCTTGATATAGGATCAAAACGTTGTACTTAATTAGTAACATTGTTTCTTTCGAAGGTTCATGGTGGGAACTGTTTGAAGGATTTTTGACCCATTTCCTTATGTAATGTGCTTTTCAAATTCATTACAAAGATCCTTTCCAATAGGCTGAAGGACATACTCCCTGTGGTGATAGATAAAAACCAATTTGCCTTCATTAAGGGCAGATGAATTAGTGATGCTATTTTGTTAGCTAATGATCTATTAAGTTCCTTTTCTTTTCGTAAAGGAAGTCCCATGCTTTGTGTCAAAGCTGATTTGTCAAAGGCTTATGACACAGTTAGGAGAGACTATATCTTTTCATCATGACAAAGATGGGCTTCCCCCCTTGCTGGCTCTCCTGGATTGAGGCCTGTTTCAACTCTGCATCCTTTTAAATTCTTATTAATGGTGTTCCATCTTGCTCCTTTGAAGCCTCTAATGGAGTCCGTCACGGAGACCCCCTTGCCCCATATATGTTTGTCATTGCAATGCAAGGCTTCTCTTCGATTATGGGTGATGCGGTGAAGAAGGACCTTATTGCTCTGCCCAAAGCATCAAACCAGTTTGGGATTTCCCACATTATCTTCGCAGATGACTTGCTCCTATTCTCGAAAGCCTCTGTCTCCAATGCTCAGCAGTTGAAGGTGGTCATTGATGAGTTTTGTGAAGCCTATGGTCTTAGTCTGAACAACACGAAGAGCCAAATTTTTATTAGTCGTAGCTGTTCTGACCAGGAGGATATTATTCGTTGTCTTGACATTGAGAAGAATGAGCTCCCTGTTAGATATCTGGGCCTCCCTTTGTTCACTGGTTGGCTAACAAAATCCTTGTGTACCCCCATTGTTGAAAAGATCAGAAGAAAATTGGACTCTTGGAAGGGTAGACTCTTATCGTTTGCTGGTAGGGTTGAGTTGGTGATCTCTACCTTCTCCTCTTACCATATCTTCTGGTCTGCAACTTTTCCCGTTCCGAAGGTTGTGATTCTTGATATTGAGAAACATATGCGTGATTTCATTTCGAATGACTCCACTAATGTGAAGCACATGCACACTGTCTCTTGGGATTCTATTTGTCATCCTAAGGAGGAAGGTGGTCTTGGTGTGAGACGAGTGCACGACTGGACCAAAGTTGGCCTTCTAAAGAACCTCTGGGACATTTCTACCAATAAGGAATCACTGTGGGTGAAGTGGTTACACGAATGCTATATTAAGGAGGAGTCTATTTGGTTGATTAGATGCAAGTCTAATGCAACCTGGATGTGGAGGAAGCTGCTTGGGATGAGAGAGATTCTGAAGGCGAATATCACTCTCAAGGTGGGTGACGGGTCTCACTTTCTATTCTGGAAGGATCCTTGGCTTCCTGGCAAGAAGTGTTTATTGGATTGTTGTGATGAACAAATGGTTCTCTGTCTTGGTAAGGGCCCTAATGGTGTTATTGCTTCCTGTGTTCTGAATAGGGAATGGTTACTCCCTGATATTGGAGGTGTGGATTCTATCAGTTCTCTTCTTAAAGACATGTCTCCGCTCAACAACAATGTAGATATGGTTATGTTTAACGATGGCAATTCTTTTAAGGCGAAAGATGGTTGGGGTCTGAGTAGAAAGAAGTATCCAAAGGTGAATTGGAGTTCCTAGATATGGAGAAGTAAATTCCCAAGAAGTTGTTCATGTTTTTTGTGGAGATGCTTTCTCAAAAAAATCTCTACTTATGACTATCTTATGAGGATTGGTTTGTATTTAGCATCAAGGTGTGTTCTTTTCTGTTCTGACGAGGAGGATCTTGATCACATATTCTTCAAGTGTCCCTATAGTGCTGACCTTTGGAAATGTTTCACTCACAAATATGGGAGGAGCCCATGGGGGCTGGAGGATCTCATCCTGCTACATGGCCAAATGAAAACTGCCGCAGGTCTGTCTATACTTAGGATCTGGCTTGAGAGGAATGCGAGGATTTTTGGTGGTCCCAGGTGAAGCTCTGAGGAGTGTTGGGACCTAGTATACTTAGACACTTTGAGTATTCACACTGATTAAGTGTATAGATAGTTAGTTCCTCCTTCTTTTCTTTTGATGTTTTTTTTTCAGTTTCCCTGTCTTGGGATGCACCCATAGGCATTGTATATACTCACATTGGTTTTTTTTAATGAAAGAGAAACATGCTGGGTTCAACAAAAAAAACATTGTTTCTTTCTTCCAATCTTGTTCCTTTCTATTGTATTTTGTTCTCCTTTTCTACTCCTAGGTTGGAGGCTGCGGAAAGGAGGTTGTTGGAGCTTCTTCAGGCAGTGAAGGTAGCTCGATGGACTTTGGACTACTTCTAGAAGGTCTCAACGGGAAGCTACTTTAAGGAGGAAGGCTACTTCAAGGGGGAGCTTGAAGTTACTTCAAGTGAAGGCTTCTTTAAGGTTGGTGAGACGACTTCGGGGTGAAGGTTGTCCAAAGGGTTTGTGAAGGTAGTTGTATCTTATGTAACATCCTTGTGAGGTAATAAAATACAATTGCTTTCAAAATCCCAGTTGGGGATCAACCGGGTAGTGGACTGACTCCCTTAGTATTTGCTAAGGGTGGACCCACTCTAAACGCCTGTGTCTCCTTCTCCAATATTTTTGTGGTTGCTTGGTTAAATTAATTTTTTAAATTATCATAAAACCCTATTCACCCCCTCTAGTGTTTTTCAATTGGTATCAACGTAGGCTTCAAGGAGCTCTAATTGAGTCTTGAAGATGGAGGGTTGTGGTGTCTACAACCTCAAGCAAAGGAGAAACTTGGACCAACCTTTAACTAGCTGTAGCTGGTGTTTAGGAACAGGACACACAACACTTAGCAGTCCAAGGAAGTCAAAGAAAGAAGAGGTGCATAAAGAGGTACAATGCTTCGTTACTACTACAAATGAAGAAGAACAAGAGGTAAGTCTTTTTGACTTGTCAAAAGAAGATTTAATTGTTAGTCTTCAAGAAATGCATGACAAATATATTGATTGTAAAAAGAGACTAAAAAGAGTTACTAAAACTAATGAGGATTTGTATGCTAAATTAAAAGATCTTGCTTTTGAAAAGGAAAGTATTATTTCTAAAAATTCTACCTTGAAATCATCTCTCAATGATTGCAATATAAAATTGCTTACTCTAGAAACAAACTATGATATTCTTTCTCAAGAAAAGGTTGAACTACTTGCAAAATTGAATGATCTTCAAACTCAACCTATTTTGTGTACTCATTTAGATTATGATGCTATTATGAAAGAAAGAGATAATTTGTTGTCTAATCTAGAGCAAGAAAGTCTAAATGTTAAAAAGATAATGGATGAGAAATCAATACATGTATCCATCATAAGCCTAAATGGATCTCATATCATTTTCAGGGCTTAACATCCCTTGTAAAATGTGTGGCAACACATCCCATTATCATATAGATAACGAGGTGTTACACGAAAACGTGCAGAAATCACCATAACCCCAGCTTATCGAAAAAGACGTGTTAATTAAAACTGATTGCAGAAAACTAATAAACTGTGAAACTATTACATTCCAGTCCTCATCCTACACAGCAACATATCATATATATACATACACGAGACCTGCTACGTGTCCACAGCTCAGGAACAGCTATCCATCCATCCCATGAGTTCACCACCTGTTCATATACAGAAAGGCCCACATCTGGCCAACAACAGGATATACAAACATTATCGATCATTCATCGTGAAACAACGTCAAAACACTGCCAAGGACCTGAGAGTACAGGGATGACTCTAGACTCTACTATAAAACATCCAAAATAGCAGCATATCCATTGCTTGCCTTCTATTGCTCGTCAAGCTGCTCGGCCGCAACACCACGACCACCACCACGTCTAGCTCGGCTACCTAAAAAGGGTGCAAACCAGTGGGGTGAGACAATTGAACAATTGTCCCAGCGGGAAACATAACTCCCCACCGCAACTACAGAACCTCAGCAAGATAAACTATAACAGCAGATAACTAATAACAGGTATAGCAAAAGCAGTCTATATAAAGCCAAGCTATTCATACCGACAAGCTTACCAGCTGTGCAAAAGCATATAGCCAAAAATCTCTCAATGGAACATGATTGACAAGTTAACATATATCACTATGTAACATGGTTATCAGAATAAGATATAACGTCACATAACCTGATTATCAAGATAAGACATATTACCACATACCTGATGAATGTATAAGTAACTGCAAGGTATAACAGAGATATTACACAAACAAGGCTTCAACCAATGTTTCGTGTTTGATATAGGTAGTAAATACTACACGGCTGAATTTCGTATTATTATGCCCTGAGGAAGTGAACCGTACCATTCAAATCCAACCTTCGGTTATGAAACCCAAGCCGGTGCCATACAAGGTCAATGGAAGAGCCGGACTCCACGACCTCCCACCTCGTGGTCAGTACACGAGTACAACATAAGCAGGACCGCAGTCTCATGCTGAAGTGGTCTAAGCCACATGGTCAGCTCCATAGGCTACCCTCACTCTAGCCCGCCATGGTACAGGGTCTCGGCGCTAGTAAAACTGAGCCACGAGCTTGTTCACCGTGCTCTGAGCCATGAACACATTCATGCTCCTCACATCACATATCCTGAGCCATGGGCCTGTTTGCCATGCTCTATATACATATATCTGAGTCTGCAACCGAAGTTACACTCTTACCTCCTCATTTTCAGGCTAGGAGCAACCTACACATATTCAACAATATGAACTTCCAGGTTAACCCGTAGGAGAACCTGTTTCACCATCACCAAGTCCTGACGATGATGGATCTATGGCCAGGGCAAACTACATGATATGGTTCCACTGTAATTATTTAGTATCTTTTAGATGGATTGCAAGATTCAACCAAGTTGTATAACATGCAAGATATAACAGAAAGTAAATAACATTATATTATTATTGAAACCACATCAACCTGATCCATCTCAAGGATTCAACATCACATGTTACCACTTGGCCTCTTGCCAACCATCTAGATCCATCTCAAGGACCATCACATACCATGGGACTTAAATCCCTCATCATGTACTGCCAATGCCTCTTCAAGGCTTACATCATCATCATGGAACAACACATCATACATACAATCTTATCAATCAGAGTATTATCAAAGTAATGTTACTCATCACATATGTCACATAGATTTTTCATGGCTAAACATCACCTGCATGGTTAGGGTGCACAATAATCATACTTTCAACATAAAGACTATACTTACCATCACAAGATGATATTCAAGATACTGTGCTTATTCTTACACTATTTGATGATCAAGTGTATTAAGCACATCATTAACAAACCATACCTATACTTATCCTCATCTCAAAATTATACAAATAATCAAGGTGTTCACTATATATAGAAATCATGTTGAGTATACAAAGCAAACACTATTATTACCACTATCATTACTGTCACCATCCACTATTATCATTATTATCATTATGCCAGCTACTAGTGTAACTACCACCATTCTCATTAATAGTTAAGCATAAGGATCACTTCACGCATATCATTACTACTACCTTCCTCATCATCATCGTATGCTACTATCGGCATCATTACTACCATTATTGCCATCTCTACTATTATCAGTATCATCATTATTGTTATTATGTTACCATCATTCTTATTATTACTATAGCCAAGGAGTCAACATCATTGTATAAGCATAACTATACACTTCCATAACACAAGGAACTGTCGTTAAAAGGTCACAAGACCCTCACCAAAACTCCTCACTACTCTCACCCAAACAACCCACAACAACGACTAGAGAGGAGTGCAGCAACGCTGCGTTGCTACCACTGAACCCAACACACGACGTAGCGTCACAAGGGGTGTCGCGCGTCAGGGTGTAACGGTGTGTCGGGCACCCATGTGTGTCGGGCAACGCCCGTCACACCTCCTTCCTCGACGCCCGTCACAAGCGCCCAACTGACATGGAACACTGGGTGCAACCTGTGCAACTCTGGAGGCAACTCTAACTCATAAGCTACCTTGCCAACACGTGCTATGACTGAGTAAGGCCCCATATACCTGGGAGCTAACTTACCCTTCCATACAAACCTTAGCACACCCTTCCACGGCGAGACTTTAAGATATACTTTGTCTCCTACCTGGAACTCCAAAGGTCATCAACGATTGTCCGCATAAGACTTTTGCCTGTCCTGTGCCACTTTCAACTATTGTTGTATCACTTTGATCTTTTCTGTTGTCTGTTTTACTAACTCAGGACCCAACAACTGATACTCACTAGACTCATACCAACACAAAGGAGATCTACACTTCCTTCAATACAAAGCCTCATAAGGAGTCATGTCAATGCTCTGCTGATAACTGTTGTTGTAGGCAAACTCTATCAAACTCAGATGTACATCCCAGTTGCCTAGAAACTGCAAAACACAAGCTCGAAGAAGATCCTCCAAAATCTAAATAGTCCTCTCAGACTATCCATCTGTCTACGGGTGAAAAGTTGTAGTGAACCTCAACTGCGTTCCCAACGCTCTGTGCAACTATTCCCAAAAACGACTCGTAAACTGAGGACCTCTGTCAGAAACTATCATTGCTGGCACACAATGCAAACGTACTATCTCATCCACATAGACTCGAGCTAGTTTCTCAGCTGTATATGTCGTCTTCACTGGTAGAAAATGGGCAGACTTAGTCAATCTATCCACTATCACCCAAATGGAATCATGATTCCTAGTTGTCCGGGGTAGACCAACTACGAAATCCATGGTTATATGATCCCATTTCCACTGTGGTATCGACAAAGGTTGCAACGTACCTGCCGGCTTCTGATGTTCAGCCTTCACTTGCCGACACACCGCACATCTCGCCACGAACTCAGCTACATCTTTCTTCAAGCCGGGCCACCAATACAAGTCCTTCAGACTATGATACATCTTGGTGACACCTGGATGCATAGCATACATCGACGTATGTGCTTCCTCAAGCACCAACTTCCTCAGATCATCAACATCTGGAACCACCATCCTATCACAATAGCAAACTAGTCCATCCTCGGACTCATGAAACCCATCACGCTTGTCGGTACCGAACTCTGATCTGATCAACTGTACTGCATCATCTGTCTGTTGTGCATCCTTGATCTGCTGTCTCAACATAGGCTTAACTTGCATCTGTGCGAAAAGACCAGACAACAAAGAAACTTCCATCTGCACATTCATCTATTGCAGAGAAACAAACATATCTTGCTTATGGCATACCAGAGAACTCAACTGTGCCTTCTTTGAAGAAAGAGAAGACTTTTTGCTAAGCGCATCAGCTACCACGTTCGCCTTACCAGGATGATACTCGATAGTGCAGTCGTAATCATTGATCAACTCCATCCATCATCGTTGTCGCATGTTCAACTCTTGTTGCGTAAAGATATACTTCAGATTCTTATGATCCATAAAGATCTGACACACTTCCCCATACAGATAGTGTCTCCAAATATTTAATGCATGAACCACTGCCGCCAGCTCCAAGTCATGAGTCGAATAGTTCTCCTCATGTTTCTTGTGCTGTCGTGAGGCAAAAGAAACCATATGATCTTCCTGCATCAACACACAACCTAAACCTTTCTTGGAAGCATCACAGAAAACAACATAGCCTTTCCTAGGCTCTGGCAAGATCAACACTGGAGCACTGGTCAGCTTCTCCTTCAAACTCTGGAAAGCTTGCTAACATCGATCATCCCAAACAAAAGGTACATCCTTCCTGGTCAACTTCGTCATTGGCAACGCGATCACACTGAAGTCCTTGATAAACCTCTGGTATTATCCTGCCAAACCAAGGAAACTACGAACTTCTGTCGGTGTCTTTGGCTGTTCCCAATCCGCAATGGATTCCACCTTCTTCGGATCTACTTTGACTCCTTCGGCAGATATCACGTGACCTAAGAAAGTCACTTCCTCCAACCATAACTCGCACTTACGGAACTTGGCATACAACTGATGTTGACGAAGAAGAGTCAACGCTCGACGAAGATGTTGCTCATGCTCTTGCCTGTCCCGACTATAGATCAGGATGTCATCTATAAAGACTACAACAAACTGGTCTAAGAACAGACGGAACACTCTGTTCATCATATCCATGAAAGCAGCAGGTGCATTGGTTAGTCCAAACGACATAACCACGAACTCAGAATGACCATACCTTGTTCTGAAAGCTGACTTTGGTATGTCATCCGCCTTTATCCTCAACTGATGATATCCAAACCGTAGATCGATCTTCAAAAACACTGTAGCACCACACAACTGATCAAACAGATCATCTATCCTCGGCAACGGGTACTTATTCTTGATCGTGACCTTGTTCAACTGCCGGTAATCTATATACAACCACATCAAACCATCCTTCTTCTTAACAAACAACATGGGAGCACCCCACGGCGACGTACTCGGTCGAATAAAACCCTTCTCCAACAACTCTTGCAACTGCTTCTTCAACTCTGCCATCTCTGCTAGAGCCATCCTATACGCTGACTGTGCAACTGGCTGAGTTCCTGGAACTAGATTGATCTCAAAATCAATCTCTCGGGGTGGAGGAACACCTGGAAACTCCTCAGGAAACATGTCTGCAAACTCTCGAACTACTGATACCTCCTCAAGGCTAGGACCTTTCGCCTTGGTAGCCACAACGGTATCCACCACATGAGCTAAGAACGCCTCACATCCTTGTCATAACAACTTATCTGCCACCATAGCTGATACCAAACATGTCAGAAGAATCTTCCTATCTCCCTGGAAGATCCACTTTTCTCCGGCAACATCAAACACTGCCTGCTTGGAACCACAGTCCAAAACAACCTTATACTTCTCTAAGGTATCCATCCCAAGGATAACATCAAAACCATGCATACCAAGTGGTATAAGATCCACTTGTATGCGGTGTCCCGCGAAATACAAGACACAAAATGGACACTTTTCTTGAAGCAAAGAGGAACCATCAAGAGGGGTTTCTAACAACAAGCTATCCTTCTTACAGCTAACATGTAAACGACAGTTTTCAAGCATACTATAGGCGATAAAAGAGTGTGTAGCACCCAGGTCAACCAGAACATATATAAAGCAAGAAGAAGACATATCAGAATGAAATAACTCCATCTGACCTGTCACCACTCGCGGGTTGACTATCGCCTCCGGCTGACTCGTGGCATAGAATCGAGCCGTTGCTTGCTATCCACGACCTCTGCTTCCTTGAGCAGATGATCCAGCTAGAGACGTTTGACTGCGTCCTCGTCCTCTGCTACCACTGGGCTGTGGTCTCTCTGACCTCTAAAAACTCTGCCTCGGCTGCTGCGTCACTTCAACAACTTTATTCGGGCAATTGAACTTCCAATGCCCGACCTGTCCACAAAGATGACATGACTTGTCCTCAAACCGTGGCCTAGCTGGCCCTGTCACTGCCACAAAAGATGAACTGTGCACCTTAGACGGTGAAGAAACATAACCTTTCCCCTTACTCGGAGACCACTGAGAAGGTACACCAGAACTTCTCATCGCTGACGGTGCTAAAAACCTGGGCTTCTTAAAGCCACCAAACCTCCGTCCTTGAAACTGAGCAGGTCTTTTGTGAGACATAGACTCTCTTTTCTCCCTTACTGTCCTCTCGATCCGTCGAACAGATTCCATGAACGTAGCAAACCATTCTCGGTTCTCCAACGCAGACACCGGGGTTCTCAACTCAGCACTCACACCCTTCTCGAAATGTCTGATCCGCTCCTCATCTGTTGCCGCCATGTGAGGACAGAATCTCAACAGATCCATAAACTTAGCTTCGTACTCGGTGATGTTCATCGTTCCTTGTCTTAGGTTCTCGAACTGACTCACCTTCTCATCTAGATATGTCTTCGGGAAGTATCTGGTGACGAACTCGCGTTGGAACACTTCCCAACAGATCACCTCACCGGGCTACTTCTCTTCTTCGATGGTCCACTAGTGACCAACACTACCTTTCAGAAGGTAGACAACATGCTTTACCTTGTCTGCTTTGGGGATGTCAAGGATCCGGAAATTCTTGAGACTTGTCAGCCACAGATCTGCATCCGCTGGATCAACCGTTCTAGCATACTCCGAAGCTCCAACTCGGCGAAGACGCTCGAAGGTCTTCCCAGTACCCGATGCTTCTCCATGGGGAACCTGTGCTCCCGGAGGAGGCACTGGTAATCGCTCGACCATGAGATTCATCGTAGACATTAACTGCCCCATAAGCTGTTGGTAAGAAGGATGTTCAAGTATGGCTGGGTTAAATTGGGAACCCTCAGGTACCTGATCTTCATGTGGCTATCCATCTGCTCCATCAACCGATGCAGCATCACTGTACTCAGCAGAGTGTTCTTCATGGTTTCCAGACATCTTGGCTTTTCTTCCGCTGAGGGCAGAAGATTTTGTAAGAAAATCTGGAAAACTCATAAGAACAGACTCAACCTAGTCCTAAATCCCTGTAGACTCAGCGAACCTATAGCTCTGATACCAAAACTTGTGGAAACACATTCCATTATCATATAGATAACGAGGTGTTACGCGAAAATATGCGGAAATCACCATAACCACAGATTATCGAAAAGACGGGTTAATTAAAACTGATTGCGGAAAACTAATAAACTGTGAAACTATTACATTCCAGTCCTCATCCTGCACAGCAACATATCATATATATACATACACGAGACCTGCTACGTGTCCACAGCTCAGGAACAGCTGTCCATCCATCCCATGAGTTCACCACCTGTTCATATACAGAAAGGCCCACATCTGGCCAACAGTAGGATATACAAACATTATCGATCGTTCATCGTGAAACAACGTCAAAACACTGCCAAGGACCTGAGAGTACAGGGATGTCTCTAGACTCTACTACAAAACATCCAAAACAGCAGCATATCCATTGCTTGCCTTCTACTGCTCGTCAAGCTGCTCAGCCGCAACACCACGACCACCACCACGTCTAGCTCGAATACCTAAAAAGGGTGCAAACCAGTGGGGTGAGACAATTGAACAATTGTCCCAGCGGGAAACATAACTCCCCACCGCAACTACAGAACCTCAGCAAGATAAACTATAACCGCAGATAACTAATAACAGGTATAGCAAAAGCAGTCTATATAAAGCCAAGCTATTCTTACCAACAAGCTTACCAGCTGTGCAAAAGCATATAGCCAAAAATATCTCAATGGAACATGATTGATAAGTTAACATATATCACTATGTAACATGGTTATCAGAACAAGATATAATGTTACATAACCTGATTATCAAGATAAGACATATTACCACATACCTGATGAATGTAGAAGTAACTGCAAGGTATAACAGAGATATTACACAAACAAGGCCTCAACCAATGTTTCGTGTTTGATATAGGCAGTAAATACTACACGGCTGAATTACGTATTATTATGCCCTGAGGAATTGAATCGTACCGTTCAAATCCAACCTTTGGTTACGAAACCCAAGCCGGTGCCATACAAGGTCAATGGAAGAGCCGGATTCCATGACCTCCCACCTCATGGTCAGTACATGAGTACAATATAGGCAGGACCGCAGTCTCATGCTGAAGTGGTCTAAGCCACAGGGTTAGCTCCATAGGCTACCCTCACTCTAGCCCACCTTGGTACAGGTCTCGGCGCTAGTAAAACTGAGCCACAGGCTTGTTCACCGTGCTCTGAGCCATGAATGCATTCATGCTCCTCACATCACATATCCTGAGCCATGGGCCTGTTTTCCATGCTCTATATACATATATCTGAGTCTGCAATCGAAGTTACACTCTTACCTCCTCATTTTCAGGCTAGGAGCAACCTACACATATTCAACAATATGAGCTTCCACGTTAACCCGTAGGAGAACCTGTTTCACCATCACCAAGTCCTGGCGATGATGGATATATGGCCAGGGCAAACTACATGATATGGTTCCACTGTAATTATTTAGTATCTTTTAGATGGATTGCAAGATTCAACCAAGTTGTATAACATGCAAGATATAACAGAAAGTAAATAACATTATATTATTATTGAAACCACATCAACTTGATCCATCTCAAGGATTCAACATCACATGTTACCACTTGGCCTCTTGCCAACCATCTAGATCCATCTCAAGGACCATCACATACCATGGGACTTAAATCCCTCATCATGTACTGCCAATGCCTCTTCAAGGCTTACATCATCATCATGGAACAACACATCATACATACAATCTCATCAATCAGAGTATTATCAAAGTAATGTTACTCATCACATATGTCACATAGCCTTTTCATGGCTAAACATCACCTACATGGTTAGGGTGCACAATAATCATACTTTCAACATAAAGACTATACTTACCATCACAAGATGATATTCAAGATATTGTGCTTATTCTTACACTACTTGATGATCAAGTGTATTAAGCACATCATTAACAAACCATACCTATACTTATCCTCATCTCAAAATTATACAAATAATCAAGGTGTTCACTATATATAGAAATCATGTTGAGTATACAGAGCAAACACTATTATTACCACTATCATTACTGTCACCATCCACTATCATCATTATTATCATTATGCCAGCTACTAGTGTAACTACCACCATTCTCATTAATAGTTAAGCATAAGGATCACTTCACACATATCATTATTACTACCTTCCTCATCATCATCGTCTGCTACTATCGGCATCATTACTACCATTATTGCCATCACTACTATTATCAACATCATCATTATTGTTATTATGTTACCATCAATCTTATTATTACTATAGCCAAGGAGTCAACATCATTGTATAAGCATAACTATACACTTCCATAACACAAGGAACTGTCGCTAAAAGGTCACAAGACCCTCACCAAAACTCCTCACTACTCTCACCCAAACAACCCACAACAACATCTAGAGAGGAGTGCAGCAACGCTGCGTTGCTACCACTGAACCCAATGCACGACGCAGCGTCACAAGGGGTGTCGCGCGTCAGGGTGTAACGGTGTGTCGGGCACCCATGTGTGTCGGGCAACGCCCGTCACACCTCCTGCCTCGACGCCCATCACAAGCGCCCAACTGCAACGCCCGATATACTTGCTAGCCATAACGGCCAGGGTACTAACCTCTCTAACCATCAAGAGAGAGAGAAAGAAAGAAGGGAACACTCCTCAAAATGTGCAACCACCCATCAAGGCCTATCGGCCGACACACACCAAAGTCAAGGGTGTGACGCCCGTCACAACCCAGCCCTATCGGCTGTCACAACTCAAGGTGTATCGCCCACCAACAACCATCATGCTCAACAAGGATATATCGGGCAACACCTCACTCTAGCCTATCGTCCAACCCAAAAGCTTGCCACACTTGGCCTTGTCGTCCACCATCAACAAACCACCATGTCATTCTGGGTCCAACGTCTATCACAAGGACAAAGGTGTCACTCATCTCAAGATGAACCATATCGTCCAACAAGGGTCACCATATGTCATCCTTCTCAAGAACAAGGGTGTCACCCAACACACCAAAACAAGGAAGGTATCGCCCAACAGGGGTCCTCTTCAACCTCCAACCTCAAGGATACTCAAACCCTAAAAAGCAAGGTACACCAGATCACAAGGAAACCCTAAACCCTAAGGGGAATCGGCCCCCAGAGGTACAAAAACAAGGTACAAATCTAAGCTAATAACTTATGAACAAGAACAAGAACAAGAGGTTAAGGAATTAGGGTTAGAAGTTATGCAACCCGCCTTAAGCTCCAAGCTTCAAGGAAGAAGAAGCACTCCAAGGTCTAAGGGATATCGTCCACCAAAGTTGATCTAAGAGAGGGTATCGGCCACCACTGCAACTCCAGGAGAGTGTATCGGCCAACACAAGCAAAGAAGGAGAGGGGTGTCGTGCACTCAAGGTGGAGGAGAGACCAAAAGATCAAAGGAAGCTAAGGCAAGGAAAAGAACCACCTATATAGAAGGAAAGGGAGGAGAAAATAAGGTAGATCCATGCTATGTGTCGTCCACCCAAGGGACACTTGTCCTAGAGCTCAAACCACCACCCTAGAATGGCATGAGACACTTGTCCAAGATGTGCACCAGGTGTCTACCAAACAAGACCAAGCAGCATGGGCGACACAACTAGCAGCTCCACTGGGCGACACACCAAGGCACCTGGGCGACACACATGGTTGTTGGTCAACACAAACCATACCAGGTCGACACACTACTCACCTTGGGAGACACAAGAAAATCTTGGATGACACAAGGCAAGTCTTGGCTAACACAAGGCTCAACCAAGCCCAAACAAGGCACCTCAAGGCCCAAAACAACTCAACCAAGGCCCAAGAAACTCAAACAACAAGCCCAAGCCTTCCTCTCAACCCTAGAGGAAGAAAAGAGAGGGAAACATCTCACAAGATGGAAAACTTGCACACAAAACCCTAAACTTGGGTTATTTGCAAGTAGCCCCTCGAACTCTCAACAAAGCACAACCAAACCCTAATCACCTCTAAAGGTGATTAGCAGGCATCAAACCACCAAGGTTAAGCAAAACAAACAGGGTAAACCCTAAACGAAGGTCAGGGTCCTTACAAGCTAACCCCCTTTAAGGGATTTCGTCCCCGAAATCCGAAGAGAAAAGTGAGGGATACTTCCTCCTCATCTCTTCCTCAAGCTCCCACGTGGCTTCCTCAACGCCACGACGCTGCCAAAGAACTTTCACAAGAACCAGGTCCTTCCTCTTCAGCTTCTTGATCCTTCTATCAAGGATCGCCACAGGACCTTCCTCGTAGGTCACATCTGTATTAAGCTCAACCTCAACTGGATGTATCACTGTACCTGAATCTGGATGACTTTTCTTCAGCATACTGACATGGAACACTGGGTGCAACCTGTGCAACTCTGGAGGCAACTCTAACTCATAAGCTACCTTTCCAACACGTTCTATGACTAAGTAAGGCCCCATATACCTGGGAGCTAACTTACCCTTCCGTCCAAACCTTAGCACACCCTTCCATGGTGGGACTTTAAGATATACTTTGTCTCCCACCTGGAACTCCAAAGGTCGTCGGCGATTGTCTGCATAAGACTTCTACCTGTTCTGTGCCACTTTCAACTATTGATGTATCACTTTGATCTTTTCTGTTGTCTGTTGTACTAACTCAGGACCCAACAACTGATACTCACCAGACTCATACCAACACAAAGGAGATTTGCACTTCCTTCCATACAAAGCCTCATAAGGAGCCATATCAATGCTCCGCTGATAACTGTTGTTGTAGGCAAACTCTATCAAACTCAGATGTACATACCAGTTGCCTAGAAACTACAAAACACAAGCTCGAAGAAGATCCTATAAAATCTGAATAGTCCTCTCAGACTGTCCATCTGTCTGCGGGTGAAAAGCTGTACTGAACCTCAACTGCGTTCCCAACGCTCTGTGCAACTGTTCCCAAAAATGACTCGTAAACTGAGGACCTCTGTCAGAAACTATCGTTGCTGGCACACCATGAAAACGTACTATCTCATCCACATAGACTCGAGCTAGTTTCTCAGCTGTATATGTCGTCTTCACTGGTAGAAAATGGGCAGACTTAGTCAATATGTCCACTATCACCCAAATGGAATCATGATTCCTAGTTGTCCGGGGTAGACCAACTACGAAATGCATGCTTATATGATCCCATTTCCACTGCGGTATCGGCAAAGGTTGCAACGTACCTACCGGCTTCTGATGTTCAGCCTTCACTTACTGACACACCGCACATCTTGCCACAAACTCAGCTACATCTTTCTTCAAGCCGGGCCACCAATACAAGTCCTTCAGACTATGATACATCTTGGTGACACCTGGATGCATAGCATACATCGACATATGTGCTTCCTCAAGCACCAACTTCCTCATATCATCAGCATCTGGAACCACCAACCTATCACGTTAGCAAACTAGTCCATCCTCAGACTCATGAAACCCATCACGCTTGTCGTTGCCGAACTCTGATCTGATCAACTGTACCGCATCATCTATCTACTATGCATCCTTGATCTGCTGTCTCAACGTAGGCTTAACTTGCATCTGTGCGAAAATACCAGACAACAAAGAAACTTCCATCTACACATTCATCTATCATAGAGAAACCAACATATCTCGCTTATGGCATACCAGAGAACTCAACTGTGCCTTCTTTGAAGAAAGAGAAGACTTTCTGCTAAGCACATCAGCTACCACGTTCGCCTTACCAGGATGATACTCGATAGTGCATTTGTAATAATTGATCAACTCCAGCCATCGTTGTTGTCGCATGTTCAACTCTTTCTACGTAAAGATATACTTCAGATTCTTATGATCCGTAAAGATCTGACACACTTCCCCATACATATAGTGTCTCCAAATATTTAACGCATGAACCACTACCGCCAGCTCCAAGTCATGAGTCGGATAGTTCTCCTCATGTTTCTTGAGCTGTCGCGAGGCAAAAGAAACCATATGATCTTCCTGCATCAACACACAACCTAAACCTTTCTTGGAAGCATCACAGAAAACAACATAGCCTTTCCCAGGCTCTTGTAAGATCAACACTGGAGCACTGGTCAACTTCTCCTTCAAACTCTGGAAACCTTACTGACATTGATCATCCCAAACAAAAGGTACATCCTTCCTGGTCAACTTCGTCATTGGCAACACAATCACACTGAAGTCCTTGATAAACCTCCGGTAGTATCCCGCCAAACCAAGAAAACTGTGAACTTTTGTCGGCGTCTTCGGCTGTTCCCAATCCGCAACGGATTCCACCTTCTTCGGATCTACTTTGACTCCTTCGGAAGATATCACGTGACCTAAGAAAGTCACTTCCTCCAACCAGAACTCACACTTACTAAACTTGGCATACAACTGATGTTGACGAAGAAGAGTCAATGCTCGACGAAGATGTTGCTCATGCTCTTGCCTGTCCCGACTATAGATCAGGATGTCATCTATAAAGACTACAACAAACTGGTCTAAGAACAGACAAAACACTCTGTTCATCATATCCATGAAAGCAGCAGCTGCATTGGTTAGTCCAAACGGCAGAACCACGAACTCAAAATGACCATACCTCGTCCTGAAAGCTGACTTTGGTATGTCATCCGCCTTTATCCTCAACTGATGATATTCGGACCATAGATCGATCTTCGAAAACACTGTAGCACCACGCAACTGATCAAACAGATCATCTATCCTCGACAACGGGTACTTATTCTTGATTGTGACCTTGTTCAACTGCCGGTAATCTATACACAACTGCATCGAACCATCCTTCTTCTTAACGAACAACACAGGAGCACCCCACGGTGACGTACTCATTTGGATAAAACCCTTCTCCAACAACTCTTGCAACTACTTATTCAACTCTGCCATCTCTGCTGGAGCCATCCTATATGCTGACTATGCAACTGGCTGAGTTCCTGGAACTAGATTGATCTCAAAATCAATCTCTCGGGGTGGAGGAACACCAGGAAACTCCTCAAGAAACACGTCTGCAAACTCTCAAACCACTGATACCTCCTCAAGGCTAGGACCTTTCGCCTTGGTAGCCACAACGGTATCCACCACATGAGCTAAGAACACCTCACATCCTTGTCGTAACAACTTATCTGCCACCATAGCTGATACCAAACATGTCAGAAGAATCTTCCTATCTCCCTGGAAGATCCACTTTTCTCCGGCAACATCAAACACTGCCTGCTTGGAACCACAGTCCAAAACAACCTTATACTTCTCTAAGGTATCCATCCCAAGGATAATATCAAAACCATGCATACCAAGTGGTATAAGATCCACTTGTATGCGGTGTCCCGAGAAAGACAAGACACAAGATGGACACTCTTCTCGACCGACAAAGGTTCTGATAGCACTTTTTAGAATTAATTAACTAGCTATTACAAATGCAATTAGTGGATACTTAATGGCTAGTTGAGCACTAAGAACACCCTAGAATGTGTCTAGAACATCCCCAAGCATTAGCAAACCATACCTATAAATAGGACAAGCTATAGGACATCCAAGGCATCACTTGTGCATACAATTACACTTGAGATTCAATCTTTGTGAGCAACAAGCTGAGCTTCACTTGCAATCTATTCTACATTAGTGTCCTATAGCTTAGTATCTCCTAGACACCACACTACCACGTTCATCCACAGTGGATAGGAGATCAATACGATTGATATAGGATCAAAACATTGTACTTAATTGGTAACATTGTTTCTTTCGAAGGTTCATGGTGCGAACTGTTTGAAGGATTTTCGCCCCATTTCCTTATGTAATGCACTTTTCAAAGTCATTACGAAGATCCTTTCCAATAGGTTGAAGGACATCCTCCCTGTGGTGATTGATAAAAACCAATTTGCCTTCATTAAGGGCAGATCAATTAGTGATGTTATTTTGTTAGCTAATAATCTGTTGAGTTCCTTTTCTTCTCCTAAAGGAAGTCCCATGCTTTGTGTCAAAGCTGATTTGTCAAAGGCTTATGACACGGTTAGGAGAGACTATATCTTGTTCATCATGACAAAATGGGCTTCCCCACTTGCTGGCTCTCCTGGATTGAGGCATGTTTCAACTCTGCATCCTTTCAAATTCTTATTAATGGTGTTCCTTCTTGCTCCTTTGAAGCCTCTAATGGAGTCCGTCCGGGAGACCCCCTTGCCCCATATCAGTTCATCATTGCAATGCAAGGCTTCTCTTCGATTATGGGTGATGCGGTGAAGAAGGACCTTATTGCTCTGCCCAAAGCTTCAAACCATTTTGGGATTTCCCACATTATCTTCGCGGATGACTTGCTCCTGTTCTCGAAAGCCTCTATCTCCAATGCTCAGCAGTTGAAGGTGGTCATTGATGAGTTTTGTGAAGCCTCTAGTCTTAGTCTGAACAACACAAAGAGCCAACTTTTTCTTAGTCGTAGCTATTCTGACCAGGAGGATATTATTTGTTGTCTTGACATTGAGAAGAATGAGCTCCCTGTTAGATATATGGGCCTCCCTTTGTTCACTGGTCGGCTAACAAAATCCTTGTGTACCCCCATTGTTGAAAAGATCAGAAGAAAATTGGACTCTTGGAAGGGTAGACTCTTATCATTTTCTGGTAGGGTTGAGTTGGTGATCTCTACCTTCTCCTCTTACCATATCTTTTGGTCTGCAACTTTTCCCATTCCGAAGGCTGTGATTCTTGATATTGAGAAACAAATGCGTGATTTCATTTGGAATGACTCCACTAATGTGAAGCACATGCACACTGTCTCTTGTGATTCTATTTGTTGTCCTAAGGAGGAAGGTGGTCTTGGTGTCAGACGGGTGCACGACTGGACCAAAGCTGGCCTTCTGAAGAACCTCTGGGACATTTCTACCAATAAGGAATCGCTGTGGGTGAAGTGGTTACACGAATGCTATATTAAGGAGGAGTCTATTTGGTTGATTAGATGCAAGTCTAATGCAACCTGGATGTGGAGGAAGCTTCTTGGGATGAGAGAGATTCTGAAGGTGAATATCACTCTCAAGGTGGGTGACGGGTCTCACTTTCTATTCTGGAAGGATCCTTGGCTTCCTGGCAAGAAGTGTTTATTGGATTGTTGTGATGAACAAATGGTTCTCCGTCTTGTTAAGGGCCCTAATGGTGTTATTGCTTCCTGTGTTCTGAATAGGGAATGGTTACTCCCTGATATTAGAGGTGTGGATTCTATCAGTTCTCTTCTTAAAGACATGTCTCCGCTCAACAACAATGTAGATATGATTATGTTTAATGATGGCAATTCCTTTAAGGCGAAAGATGGTTGGGGTCTGAGTAGAAAGAAGTATCCAAAGGTGAATTGGAGTTCCTAGATATGGAGAAGTAAATTCACAAGAAGTTGTTCCTGTTTTCTGTGGAGATGCTTTCTCCAAAAAATCTCTACTTATGACTATCTTATGAGGATTGGTTTCTCTTTAGCATCAAGGTGTGTTCTTTGTTGTTCTGACGAGGAGGATCTTGATCACATATTCTTCAAGTGTCCCTACAGTGCTGACCTTTGGAAACGTTTCAATCACAAATATGGGAGGAGCCCATGGGGGCTGGAGGATCTCATCCTACCGCAGGGCCAAATGAAAATTGTCGCAGGTCTGTCTATACTTAGGATCTGGCTGGAGAGGAATGCGAGGATTTTTGGTGGTCCCATGTGAAGCTCTGAGGAGTGTTGGGACCTAGTATACTTAGACACTTTGAGTATTCACACTGATTAAGTGTATAGATAGTTAGTTCCTCCTTCTTTTCTTTTGATGTTTTTTGCTCAGTTTCACTGTCTTGGGATGCACCCATAGGCATTGTATATACTCACTTTGTTTTTTTAATGAAAGAGAAACATGCTGGGTTCAACAAAAAAAACATTGTTTATTTCTTACAGTCTTGTTCCCTTCTATTATATTTTGTTCTCCTTTGCTACTCCTAGGTTGGAGGCTGCGGAAAGGAGGTTTTTGGAGCTTCTTCAGGTGGTGAAGGTAGCTTGGTGGACTTTGGACTACTTCTAGAAGGTCTCAACGGGAAGCTACTTCAAGGGGGAGCTTGAAGTTACTTCAAGTGAAGGCTGCTTTAAGGTTGATGAGATGACTTCGGGGTGAAGGCTGTCCAAAGGGTTTGTGAAGGTAGTTGTATCTTATGTAACATCCTTGTGAGGTAATAAAATACAATTGCTTTCAAAATCCCGGTTGGGGATCAACCGGGTAGTGGACTGACTCCCTTAGTATTTGATAAGGGTGGAACCACTCTAAACGCCTGTGTCTCCTTCTCCAATATTTTTGTGGTTGCTTGGTTAAATTAATTTTTAAAATTATCATAAAACCCTATTTAACCCCCTCTAGTGTTTTTCAATTGGTATCAGCGTAGGCTTCAAGGAGCTCTAATTGAGTCTTGAAGATGGAGGGTGGTGGTGTCTACAACCTCAAGCAAAGGAGAAACTTAGACCAACCTTCAACTAGCTGTAGCTGATGTTTAGGAACAGGACACACAACACTTAGCTGTCCAAGGAAGTCAAAGAAAGAAGAGGTGCATAAAGAGGTACAATGCTCCGTTACTACTACAAATGAAGAAGAACAAGAGGTAAGTCTTTTTGACTTGTCAAAAGAAGATTTAATTGTTAGTCTTCAAGAAATGCATGACAAATATATTGATTGTAAAAAGAGACTAAAAAGAGTTACTAAAACTAATGAGGATTTGTATGCTCAATTAAAAGATCTTGCTTTTGAAAAGGAAAGTATTATTTCTAAAAATTCTACCTTGAAATCATCTCTCAATGATTGCAATATAAAATTGCTTACTCTAGAAACAAACTATGATATTCTTTCTCAAGAAAAGGTTGAACTACTTGCAAAATTGAATGATCTTCAAACTCAACCTATTTTGTGTACTCATTTAGATTATGATGCTATTATGAAAGAAAGACATAATTTGTTGTCTAATCTAGAGCAAGAAAGTCTAAATGTTAAAAAGATAATGGATGAGAAATCAATACATGTATCCATCATAAGCCTAAATGGATCTCATATCATTTTCAGGGCTTAACATCCCTTGTAAAATGGATGAGAAATCAATATATATCATCATAAGCCTAAATGGATCTCATATCATTTTCGGGCTTAACATCCCCTGCAAATGATTGAGAAATCAAAACACATATGCCATGAACCTAAAAGGGTCTCATATCATTTCAAAGCTTAACATCCTTTGCAAATGATTGAGAAATAAATTGTGGCTAAATTTCAAATAAAAAAATTATGTGGTTCGCATTAAACCCCTTGCTTTTAAAACTGAATATCTCATTAAGGGGGAGAATCAAAGCATCAAATTAAGGGGGAATAATAAAAGTCTTGGTTATATTGGCTATCTTTGTAAAATGACAAAGGGGGAGAAACAATATAAATCAAATGAAAAGAGTTTCATAACCTCTTGGATTTAAAAATGATATTATTTGAACAAGAGAATACATGAAAAGGAAATGCAAAAGAAATTTCAGGTATGAAACTCATATGATTTGCATTACTTAGATTTATATTGGAAATGTTTGCCATCTTCAAAAAGGGGGAGATTGTTGGCTAAATTGGAAATTATTATAAATCCCTTTGTTTTGACGATGACAAACATTTCATTATTGTGGAATTAACTTACTATTTTAGTTTTTCAGGGACAAGCATAAAAGGTGGTGGATAGCAAAGACTTCGAAGATCCTTATGCTCAAAATTGCTTTATTTTCATGATTTTAATCAATGTAAAAACTTGTACAAGTATATAATGTAAAATTACTTAGATATCATGTAAATGAAGCATTTAGATCTTCCCTATCCACACACAACACTTAGATAGGTCATCTCCTAAGTTAGCATCACAATTACACATTGATACACACACTCAGTAAATGAATACATTGAATTAGGGATATTCTCGGTCGACAAAAACTTCGACCGAGACACTCTTGCTCGAAAAAGTCCTCGACCGAGAATAGACCCTCCTAGCCGTTAGAATGAGTTAGAAAAGTAGTTGGGAGTTGGAATCAAACGTTACAACATATTGACTCAGACTCCCAGTCGGTCGACAAATTCTTTAACCGAGAGACTCTCTGTCGACAAACTTCTCGACCGACAAAGGTTCTGACATCACTTTTCAGAATTAATTAACTAGTCATTAAAAATGCAATTAGTGGATACTTAACGGCTAGTTGAGTACTAAGAGCACCCTAGAAGGTGTCTAGAACATCCCCAAGCATTAGCAAACCACTCCTATAAATAGGACAAGCTATAGGACATCCAAGGCATCACTTGTGCATACAATTACACTTGAGATTCAATCGTTGTGAGCAACAAGTTGAGCTTCACTTGCAACATATTCTACATTAGTGTCCTATAGCTTAGTATCTCCTAGCCACCACACTACCACATTCATCCACAGTGGATAGGAGATCAATACACTTGATATAGGATCAAAACGTTGTACTTAATTGGTAACATTGTTTCTTTCTTGCAGTCTTATTCCTTTCTATTGTATTTTGTTCTCCTTTGATACTCCTAGGTTGGAGGTTGCGGAAACGAGGTTGTTGGAGCTTCTTTAGGTGGTGAAGATAGCTTGGCGGACTTTGGACTACTTCTAGAAGGTCTCAACGGGAAGCTACTTCAAGGAGGAAGGCTACTTCAAGGGGGAGCTTGAAGTTACTTCAAGTGAAGACTGCTTTAAGGTTGGTGAGATGACTTTGAAGTGAAGGCTGTCCAAAGGGTTTGTGAAGGTAGTTGTATCTTATGTAACATCCTTGTGAGGTAATAAAATACAATTGCTTTCAAAATCCCAGTTGGGGATCAACCGGGTAGTGGATTGACTCCCTTAGTATTTGCTAAGGGTGGAACCACTCTAAATGCATGTGTCTCCTTCCCCAATATTTTTGTGGTTGCTTGGTTAAATTAATTTTTAAAATTATCATAAAACCATATTCACACCCCTCTAGTGTTTTTCAATTGGTAGCAGAGCAGGCTTCAAGGAACTCTAATCGAGTCTTGAAGATGGAGGGTGGTGGTGTCTACAACCGCAAGCAAAGGAGAAACTTGGACCAACCTTCAACAAGCTGTAGCTGGTGTTTAGGAACGGGACACACAACACTTAGTTGTCCAAGGAAGTCAAAGAAAGAAGAGGTGCATAAAGAGGTACAATGCTTCATTACTACTACAAATGAAGAAGAACAAGAGGTAAGTCTTTTTGACTTGTCAAAAGAATATTTAATTGTCAGTCTCCAAGAAATGCATGAAAAATATATTGATTGTAAAAAGAGACTAAAAAGAGTTACTAAAACTAATGAGGATTTGTATTCTCAATTAAAAGATCTTGCTTTTGAAAAGGAAAGTATTATTTCTTAGACAAATTCCCTATATTTCAGTTTACTCTTATAACCTCTGTGAATACTTAGACAATTCTCATTAGGATGTATTGTATACATTTCTAATATGATTTTATCATCTGAACTTCATCCAAACAGAGGAAGAATCCATTTCATATCATTTTGCAACAACTTAGAACAAATAGACAATTCAGGGTTTGTAGTCGCATACTAGCAATTAAAGATTAAGATGAGTTAACCAATTTTTGTACAATATACTATTTAAAGGAAGTTCCCACTCACCCTAAGGTGTGAAAACACCTTAAAAACGTAGCTCATCCCTGAAAATCTCGATCTCATATCAAATCCCTAGCAATTCACCTAATTCTTCTTCCTTTCAACTCAGAAACCCTAAAAATGAGGGATTATGAAGAAAGACTGAGAAAAATGGAAGTTTTGATACCATTTTGGATCAAATCAGAGGAGGGACAGAATCTTGACATGTGATAGAAGATTCACCATTAAAGTCTATGCAAAGAAGCTAAAGTTACATGATTTCATCGTCCCTCGGACCGCAAAATCCTAAGTTAGCATCTCCATCACTTTCTCCTCTCAAACCCTAACTCCCCCCTCTCTCTAGGATTTCGTTTCTCTGGATTGAATCACAAATTATGAGAGCTTATAGTGTATAAGGTTGACCATATAGAGCAATTGATCTGCTTGGGTCAATTTCACTTTGACCCCTCACTAAACTTTTCTTATTTCAGCAGATTTTTCTGTCATAAAAAGGTTTCTGTAATTCGTGTATTTCATAGATCAAACCTTCTCCAAAAATTATGATAATTTAGTATGTTGCTTATAATTGAGTATTAATCTTTAGTTAATTTTTTTTATCATTCCAAGCTCCCATTAAATAACTAAAAATCGAATAAGGCACTGCTATCTAGAATTCTATAGAAATGTCAGCTACTATAATTCGTCTACTAATAAGGTCTAAACGCATCCATAAATTATGAAATTTTTAAATGTTATTTATTATTGATTTGATATCTCCATTTAAAATTTTAGATCATTTGGAGTTACCAATAAATAATTAAAAATAAAAAAATATATTGTTGAATAACATTCTGTCAGCATGGTCGGTTGAAGTATATCTCGACTGAGAATGACTTTCAAAGAACATCCAAAAATTCTGAAATTTTTCACTGAAATGCATTATTGAGTTATACATATTATATCAAAATTTCAATTAAATCCAAATTACAAAAAAAATGATAAATTATTTACCGTACTACTATCTTGATCAAATTCCATACTCATGTACCATCAAAACCCTAATTTCAGCCAACTAGGGTTTATATTTCTCAAACCCTAATTTCTCAAACAATAGAACACTTAACATTCTTATTAAGTTTAAAACATCATAATTGAATTATCATCATTTATTAGATTTAAGAAATGATCAATCCAATTAAGCATATAGTCATTGAGGTAAACCCTAGTTTACCAATTAAGCTCGGATACGGTCATAACAATTCTTCCCCCCTTTAAAAGGTTTTGTCCCCGAAACATAAACGTGTAAGAAAAGTACTTTCAAGGTTTATTTTAAGCTTATGAAATCTTACATGTCATTATATTCTTGTATCTCATACTTGAATGCAATTTTCAACATTAAGTCCTTTATTTCTTTTCTAATAACAACATGTTAAATCATGCCTACTCAATGATAACAAATGAATTCTCTATGTCACAATTAATCATAGGATAGAGAGAGAAACAACCATTTCAATATTTTCATACTCTTGAGGTGTTACCTCAACATTGATAATCCAATCCAACTATCTCAATTCATACGGCTCAATATGTACTATTGTTATGTATTACCTCTATGTCACAAAAGAGAGTTCACCATGTTGTTTTGAATTTTTACTATTGTGCTACTCAAATAGAAAAATAGTCTTGAGTTGAAAGACTAGATTCAACAAAAATTGTACAATACTACTCACGACATCCCGGTTGGACCATGGATGCATAAGGTGAAGCATTACCATCACATTCCATACTATTCTCAAATATGAACCCACACATAATTCAAGGTGTAACCATCAGGTTATAGCATACTAAGGTTTCAACAACAGTAACAAAGTACTCCATGACTGTATTGGTCATTCAAGGACTATTCATACCCAATTTCCATCGCTTAATTATATTAAAGCTAGGTATAACAAGATATACCTCATTAGAGTTACATATCAATACAATATGGTTATCATCCCTTCTATTCATATGAGTGAATAGGTAAGACTACCTTATTCAGGGTAACCCTTCATTTGTTTTATCATCATTTGAAACATATCACCATACAACAATTATACAATACTAAGATGGATTACTGGTATGAATGACTACAACTATCAGACACCTGAAATTAACATATTGCTTGTACATGTACACTGAAATCATACGTAGAACCAATTTACATCCCTTAATATACCTTCAACAAATTATACAAATTCACATATTACTAAAAGCCATTGTTGTCTCTTATCTCTCTCCTCATTCATTACTACTTATTTTTGCTACTTATCCTTCTCATTTTAATCATGTAGATTAAACATCCCTAAAATTGAAACATACAAGCGAAGAATAGATTATTCATCATTCTTGATATCACTGCAAGAATTTGTTTTAGATTACACTTTGCTCATCTTGCACTTCTTATTTTATTCAAAACACACTTGTTACATTTCAAATTTATATCTTACTCTTTACTCCGAATCATTTCCATATTATTTATCTACCTTTCAGATTAGCTATCTTTAAACCCTGGATTACTATTAGTGCTAGTTTACTTCTCATAATGCAAATCTCATGATCTTATTTTATAGAGATGCTAGTATTCAAGGTCAAATCACTAGTGACAATCCTTGAACTACTACAACTCTAAACATTCTAGGGTTTGGCCTTTATCAGTAGCATGACGTTATTGTGGTGTCACTTTGCTCCCTTAATTTGAAATTCAAACTTTGGATCTCATAAGTTTTTACTAAAGTCTTCCTTATCTTATCAATTGAATTTTCTTTCTCTTACTTGACCTATTCAGATAGATTACATTCTCAATTTACCCCACTAGAGTTTCATCATCATATTGTGTGTCATTATTACATTCACTAGATGTCTCTACCATGGTGGTTATGCATCATATATGATTCATTTTCTTATCACTTCATTCCCACATTGCTTTCATTAAGGAAGATATGAAAAAGAAGATGATTTTGAGACTTAAAATTCTTATCTTCAAACATTTTAATAATACATTTCTCATATGTAGGTTTAATTAATTATCAACAAGGATAGTTGACTAATTAGCACTTTCTTCAGTCTCGCAACCTCTTTCTTTTATAATCTATATTACTCCATTATGTTTCAAACCCTTCTTTACTTTAACTCTTCTGAAGACTCTTCACTTATATTTACTTATCATATACTTAACTCTTTTCTTCTATTTTTCCTTTACTTTGGAGTATATAAAAACATTATACTCGGTTATATAATCCATTCCTCATGATTGATTCTTACTATCTTGGCCCCTTACATACTTTTCTCATTTTTTTTCATATTTCATATTTAGAATTCATATAATACTAATAATTAAACTTAATCTGAACCTTATGTCATGTTCCTTTATTCCCAATTAAGGGTTTCTCATATGAGGCCTCAAAGTTGGATCTCAGAAATTAGTTCCAACTAATTCTTAGCTATTCTAATCTTTCCCATATGTTTCAACATCTTAGTGTATGCACATTCTCACTATGATATGGGTCTAATTTATCCAGAGTCTACATTTATTATATTTTTAATAGGAGTCATTAGATCCTAGTAATGCATCCTACCAGCCGAACCAGGCCGAACTTGTAGTCCTGAAGCCAAGAGCTACTTAAGATTAACCAACTCCTATTAATCTCAAACATGTGGAAAGAATATCCACTTAGGAAAGTTCATTCAAAGATCATTTCTAGTCTACTTGATACAAAGGATGTAATCAATAAATGCTACAACTACATAGTGTACAACAAATCTTAAAGACCCATATATATTTCAAAATACCGAATATCTAAATTCAAACATATAAGAGCATTTCTATTCATCTCCAATAAAACAACAATATGAAATGAAAGTTCTTTCTCATTTTATATTTATGCTCTTAATTCATGTTACTTATCTTGTTTCTAAACCTAATATTTCTAGGGTTTCTCTCTATCCCATCCTTCCACTGTATACCTGGCCAGGGTATACATGAAAGAATAGACAAAATAGCTTGATACTGGTTGATCCAAGTACTCAGATTTCGGGCTAGGATATCCAAATACTCAAATCCCTAGAGCTAACATCATAACATCTCCTATCTACCACACTTATGACTCTAACTTACTAACTTAATGGTACCTGACAACTCAGCCTAAGCTCTGATACCAAGTTGTTACACCCCGATCTCACAATTACCACTAATCATGAGATTAGGGTATAAATTGAAGATTTAACATAATACAAATATCACCCTTAACTTTTTCTTCCTTTTCAAACTCTTTGTTTTCTCTCATTGAACCACATATACTAACTTTACAAGAGAATTAAACTTTTATTTCTCTAATGTAATCTCAGCATTAATGATACACATCCATACATTCATTATGTTTCTCACACTTCCATGTACATATGACATGACAATCATTTGAATTCTCTCTTATTAAGGAAACAAACATACAAAACATCATTTACAACTCTCTCTCAGATCTATACAAGGACCTAGAGTGATAGGGACCGACTAAACTTAACTATACTCAAACTTAACTCTTGTGGCAGATCTACTCTGATGCAATGATATCTTCTTCAAGTCCATGTGATTTCCCTAAAAATTGTGAGTAGAGGGGTGAGCCTACTCACTCAGTAAATGAGTACTTCAAAGAAATAGTCTAAAGAACTGATATAATTACAGATATACTTTTGAGCAATTGATATCAATTATAACAGCAGTAAGCTTTAAAAAGTCTAATAATTGACAATCATAAATATGGCAGGGTACTCTAAATATCTATAAGAGTGAATCAATATATGAAATGCTTGATTGATCATAAAGAGAACTAATAATTCAGAAACATACAAAGAATAATTGAATAACCGTACACACTTGTTTGACCTCTCATTCATTTTATTATGCCCTGATCATATGCAGTGTACTCTACATATGAAGACTCATAGTGCACTACGATCACACCGTACAAGACTTAGCGGACACACCCGAGAAATGCTAAGTCTGACTATTCTCCTGGTCTGCAACAGGGAAATGGCTCTCTGGCCTAAACTGGACTCCTCCTCTAACCTGAGCACACAGGCAGAGAGTCAAGCCACCTCTTGAATTTTCTGTACTCTAGTGCCACTAGGACTTTTGGTTGATGTTGGACACTATAAACTATAATTTAAGGAGACTTCCACTAGGGCTTCATCCCCCGTGCCACCTGATATCACGTTCCGACCCCCATATACTGGATGCTTCCAGGGTTAGGTCGTTTCACCCCTAAGGCGCAGACCTCACATAGGGGTTCTACGGTGTTCAGGGCTCATAAGTCTATTATTTTATTATTTCTAGAAAGCTCTTTTCTACATTGTACCCTTCTCTTACTTATACTTGATTCTGGTATCTCTATGGTGTCGCGTCTACTTATTTGAAGTTATAATACAACATGTATATCATTCTAAACTTAGCAGAGCAGTATATTCAAAACGCTGTAATATACTGAGTAATCAACATACTATACATGGATGCAGACTAAAATTCTTAAATAAATAGATTACATGTCCAGTTGGCACATACACACTAGAATCGTGCAATTTATCATCTTATTACATTGATAAGAGTTAATTACTGGACATATGAGTAATCATCAATAGCACCTACAGCTTATCTATAATTTCTCAAAGAACGTGCATATCAACCCAAATCTTGAGTTGTGCATCTCATAACTCAATTAAGATTTAATTACTTATCATGACAAGAATTATTAATAATAACTGAGAACATTGATATCACAATACTTGATTAATTGAACACCCTACCATTAGGGTTTCATTTAATCACAACAAATGCTACAAAGAAAGGTGTAATACATCTATCACGTACTTTTCAAATCTTTACAACACATGATACCTAGGATCTCAATCCCTTATCACATTACTAGGAATTCTCATCCCTTCACATCATTATCATAATTACTGGATCTAGGTATTCAAACCCTTAGATCATCACATAGCATTGTTACCTCTGTAACAGGTAACCATTACCTCTAGGTCCTTAGACCAAGGTATTTATTTCACTGGTTGTACAAGTATTCTCATGGTTCACAAGGCCATCACACATCTTGTCACCTCTCACTAGGCAACAACTTATTCCCATGGCTCCCATAATGATTTCATGTGACACAAACATTCACTGAATAAAGACTACTATCAACAAATCATATACAATCAATATATGTATGAAACCTTGGAACTGAGTTTAATTTGGGTTTCCATTCCATTCACTAGTATATCATGCATCAATAATAACATTGAATAAATAAAGTCTATCATGTCAATAAAATCCCTTCAAATGGATTTCACGATATCTATTCACAAATATCCAACTTTCCTCACATCTAGGGTTTCACCATTTTTACTGAGATATCAAACAAACACTATTCACTTTGAATAAAATCTAAGATAGTATCTGACATATATGTACTATGAATTTAGATAAACAATCATTCATTACCAAGGGTATCTAGATAAGCAATTTTCTCTATTTACTTATACAACAATTTTCAGTCATAGAAAAATTCCTTATATTTCAGTTTACTCTTATAACCTCTGTGAATACTTAGGGAATTCTCATTAGGATGTATTGTATACATTTCTCATATGATTTTATCATCTGAACTTCATCCAAACAGAGGAAGAATCCATTTCATATCATTTTGTGACAACTTAGAATAAATAGACAGTTCAGGGTTTGTAGTCGCATACTAGCAATTAAATATTATGAATGAATTAACCAATTTTCGTGCAATATACAATTTAAAGGAAGTTCCCACTCACCCTAAGGTGTGAAAACACCTTAAAAACGCAGCTCATCCCTGAAAATCTCGATCTCATATCAAATCCCTAGCAATTCACCTGATTCTTCTTCCTTTCAACTCAAAATCCCTAAAAATGAGGGATTATAAAGAAAGAGTGAGAAAAGGGGAAGTTTTGATACCATTTTGGATCAAATCATAGGAGGGATGAAATCTTGACATGTGAGAGAAGATTCACCATTAAATTCTATGCAAAGAAGCTAAACTTACATGATTTCATCATCCCTCGGACTGCAAAACCCTAGGTCAACATCTCCATCACTTTCTCCTTTCAAACCCTAACTCTCCCTCTCTCTATAGGATTTCGTTTCTCTGTATTGAATCACGCATTATGAGAGCTGATAGTGTGTTAGGTTGACCATATAGAGCAATTGAGCTGCTTGGGTCAATTGCACTTTGACCCCTCACTAAACTTTTTTTGATTTCAGCAGATGTTTCTATCATAAAAAGGTTTTTGTAATTCGTGTATTTCAGAGACCAAAACTTCTCCAAAAATTATGATAATTTATAATGATGTTTATAATTGAGTTTATAAGCATCACTTAAAAGTTGAGATCATTCCAAGATCCCATTAAATAAATAAAAATCGAATAATGCACTATTATCCATAATTCTACATAAATGCCAGTTACTATAATTCGTCTATTGATAAGGTCTAAACGCATCCAAAAATTTTGAAAATTTTAAATGTTGTTTATTATTTAGTTTAAGATATCCGGTTAAAATTTAAGATCATTTGGAGTTACAAGTAAATAAATACAAATCAAACAATATACTACTAAACAACATTCTGTCAGCATGGTCGGTTGAAGTATATCTCGATCAAGAATGACTTTCAAAAAACATCCAAAAATTCTGAAATTTTTCACTGAAATGCAAGATTGAGTTATACATATTATATCCAAATTTAAATTAAATCCAAATTACATATGAAATATTATAAATTATTTACCGTACTATTATCTTGATCAAATTCCATACTCATGTACCATCAAAACCCTAATTTCAGCCAAATAGGGTTTATATTTCTCAAACCCTAATTTCTCAAACAATAAAACACTTAACATTCTTATTAAGTTTAAAACATCATAATTGAATTATCATCATGAATTAGATTTAAGAAATGATCAATCCAATTAAGCATATAATCATCCAGGTAAACCCTAGTTTACCAATTAAGCTCGGATACGGTCATAACATCTTTCGAGGTCAGACCTTGTTACCTTGGAGGTGAAGGAGGAAGATGTACCTTCTGTTGGCATTTATCAACCGATTTATGAAGTTTGAGGTTGTGGAGGTTGAAGGTCCGCAGTGGATACGATAGCGTTGCAGCATAAAAATGATGGATCCTTTTTCCATGGGTCATGGTCATCTATTTATAGGTATATGGTAGGGTTTGGAACCATCCCAGCCACCATAGAGTGAAGTACTAGCCGACACAGAGGTGAAGGTTGGTGACATCATGTGGAAGATGATGGGTTGTAGATCTACAGGTCTTCCATTTGTAGGAGATGAGTATCGCAGTGTTTAGTGGAGACATCAATAGGCGAATGGTCGTAGAACGACATCAAAGGTGCAGTAGAACTACCATTAGAATGGAGAAGAACTACCTTCGAAAGGTGAGTGTAGTGGCACCATTACAAGATGATTGTAGGATGGCCATTAAAAGGAAAGAATGGGAAACCCCTTGGAAGGCAGTGTTGGACATCCATTGTAAGGCACGTTCCAAATGTCAGGCATATGGTTTCCTTTGGTTGTTCATGCATGTCTGCCATTGGAAGGCAAACATGACCGCCATCAGAAGGTTAGAGATAGTTCTCAACCAAAGTTTAAAGAGGATGATGGGAACTGATTGAAAAACACTAGAGGGGGGTGAATAGGGTTTTATGATAATTTTAAAAATTAATTTAACCAAGCAACCACAAAAATATTGGATAAGGAGACACAGGCGTTTAGAGTGGTTCCACCCTTAGCAAATACTAAGGGAGTCAGTCCACTACCCGATTGATCCCCAACTGGGATTTTGAATGAAATTGTATTTTATTACCTCGCAAGGATGTTACATAAGATATAACTACCTTCACAAACCCTTTGGATAGCCTTCACCCTGAAGTCGTCTCACCAACCTTGAAGTAGCCTTCACGTGAAGTAACTTCAAGCTCCCCCTTGAAGTAGCCTTCCTCCTTAAAGTAGCTTCCCTTTGAGACCTTCTAGAAGTAGTCCAAAGTCCATCGAGATACCTTCACCACCTAAAGAAACTCCAACAACCTCCTTTTCACAGCCTCCAACCTAGGAGTAGCAAAGTAGAATAAAATACAATAGATAGGAATAAGACTAGAAGAAAGAAATAATGTTACCAATTAAGTACAATGATTTGATCCTATATCAAGCATATTAATCTCCTATCCACTCTGGATGAACGTGGTAGTGTGGTGTCTAGGAGATACTAAGCTATATGACACTAATGTAGAATAGATTGTAAGTGAAGCTCAGCTTGTTGCTCGCAAAGATTGAATCTCAAGTGTAATTGTATGCACAAGTGATGCCTTGGATGTCCTATAGCTTGTCCTATTTATAGGAGTGCTTTGTTATTGTTTGGGGACGTTCTAGACACCTTCTAGGGTGTTCTTAGTGATCAACTAGTCGTTAAGTATCCACTAATTGCATTTGTAATGACTAGTTAATTAATTCTAAAAATTGCAGTCAGAACCTTTGTCGGTCGAGAAGTTTGCCGATCGAGAGAGGAATTTGTTGACCGAGTGGGAGTCTGAGTCAATATGTTGTAACGTTCGATTCCAACTCCCAAGTACTTTTCTAACTTAGTCTAACAGCTAGGAGGGTCTATTCTCGATCGAGGACTTTGTCGACCAAGAGTGTCTCGGTTGAAGTTTTTATCGACCGAGAAATCCCTGATTCAATGTATTCATTTACTGAGTGTGTGTATCAATGTGCAATTGTGATGCTAACTTAGGAGATGACCCATCTAAGTGTTGTGTGTGGATAGGGAAGATCTAAATGCTTGATTTACATGATATCTAAGTACTTGTACATTATATACTTGTACACGTTTTACATTGATTACAATCATGAAAATAAAGCAATTTGAGCATAAGGATCTTCCAAGTCTTTGCTATCCACCACTTTTTATGCTTGTCCCTGAAACATTCAAATAGCAAGTTAATTCCACAATAATGAAATGTTTTTCATCATCAAAACAAAGGGATTTATAATAATGTCCAATTTAGCCAACAATCTCCCCCTTTTTGAAGATGGCAAACATTTTCAATATAAATCAAAGTAATGTAAATCATATGAGTTTCATACCTGAAATTTTCTTTGCATTTCCTTTTCATGTATTCTCTTGTTCAAACAATATCATTTTTAAATCCAAGAGGTTATGAAACTCTTTTCATTTGATTTATATTGTTTCTCCCCCTTTGTCATTTCAAAAAGATAGCCAATATAACCAAGACTTTTATTATTCCCCCTTAATTTGATGCTTTGATGCTCCCCCTTAATGAGATATTTAGTTTTAAAAGCAAGGGGTTAAATGCAAACCACTTAATTTTTTTTAATGTGAAATTTCTCCACAATTTATTTCTCAATCATTTGCAAAGGATGTTAAGCCTTGAAATGATATGAGATCCTTTTAGGTTCATGGCATATGTGTTTTGATTTCTCAATCATTTGCAAGGGATGTTAAGCCCTGAAATGATATGAGATCCATTTGGGCTTATGATGATATATATTGATTTATCATCCATTTTACAAGGGATGTTAAGCCCTAAAAATGATATGAGATCCATTTAGGCTTATGATAAATACATGTATTGATTTCTCATCCATTCTCTTTTTAACATTTAAATTTTCTTGCTCTAGATTAGACAACAAACTATCTCTTTCTTTCATAATAGATCATAATCTAAATGAGTACACAAATAGGTTGAGTTTGAAGATCATTCAATTTTGCAAGTAATTCAACATTTTCTTGAGAAAGAATATCATAGTTTGTTTCTAGAGTAAGCAATTTTATATTGAAATCATTGAGAGATGATTTCAAGGTAGAATTTTCAGAAATAATACTTTCCTTTTCAAAAGCAAGATCTTTTAATTGAGCATACAAATCCTCATTAGTTTTAGTAACTCTTTTTAGTCTCTTTTTACAATCAATATATTTGTCATGCATTTCTTGAAGACTAACAATTAAATCTTCTTTTGACAAGTCAAAAAGACTTACCTATTGTTCTTCTTCATTTGTAGTAGTAATGAAGCATTGTACCTCTTTATGCACCTCTTCTTTCTTTGACTTCCTTGGACAGCTAAGTGTTGTGTGTCCCATTCCTAAACACCAGCTACAGCTTGTTGAAGGTTGTTCCAAGTTTCTCCTTTGCTTGAGGTTGTAGACACCACCACCCTATATCTTTAAGACTCGATTAGAGCTCCTTGAAGCCTGCTCTAATACCAATTGAAAAACACTAGAGGGGGTGGATGAATAGGGTTTTATGATAATTTTAAAAATTAATTTAACCAAGCAACCACAAAAATATTGGAGAAGGAGACACATGCGTTTAGAGTGGTTCCACCATTAGAAAATACTAAGGGAGTCAGTCCACTACCCGGTTGATCCCCAACCGGGATTTTGAAAACAATTATATTTTACGACCTCGCAAGGATGTTACATAAGATACAACTACCTTCACAAACCCTTTGGATAGCCTTCACCCCGAAGTCATCTCACCAACCTTAAATCAGCCTTCACTTGAAGTAACTTCAAGCTCCCCCTTGAAGTATCCTTCCTCCTTGAAGTAGCTTCCCATTGAGACCTTCTAGAAGTAGTCCAAAGTCTGCCGAGCTACCTTCACCACCTAAAGAAGCTTCAACAACCTCCTTTCCACAACCTCCAACCTAGGAGTATTAAAGGAGAACAAAATACAATAGAAAGGAACAAGACTGGAAGAAAGAAACAATGTTACCAATTAAGTATAATGCTTTGATCCTATATCAAGCGTATTGATCTCCTATCCACTGTGGATGAACGTGGTAGTGTGGTGGCTAGGAGATACTAAGCTATAGGACACTAATGTAGAACATATTACAAGTGAAGCTCAACTTGTTGCTCACAAAGATTGAATCTCAAGTGTAATTGTATGCACAAGTGATGCCTTGGATGTCCTATAGCTTGTCCTATTTATAGCAGTGGTTTGCTAATGCTTGGGGATGTTATAGACACCTTCTAGGGTGTTCTTAGTGCTCAACTAGCCATTAAGTATCCACTACTTGCATTTGTAACGTCTAGTTAATTAATTCTGAAAAGTGCTATCAAAACCTTTGTCGATCGAGAAGTTTATCGACCGAGAGTCTCTCGATTGAGGAATTTGTTGACCGAGTGGGAGTTTGTCTCGATCGAGGACTTTTTTGAGCGAGAGTGTCTCGGTCAAAGTTTTTGTCGACCGAGAATATCCCTTATTCAATGTATTCATTTACTGAGTGTGTGTATCAATGTGCACTTGTGACACTAACTTAGGAGATGACCTATCTAAGTGTTGTGTGTGGATAGGGAAGATCTAAATGCTTTATTTACATGATATCTAAGTACTTTTACATTATATACTTTTACAAGTTTTTACATTGATTACAATCATGAAAATAAAGCAATTTTGAGCATAAGGATCTTCCAAGTCTTTGTTATCCACCACCTTTTATGCTTGTCCCTGAAACACTCAAATAGCAAGTTAATTCCACAATAATGAAATGTTTGTCATCATCAAAACAAAGGGATTTATAATAATGTCCAATTTAACCAACAATCTCCCCCCTTTTTAGGATGGCAAAAATTTCCAATATAAATCAAAGTAATGTAAATCATATGAGTTTCATATCTAAAATTTCCTTTGCATTTCCTTTTCAGGTATTCTCTTGTTCAAACAATATCATTTTTAAATCCAAGAGGTTATGAAACTCTTTTCATTTGATTTATATTGTTTCTCCCCCTTTATCATTTTAAAAAGATAGCCAATATAACCAAGACTTTTATTATTCCCCCTTAATTTGATGTTTTGATTCTCCCCCTTAATGAGATATTCAGTTTTAAAAGCAAGTGGTTAAATGCAAACCACTTAATTTTTTAATGTGAAATTTAGCCACAATTTATTTCTCAATCATTTGCAAAGGATGTTAATCCTTGAAATGATATGAGATCCTTTTAGGTTCATGGCATATGTGTTTTGATTTCTCAATCATTTGCAAGGGATGTTAAGCCCTGAAATGATATGAGATCCATTTAGGCTTATGATGATATATATTGATTTCTCATCCATTTTACAAGGGATGTTAAGCCCTGAAAATGATATGAGATCCATTTAGTCTTATGATGGATACATGTATAGATTTCTCATCCATGATCTTTTTAACATTTAGATTTGCTTGCTCTAGATTAGACAACAAACTATCTCTTTCTTTCATAATAGAATCATAATCTAAATGAGTACACAAAATAGGTTGAGTTTGAAGATCATTCAATTTTGCAAGTAGTTCAACCTTTTCTTGAGAAAGAATATCATAGTTTGTTTCTAAAGTAAGCAATTTTATATTTCAAGTTAACTCGACCAATTGCACTATACAGAGAAGTGCAGAAAAGTACTTCTAGCCATTAGAATGTTGCAAAACTCGAAAAAATATCTGTTGTGACATCCCAAACGGCTAGTATTCAATATTAAGTGTTCCCAAAGGCTTCTAGGCATCCCCAACTATAAATAGGACCCCTTAGGCTACATCCCATGGTTATCCAAGCACTATGAAGGTCCCTATTCTATAGTTGAGTGGTCCTATAGCCTCCTCTCTCTCTCTATGCTTTTTTGTATCCCTCTCTCTCTATGCTTAGTTACTTGCATCATTCATTAGAGTGAGTAGGATATTTGTAATAGAGGTAGTTATACATGTATGTCTTGTAAAGCTCTCACTTCCATTACCTCCCAATCTCTCATTTCAACCATGAACATGAATATTCTCTCTCTTTCCTGAGAGAGGTGACGAAGAACAAGGGAAAGAGTCCCTTGGTGAAGAAAAAGGCTGAATACTTGGAGCAAGTTTGGGTAAGCCCTTAGTGAAGGTAGAAGACTCCTTTCTCAAGTGGGTAATACCTTGGAAAAATCTTCTCCTTGGAAAAGGTGAAGTCAAAGGTGGAATATCCAAGAAGAGTGGGTGATTCCTCAAAGGTTGAAGCATTGTGCCAGAGTGGGTAAGTCATTGGTGAAAGCAAAAGACTCCTTGCAAAGTGGGTAAGTCCTTGGTGAGGTAGAAGACTCTTGGTTGGATAGGTAAGTCCTTTGGTAGGGTATCCTTATCTCAGAAAAGGAAGGTCATATGTTGCAACTCTTATAAGTGAATATAAGGAGTATACATGGTTATGAAATCCTAGAGATTGACCTCTCTAGGTAGTTGAATGACATACTTCTAATTTGAAGTATGGAACCACTTTACATAGCTGGTCAATTGGTGCATGTTCAATCTCTCTCATCCTTAATATGTATGTTTTAGTTGCACTCAAATTTCCATATTAGCAACCATATCTTGTGATATATCTTGAAGGTCTAATGAATTTTGTTTAAGTGTATTCATCTCTATTCACCCCCCTCTAGAGTAAAAATCACCCATCCTAGGATCCAACACATAGGTGATAATGATTGCAGAAAATGCCTTGCAGACTTGGGCACTAGTATTTTGATTATGCCTTATAGTCTTTGATGGAAATTGGGATTTGTGGATATTCTTCCCACTACCATGAGTGTAAGGACCCTGACCTCCATTTTGGGCTTATCCTATTTGCTTTTCCTAACCCTGGTGTTTAGTTGCTTGCTAATCACCTCAAGTGGTGATTAGGGTTTGTTTGTGCTTTGTTGAGAGTTGGAGGTGCTACTTGCATATAACCTAAGTTTAGGGTTGATGAGCATGTTTGTCACCTTGAGAAATATTTTCTCTCTTTTTGCTTCCTCTAGAGTTGAGAGGAAGGTTTGGGCTCATTGATTGAGTTGCCTTGGGCTTTGTTGAGCTTTGTTGGGCTTTGTTATGTCTTGTTTGGGCCTTTCTTTGCCTTGTTGGACCTTGTATTGGGCATGAGTGTCTTGTGTCGGCCATGGGTGTGTCGCCCATGGGGCTGTATCGGGCAAGGGAGTGAGTGTGTCGGTCATGGACCATCTTTGACTCTTAGCTTTGTTTGTGTCACCACTCTAGTGGACACTTGGTGCATGATGCTTGCATGTGGCAATTTTCTTGGACATGTGTATGAGGTGGGATGAGAAGGTGGCATTGCCCATGGAAAAGTGTCCCTAGGTGGGCGACACATTGCCTTGTTTTCTCCTCCACCCTCTTCTATATATGTATCTCCTTTCGCTTGCTAAGGATCCCTTTAGTTCCTTAGTTTCCCCTCTTCCTTGGTGAACGACACCTATCCTTTACAACCATGGTGGCTGATACCCTTCGAGGATCTAAGCTTGGTGGTCGATCCTTCTCTTTGGAGTCTTCTTCTTCTTCTTACTCTTGTGGTGGCTGAAGGTGTTGCTTGGTGCTAGGAGCTTGGAGCTTGCTTAAGGTGGGTTACATAACTCCTAACCTTATCTATACTACTCCCCTTTCTTGTTGCATAATATGTTTCATATTGATTGGCCATACTGCTTGCTAGATATGTTTCTTTCTCTAGTTTGCACCTTTGATCTTGTTGCATATATGATCTTGTTGCTATAATGGATGTGTTGGATGTGCTTTGATCTTGGTGGCCGAACCCTATGTGTAGAGTTTCTTGGGCAATACCCCTTTTCTCTCCTTTGGTCTTGAGAAGTGAGTTCGGATCTAGTGATATAGGCAACACCCCTCTCACTTGGTTGTTGAGAGGTGAATCTATACTCTAGTTGCTTGAGCAACACTCTTCTCTCACCATGTATTTGAGAGGTGAGCCTTGGTTGAGCCTTAGGCCGATATGGAAATGATCCATCATGTTGCCCATTTTGTGATGGAGGTTGTGAAAAACCCCTCTCACTTGGTTGTTGAGAGGTGAGCCAAATATCTTGATCAATTAGGGTTTGTTGCTAAAGAGTTTGAGGTTTAAGATGACCATCTTGGTGAGGTTCTTGTTCCCTTGCACGATACACCTTTTTGTGGGTTTTAGCTTGGCTGACATGTTTAGTGAACCCCTGTTGGATTTTTGCCTGATATGACCCCTTTCACCTTGTTAGTATCCTTGGACGATATGCTTTGGCCAAGATGATCCCTTGCTTTGGATGTCCCCTTGGTCGACATGGTGGCTGATAAGTTATCTCTATTTTGGGCGACATGGTTTGGTCTTGAGTTGCCCGATATGGGGTTTGCATGGTGAAACCCTAATATGTGCCTTAGTGGTGGCCGATATAAGGTGCTTGATCTAGTTGGATGATAGGCCTTCTTCTGGTGCCTTAGTATTGTGTGTTGTAGGTGGGCGACACCCTAGCCTCTTCCTTGAACGATATGAGTAAGATGGGTAAACCTTGTGTCAGGCTTGGGGTTTATGTTTGCATGACACACCCTAAGTTGAGTTAGCCGATATGATGCCTTAGTGGCCACCTTGCCCATGGATGACATGATGTTTTGGGTGATAGAGTGCCTTGGTCGGCATGAGGGTCCCTTGGATGACATGGTTTGATGGTTGGGTGATAGGGTGTCTTGGGCGCGATGCTCCTGGTCGATATGATCCTTGTTGAGAGGGTTGGCCGATAGAAACCCTAACCCTAGGGTTCTTGGTCGATAGGATAAGTTTTGATACCTAGCAGCTTGTGCATGATACACACCTCTAGTTCAAGCTGCACGACACAACTCAGTGATGGTTGCTCTCTTGTGCATGATAGGGTGAAGTGTTGATGGCCGATATGGTGACATAAGTGCTTTAGGGTTTGAAACCCCTAGCCGATAGGCTTTTATGAGGGATAATATCTTGACCGCTTTTCTTTTGATGAGGGTGGTGCTACCCGCCACACTTATAGTGAGGGAAGTTGGAATCTTTGGTGAAGGTTATGTTTAACCCGGAAATCCTAATAAATGGATTAATCACCTTGAACCCGCATCTATGTTAGTAATGGGATATGATGGTAGGTTTTGAACCAGGGTATGTTGGGAATCTAAGATGCTGCTACATAAGATGATAAGATACATGACTATGTTCTCAAGAATAGGGAATAGTGTGTGCTCATGGTTTGATAACAATAATATGATTGATACAACTTATGCTTCATATAATCTTGGATGTTGTTCCAAACATGATAGCATGATAATCATAAAGATCTATGTTCAATGATTTAAGTTATCTCTCTTGATATGTATGCTAACCATGCAGGTATATTAAATAGATTCATATCCAAGTATGAGCTATGAGGTATATGTGCTTTGAATAACACTAAAGGATATTAATTCCTTGTTGATGAGATAACATGCATCACCAGTATGATGAGATAGGTCTGAGGACCTGATAAAGGCTGAGTGCCTAGTTGAGGTGTTATCCTCTGATGATGAGATAAGGGATTGCTATCCCAAGATGTTGATGCAGGATGTTGATGCCTTGAGAGGCAGTAGAAATCTGTGAGGAGGGATTGAGATCCCATGGTAGTGACAGTGATAATGTAACTCGATGTTGTATAACTTGGTTGCCTCAACAAATCACTTAAAATATACTAATTAATTACAGTGGAACATATCATGTAGTCTGCCCGGGCCATAGATCCATCATCCTCAGGATTTGGTGATGGTAAAATAGGTTTATCCTACGGGATTACCTGGAGCGCATATTGTTGAATATGTGGGGTTTCTCCTAGCCAAAAATAGGAGGATTAGAGTACAACTGCGGTTGGACACTCCGTATGGTAAAGAGCATGGTGAACATGCCCGTGACTCAATGAGTTAGAGCATGAATGCGTTCATGGCTCAAGAGCACGGTGATCAGGCACGTGGCTCAAAAGGATACTAGCACCTATGTCAAGGTGAGCTAGAGATATGAGTAGCTTGCGGAGCTGACCCTAAGGCTGAGGCCATATAAGCATGAGACTGCGGTCCTACTTTGGTTTTCATGCACTGACCACGAGGAGGTGAGGTCATGGAGTTCGGCTCTCCCATTGACCTTGTATGGCACCGGTTTTTGGGCTTCGCAGCCAAAGGTTGGATTTGAGCAGGGACAACTCACTTCCTCGGGGCATAACAAAATGTAATCCAGCCGAATAATATATACTGCTTAGAGAAAAACACGGAACATTGATTGAGGCCTTGCTTATATAGATGATCTAGTTATACCTTGCAGTTATGTGTACGATCCTTATATTTTGTGATAAGTTCTTATAAATCTTATCTTGTCAATCATGTTCCATAAAGAAATACTTGGTTGTATGCCTCCTGGATATCTTGGTAAGATTGATGGAAATAATAGTCTTGCTTCGTATGTTGCTCTTATTATATGTCTTAACCAGCAATCTGCTTTATCTTCTTTAAGCTTATGAGGTTTTATAGTTTCGGCGGGGAGTTATGTTTCTCGCTGGGATTGTGTGTCTCACCCCGCTGGTTTACAACCTTTTTAGGTGGTCGCGCTAGACGTGGTGGTGGTCACGAGGTTGTGGCCGAGCAGCAAGAGGAAGAGCAGTAGAAGGCAAGAGGTGGACATGCTGCTATTTTGGTAGTTTTGTAGTAGAGTCCTAGAGTCATCCATGTACTCTCAGGTCCTCAGAGGTGTTTGATGACGTTTCACAATGACTAGCTGTTGTAATTTTGTATATCCTACTGCTGGCCTTACGTGGCCCATTGTGTATGTATAAACAGGTGATGAACTCTGGTGCTGACAGTACAGCTGGTTCCGATAAGCTATAGACATATATCAAGGTTTGTAATGTTTATATAACATGTTTCCTTGCTGGATCTAGATGTAATAGTTCTCTTTCATATTATTTCCGCAAACGGTTTTAATTAACTCGTGTTTTTGATAATATATAGTTTATGGTGTTTTTGCACATTTTCGCATGGCATTTTGTTGTCTGTGTGATGGCGGGGTGTCTCAGTTAGTTTGGTATCAGAGCTCTAAGTTTGCTGAGTCTACAGGGATCTAGGATTAGGTTTGTGTCTGTTCTTTCTTATCTAGATCCCCTTGGTTATGAATGATTATTTATCTGAATTCATAGTACATATATGTCAAATACTATCTTGGATTTTGTTCAAAGTGAATAGTGTTTGTTTGATATCTCAGTAAAGAGGGTGAAACCCTAGATGTGAGGAAAAGTTGGATATTTGTGAATAGATATCGTGAAATCCATTTGAAGGGATTTTCTTGACATGATAGACTTTATTTATTCAATGTTATTATTGATGCATGATATCCTAGTGAATGGCATGGAAACCCAAATTAAACTCAGTTCCAAGGTTTCATACATATATTGATTTTATATGATTTGTTGATAGTAGTCTTTATTCAGTGAATGTTTATGTCACATGAAATCTTTATGGGAGCCATGGGAATAAGTTGTTTCCTAGTTAGAGGTGACAAGATGTGTGATGGCCTTGTGAGCCATGAGAATACTTATACAACCAGTGAAATGAATACCTTGGTCTAAGGACCTAGAGGTAATGGTTACCTATTACAGAGGTAACAATGCTATGTGATGATCTAAGGGTTTGAATACCTAGATCCAGTAATTATGATAATGATGTGAAGGGATGAGAATTCCCAGTAATGTGATTAGGGATTGAGATCCCAGGTATCATGTGTTGTAAAGATTTGAAAAGTACGTGATAGATGTATTACACCTTTCTTTGTAGCATTTGTTGTGATTAAATGAAACCCTAAGGGTAGGGTGTTTAATGAATCAAGTATTGTGATATCAATGTTCTCAGTTATTATTAATAATTCTTGTCATGATAAGTAATTAACTCTTTGAGTTATGAGATGCACAACTCAGGATTTGGGTTGATATGCACGTTCTTTGAGAAATTACAAATAAATTGCAGGTGCTATTGACGATTACTCATATGTCAAGTAATTAACTCTTATCAGTGTAATAAGATGATAAATTGCATGATTCTAGTGTGTATGTGCCAAGTGGACATGTAATCTGTTTATCTAAGAATTTTAGTCTGCCTGCATGTATAGTATGTTGATTACTCAGTATATTACAGTGTTTTGAATATACTGCTCTGCCAAGTTTAGAATGATATACATGTTGTATTATAACTTCAAATAAGTAGACGCAACACCATAGAGATACCAGAGTCAAGTATAAGTAAGAGAAGGGTACAATGATGAAAAGAGATTTCTAGGAATAATAAAGTAATAGACTTAGGACCCCTGAACACTGTAGAACCCCTATGTGAGGTATGCGCCTTAGGGGTGAAACGACCTAACCCTGGCAGCGTCCAGTATACGGGGGTTGGAACGTACTATCAGGTGGCACGGGGGACGAAGCTCTAGTGGAAGTCTCCTTAAATTTGTAGTGTCCAACATCAACCAGAAGTCCTGATGGCACTAGAGTACAGAAAAGACAAGAGGTGGCTTGACTCTCTACCTATGTGCTCAGGTTAGAGGAGTCCAGTTTAAGCCAGAGAGCCATTTCCCTATTACAGACCAGGAGAGTAGTCAGACTTAGCATTTCTCAGGTGTGCCCGCTAAGTCTTGTATGATGTGATTATAGTGCACTACAAGTCTTCATATGTAGAGTACACTGCATATGATCAGGGCATAATAAAATGAATGAGAGGTCAAACAAGTGTGTACAGTTATTCAATTATTCTTTGTATGTTTCTAAATTATTAGTTCTCGTTATGATCAATCAAGCATTTCATATATTGATTCACTCTTATAGATATTTACAGTACCCTGCCATATTTATGATTTTCAATTATTAGACTCTTTAAAGCTTACTGCTATTATAATTGATATCAATTGCTCAAAAGTATATTTGTAATTATATCAGTGCTTTAGACTGTTTCTTTGAAGTACTCATTCTCTGAGCGAGTAGGCTCACCCCTCTACTCACAATGTTTAGGGAAATCACATGGACTTGAAGAAGATATCATTGCATCAGAGTAGATCTGCCATAAGAGTTAAGTTTGGGTATAGTTAAGTTCAATTGGTCCCTGTCACTCTAGGTCCTTGTATAGATCTGAGAGAGAGTTGTAAATGATGTGTTGTATGTTTGTTTCCTTAATAGGAGAGAATGCAAATGATTGTCATGTCGTATGTACATGGAAGTGTGAGAAGCATAATGAATGTATGGATGTGTATCATTAATGCTAAGATTACATTAGAGAAAAAGGCTTAATTCTCTTGTAAAGTTAGTTTATGTGGTTTAATGTGAGAAAACAAAGAGTTTGAAAAAGAAGAAAAAGTTAAGGGTGATCTTTGTATTACATTAAATCCTCAATTTATACCCTAATCGCATGATTAATGGTAATTGTGAGATTGGGGTGTAACAAAAGGGGTCTAAACTGTGGCACTCCTATCCATTGGTTGACGAATTCACCATCAACAACCCCCTGCTTCCTCCTTACTATGTTAAAATCCAACTTTGAAGAAGGAGAATGATGCTCCAAATCCACCTCCGATATACATCTAAGGGTGTCCCTATTGCTGCATCGACTGTCATCGGTTTCCAGATTGAAGACAGGCCTCCGCACACCATAGATTTGCTTCCATCTTGTCCTATGATCATGGCTTTCTTCCTCTCTTCTAATGTTTTTATTGTTACTGCTATCATGAGTAGGTATTCCCCTCGCTAAGGTGCGGGGAGTAGCCCAACTGCCTGAATTTCATTTCCTTACTGCATCTACTAATGTATAGACCAATATATACTTTGAATTAATCATTTTTATGATTATATTCTTGCCCGATGATCAATTTTATATGTAAGTCAGATGTTGGGTGTAGAGGACTTCAAACCCATGGTCTAGGATATTGATTGATTCATGTTAAACCCTTGATGGGAATTTCAGATAGGTGTTTCTTGGGCAATAGATGTATGATTTCTAGGTACCACAACGAAGACCTTAGACTGATATCTCAAGGGGGGTTTTCCTAGCCTCGACATATGTGTATTTGTGCTTAATATAAAGCAGTGAGAGAGTGAATGATAGATAGCGGTGTTGAAACCCATTTCACCCTAGTGATCCCATTCATTGATTTATCAACCCTTTTATTTCAGACTTTACTACTTGGAACATTAGTTTAATAACTAAATACAAATCTTGTGTTAAATACTAGTTCTTATTTGCTTTTCTTGATCATGTTAATTCTTAAACATGTTGTCCTATGGGTTCAGTCCTGGACTATACTACAATAAGATCCATCGGCTTGAGGGTGATGGTTATTGATTTGTTTAGGTGAACTTTGGGGATTTCACCCCTAGTGAATTTTTCAGTGTAATAATGTCCACATCAATGTACATCTCCTAGTTTGGAGGTTTGAACCACTATAGATAACTTGTGTTATTTGGTGCTTATTCATTCTCTCTCCCTTGCAATGCATGTTTAGTTGCACCCAAGGTTCATACTTGCAATATTATCTTAGAAATATCTTGAAGGACTAATGAATTTTGGTTAAGTAGTTTTAGATCTATTCACCTCCCTCTAGAACCCAATATAGATCCAACATGACAAAGGTTGACAATAAATGGAAGAAGACTTGGAGGATCGATGCTTCCCACTCGCATCAGAACAAATGACCGTGGTGAACTACCTATGACCTAAAGGGGAGTTGTTGGATGACACCTCCATAACTAAAGCAACATCTCTATGACAAGAGGTACCTGCTACACCCCCTGATGAAGGACTTATAGTCTGAAGTGGGACCTCTAAAGTAAAATCATCCATGCTAGTTGATCCCTCAAATGTTTACTATGTTCATAACCTAATGGGATGCTCGAGCCAAAGAGTCCACTTACTACATCTTCCTCGAAAGAGTAAGTCCATCTAAATTTCCTGGGAAGTGATACGAACATCCAACGCCAAATTTTCCATGTGACCTCAACCTAAGAAAGTCATCAAAGCCTCGAGGAGAAATTGGTACAAAAGCTCAATATCCAAGAGGGGGATCCATCTCAGGAGGAGGTGGATGACATATATCATACAGGAAATCATTATGCTCATCAATAGAATCATTGTAAGGAGTGGGACCTGCCAGGGGATCCACTCCCTACTAAATTAAATAAAAGGGAAACATCCCATAACAAACACCACTAATTTTTTTATGCGAAGGGATGGTAATCCATTTTATTCAAAAGTATGGTTTCAAGAAACCAAATGTAGCCGCGGAAACAAAATATCTAACAATTATAGAACTTAGTATTGACTCAAAACTTCAACACACAAGGTGATACATACAAAAACTAACCAAACTAAAGGATTGAGGATCACCTAACCACCTCGAAAAAGTCTCACAAAAGTTGTGCTAAACTTGATGTAGTCCTAGTTCAACTTGGTTATCTTCTCCTTAACCTACACCTGGGGTTGAAAGCGTACCCCAACAAAAGGAGAAAAGTAGATACATCAGCAAAATGATGGTATGTGCATACTAAATCGGGTGTTGAGCAATGTTATGAAATAAACAACGTCAAATAATCATGGTTTCCCAAAAGGAAAAGGAAAGGACTACCCAATTAGGCATAGAAGAAATTAAATTTCAAAGATGTTAAATAAGGTGAATACTTGCCATAATTAGAATATAAAATTTGTTCCACACAAGCACACATAAAACTTGGGCACAAAACCCATTACAAGAATTATCACATGCATGCATGTGAGATAAACATAGCACTAGAAAAATATAAATAACGATGGTGGCCAAATCTCACAACCTTGAAACTTGATAGAGTATGGCACATAACTGCCTCCCCAATATATGTATGGGCACAAAACCCGGGTATGGGGCACACAAACTCCATACCAAAAATATAACATGGGCACACAACCCAAAAACCAAAGTAATTACACTACTCTAGGCTACTGAATCACATATGCTTAAATGTATAGGCAAACATAGTTTTTTTATAAAATAATGAAAGTTGCCATCTCAGAAAATGGACAAAAATGCATCAACCACATAAGTGGGAAAAATTAGGGTTTCATCAAGAATAAAAGCATTAGATAGTGTGAAAAGAAAGTCCAGCAAAGTAGGATGATCATAATATTATAATCAAGTAGAACATTTCACATGAAATAAATTCTCAAAAAAGAGATATTGTGTGAGCTATCAAAAGAGTGATGATTTATGATGATTGATCAATATAGAATAATTGGGGATGCAAACATACCTTGACTTGAGTGCTAAGTCAGAGTGAAGTCCTAATAATCCAAGTTTAACGTCAACAAAAACCTACATATAATATTTGATCCATTAATTAAGGTTTAATGATTTATACTAAGTGAAACCCTAAAAATCAAACCCTTTAGAAAAACCCTAAATTGGCTCATGTTAAAGACCGAACATTTATTGTAAGGTTTCATACTAATATTTGACTCAAAATCACATATTTATTAATCATGATATCAACAATTTAAGATCTTAGGTGAAAGCAAAACCATAAAACTCAAATCTTCAATAAAAACCCAAATTGACACATGCTTTTATCTCAAAGAGAGAGTCCAAGGTTATTGACCATGGATTTGATCCAAGATCTAATTTTTATCCATTAAAATCTTTCTTCAATGATTATTAAGTGAATATAGATTATCAAACCTTAAAAATCATATATTAAAACTTTGAAATTAGTTCATGAAAATTGGACCAGACGGTAGAGAAAATTTCAAGGATTCTAAAGCATATTTCTTATAATTTTTGGATGAACATAAAGAAAATTTTGAATTTTAGAAGTTTCGACCAGTCGGAAAATTTAGAAAAGCCACACAATATATAAAAATTCATATTAGAGAGGGGTTGTCCCTGCTGATTTGGCCCAATCATGGGTGGCCAACTCGCCCTGTCAACAGCCAGCAAGGCACTTTCTCAAGGAACAAAAACATGTGGCAAAAGGACAAAAATGCCCTTAGAAAAATAAAAAGAAAAGAAAGGAACAATAGGGGCTAGAATTAGGATTCTCTAGTGATTCATCCCCTTCTCAAGTCTCATGCCATGGTTGTGAGGTAGAAGCTGCTTCTCGACAACAAGTTTGGGGAAACACACTCGTTGATTGCTCACAAA